>JAJEJO010002366.1:947160-965840 GCA_020662805.1 Glaucomys volans
ACACATCCTCTTCAACAAGGCCTGGATCTCAGCTCTGAGTGAGGCTTCTTCAGAGGCTCTACATCAACCCTAAAGAGAGTGGCTGCTCCCTCTATTTGTCAGTCCTGCATTCTGGAGCATTCTCTTTTGCCTTTAGTAGGCAATCCTATTAATCATTCTTTAATCTTTCCCTGTTGAAATCATTGTGTGGAGAATGGGAAGTTATACTCCATGGATGTAATATGTCAAAATACATTCTATTGTCATGTGTAACTAAAAAGAACAAATTAAAAAAAGAGAAAGAAATCGCTGTGTGAGTTCTGTCTCCTGATTGGATCCTGACCGATGTGTGATGTGTCAGGGCACACAACGCAGGTGTAGAAGAGGGAGGAGAGAGCCACATGCTTGTGCACAAGACACTCAGGGTGTGTTGTGAGATGAAGGCAGGTAACAAAATGGTGTGTATTTCATATACATACACACATTAAAGTGCTGAAAATAATTATCTAGGGGAGGACAATTATGTATGATTAACTTTACACATTTCTGTATTTTCAGTTTGTTTTTTTACAGTGAAAAAGTATTACTTCTTTTTTTAAAATTTTATTTATTTATATGTGGTGCTGAGAATTGAGCCCAGTGCCTCACATATGCTCGGCAAGTGCTCTGCCACTAAGCTACAATCCCAGCTCAAAATATTACTTCTATTAACAAAAAAAAAGACATACCTTTTACAAGAATAATTTTATGAATCAATTAACTGGAGGTGCTGGAAATTGAACACAGAGTCCCATGCACTCTATCACTGAGCTATGCCCTCAGGCAAACTTACTAATATTAATTTTTTCTATTTTTTTTTTTGCAGTGCTGGGGATGTGGACCCAGGGCCTTCTGCTTGCAAGGCAAGCACTCTACCAACTGAGCTAATCCCCAGACCCTAATATTAATATTTTTAAATATGCCAACTAACCAACAGGAGTTTCCTGGCCCAGATATTACTAGGCTGGCATTCTATTTTCCAACCAGGCACCTTGTAAATTAATTTATATAAAAATGTCCAAGAGTCCAAGCAACTCCATTTAATAAAGCAGTTACTGGTTGCCCACTATAGACTAGATTCTTTCTCACTTTCACCTCTTAGGGAACAATATCCCTAACTTTGCTATAATGCACTGAGTTATGTCACTGTGTCAATCAATCAATAAGTAAATACAGTAGATGCAGAGTTCCAGAATTATATCAGAAACACATCCACATACTCATGGGTTCAAAACCTTTACTGATGGCCCACTGCACCGAGGTCTTGCTCCAGTCCTGAGGCTAGTGTGGAGAACCACACAGGTGGCCTCACCCGTTCATTTCCAGGGAATAGAGGGATAGGAGCAATGTGGGATGTCACAGTCTGAGTTGACACTCTCTGCCCCTTGTGTCCTCTCACAGCCCACAAAATAGACAACAGGGGCTCTACAGCACTTAATATCCAGGCAATAGACTGTGGAATAACTTACGCACAGTAAAAATAAATTTCAAGTATATTTCTAGTTAAAAAAGATCATGACCCACAGAATGGAATGGCAATGGCACCAATACTGGTGACCAATATTTATTACCACAAAGTGCTTGCTTGTTTATTTATTTACTTTACCTTTTTGTTGTATATGCTGTGGTGAAAGACGTGAGGGATCTGGAAACTCATCTTGCTCAGAAATACTGTCATCATCTTCACTGTCCACTTTGTGTGACAATGGTACCTTTTTGTTACAAAAGACACAGGAGCAAACATGTGTAAGTGTTGCCTGTATAAAATGTCCTCCTAATAGACTCAAAGATCTTATTTAATGCCTTCCCCACTGCTGCCCCCTTTCCTGAGCAACTAAGCTGCTTTTCTTAGTGAGACCAAAAGGGTTATACCTGGTAGGGCCAGTTGGGACCTCCAAGTGCTCAGGAAAAGTCTGGGTGGCAAAGACAATGCCATCTAAATGATGCTCAGGCCATGAAGAGCTTAATGGTCCACCCATGCTCCCTGAGGGCACCTTCCCTTCCTACTTCCTGCCAGGGACCAACTCAAAAAAGGGATTGCCTCCGGTCTGCTTTACACTGCACCCAATACCACCCTACCCAGTACTGACACTTTGTTATTTCTATGTGGACAAGGACTGCTGAGCTAGCTGGGAAACTAACCCCTAGGCAACTATTTAGAATTGAAGTCCACTAAGTTCAATATCTAAAGTCATTTCATGATGACTAGGGGATGGAACCCTCCCCTCTACTAACACCTATGTAGGTATTAGGAATGGTGGCAGGACCACAGAGCTGTCCCTTAGAGAACTATAGATCAAAAATGGCACTGTCTTGCAGAGGAGACATTCCCATTGGCGGGGTTCTGGGGGACATAGACAGAGGCTACCCAAGAGGAAAAGCAGTGAAGCACGTCCTATAGGGTAAACTATGATCAGCACTCTCCAAGTCTGGACTTCATCTAAGTCTTCTAGAACCCTGCAATGTCACCAGCTTGGTGACACGGGGGCTCTGAACAGTATCCACAGGTTCCAGCAATATTCACTACATAGAAATCTAATTCTGCATATTAAAGTCTACATATGTTGGAATGTGATAGCTAGTTCATAAAATACCCACATAAGGATTCCTTGAAGTAAGTTCCCTAAGCCCATTTAGAATGTGTGTTAATATAGTGGAAGATAACTAATACAACCAGTGTAAATGTAGCTTGATGCTATGAGTCTATGTGTGCAGTCACTATAAATAATGTGTCATAGTGATGGTGAAAAAAGAAAAAAAGAAGAATTATGGTGCTCTTTTGCCAATAAAGAAATGGTGCTATTCATTTTCCAAAACCCTGTGAGCACAGTTTAAAACTCAGGATTAGATGCGTGAGGCCCTGGACTACAAAAAACAGTATAAATCAGGATTATTATAGCAGAGGGCCCTTTCAACCTCACTGTACATTGTTTTCCCTACTGTGAGACAGGGCAATGATCAGAACTCCTCACAGAGTTAGTGGTAGGTCAGCTAAGAAAAACGCATTTAAGGTGGTCGCCACACTTGGTAAACAGCAAAGAATGTCACTACTCTTGAGATGCATGACAATGTTCTTCTAACTGGGTGTGAATCTGTTGCAATGTACACACCGATAACTGGAAAAATGACAGGAGAATTAGCTTTTGGGGTCAGAGGAAAGAGTGGAATTACTAGCTTCTGATAGAAATCTACATTAACAATGGGAAGATGTCTGTCTTTGAATGACTTGACTTTGAAAGGTAAAGGAAAGAGATTTAAATTTTAGCCTAACCAGACAGAAATAAGGCTGGACACATTAAAAAAAAAAAAAGCCCCACAGCAATCAAATGCAGAATAAATAAAATGTTTACGCAAACTTTGGAATATGGAAATCACCTGTTTTCTGTGTGACATAGCATACACAGCATCACCTTGACCTCCCTCTTCTTTCCAGGTACTGTCATTGCCCAACTCCTTGCCACTGGATGACACCTGCATTTCAGTGTCCTCTTCATCCCCAGAGCCCAGTGTTTCAAAGGATGGTAAAGAAGGTCTTCTTCCCATCTCATTCTGCCAACTCGTTCTGTATTAGAACATTGAATAGTAAATTAAACAAGCGACTTCACCCTTGACATCAAGATACACACGTTAAATGCATTGCCTCCAAGTCCTCACCCAAGCATAAAGATTAAATCATCCACTATCCCATCTCTTTATATACTCTTAGTATTTATCTTTTTTCTATTTTTATAGTCATCTCTGCATAAATACATAATTGGTTTTGTTATTAGTAGTATTAACAGTCAAATATTTTGTTTTGTTTTGTTTTTGGTACTGGGGATTAAACTCAAGGGTGCTTTATCACTGAGCTACATCCCTGCCCCTTTTTGTTTTTTATCTTGAGACAGGGCCTCACTAAGTTGCTCAGGCTGGTCTCAGTTTCCCAAGTCAAATGATTATAGGCAAGCACCACCATACCTGGCTAACAGTCAACATTTTAAAAGATAGGAATAAGGCAGGGGTTATAGCTCAATGGTGAGCATGTGCTCAGCATGCATAACTCCCTGGGTTTGATTCCCAAAGCACGTGCACATGCATGCATGTGCACATGCGCGCACACGCGCGCGCACACACACACACACATACACACATACATAGTAAGAATCAAATATCCCAGTTTAGTCAGTAATTCTCCTTCTTTGGTAGGTTTTATTTTTTCCTTTGATTTTTCACTGTTATAAATAACTCCATAATGAACATCTATGTGCAAATAACCCCTTCTATTTTAAGGATTAGTACTAGAAAACAAACCGCCATATATATGATAAGTTGCTCTGTGTCATTTCACAAACATTTTCTTAATCTGTAACTAAAGGTTTTTTAAATTTGTCAAAACAATTTAAATGTCATTCCCTAAACACATTTCTTACCAAAAATGAACATTTTCCATATATTTGTGTTTGAGTCATAATTCTTCTATCATGAATTATCTACTTAAGTTCATTGGTTTACTTCTAGTATGTCTAATCCAGTTTGAAGTTAACTTTTCAATCTAGAAAATTAAAATCCTGTCTTCATTCTTGCTGTAACTATTTTCCCCATTTTACAGTTTTATTTATTTATTTATTTATTTATTTATTTATTTATTTATTTATTTATTTAACGTGGTGCTGAGGATTGAACCCAGTGCCTCAAACGAGCTAGGCAAGTGCTCTACCACAGAGCTACAACCCCAGCCCCTGGAGCTGCTTTTATTAAAGACTTGATAGGCTTGTAAACTCAGGGTTCACCTCAGGCATTCAAGACACCTCTCAGATGCTGACTGAACCCAGCACTAAGTTCACTACTTTAGTGGTATGTATTAAAACATGATGGGGCTTATCCAGTCCTTCCCCTGGGTTAGTATTCTTCATTTCTAGATTTCTTTTATTTTTATTTTTACAGACTTCATTTTGATTCATTGTACACATATGGGGTACAAATTTTCATTTCTATGGTTGTGCATGATGTACATTCGTATCATTATTATTAATCATACATGTATATAGGGTAATGATGCCTGTCTCATTCCACCTCTAGATTTCTTTGAATGGTGTTATGTGCTTTTTCTTTCCAATTAATTTTAGAACTAAATTTTATCTTTAATTCTTATTTGGCCAAGTACAATTTTTACCAGAAGAAACTGGCTGTATTTAAACATCTCAAAAGTCAAGATTTAAATATAAAAATGGGAAAATAAAACACAACCTAGAAGTATATAAGTATTTATATTTATATAACACTGTAGTGAAAAGATCTTTGTAAATATAACCACAATGACAGAAACTAAAAATGGGAAAATGGATAGATTTTGCTACATTAAATTTATATATAAATTTATATTATATTATATTTATATTTTTCTATAAATATATAGAAAAACAGGTTAGGGGTATAGCTCAGTGATAAAGTATGTGCTTACTATGAGGAAGGCCCTAGTTTTTTTTTGGGTGGGGGGGGGACCGGGGATTGAACTCAGGGACACTCGGCCACTGAGCCACATCCCCAGCCCTATTTTATATTTTATTTAGAGACAGGGTCTCACTGAGTTGCTTAGGGCCTCGCTAAGTTGCTGAGGCTGGCTTTGAACTCGAGATCCTCCTGACTCAGCCTCCCGAGTCGCTGGGATTACAGGCGTGTGCCACTGCGCCTGGCAAGACCCTGGTTTTGATCCCCAGGACCAAAAAAAACCCCCCCAAAATTGCATATACATGACAGTTAAAATGGCAAATTTAAACGGGGCACCTATAATCCCAGTGACTCAGGAGGCTAAAGCAGAAGGACATCAAATTCGAGGTCAGCCTCAGCAATTTAGTAAGGCCCAAAGCAACTTGGGGAGACCCTGTCTCAAAACAAAAAAACAAAAAAACAAACAAACAAAAAAGGGAATGGGGATATAGTTCTGGCAAATACCCCGGGGTTTAATCCCAGTACCAAAAAGAAAAAGCAAATTTGATATCCTCATTCTCACCCATGAGCCCTAAAAGCCCATCAGTGTCTTCAGTGCTCCTAGGGCACATTCCAGGAGCCCTCACAGACACAAACATCTGCCTTCAATTGCTGCCATATCTCTAGTCAATGTTCCTAGTTAATTCTTTTTTTTTTTTTTTGGGTGTTGTGGGGGGTTGCCCGCAGCGACCCACCGCCACCCAACCTCACCCACCCCCCTATTTTATATTTTATTTAGAGACAGGGTCTCACTGAGTTGCTTAGGGCCTCGCTAAGTTGCTGAGGCTAGCTTTGAACTCGCGATCCTCCTGCCTCAGCCTCCCAAGTGCTGGGATTACAGGCGTGCGCCACAGCGCCCGGCTCCTAGTTAATTCTTGTATGTCCCCAAGTGCTCCCCTGAACCCTCTCTTCCTTCAGAGGAAACCTTCCTGACCCCTAAGCCCTGTGTCAGCTCAAACCCAGCTAATGCAATAAAGGAAAGTTGTCAAAAGAGAAACAAGCAAAATTTGCCGAGTGCTCAGAAGAGAGTCTGGAGAAGTAATGAGGAACTCTGTCTGTTTAGGCTGTGCCACAGAGACTCCTACTCAGGGCTAAAAGCCAACGTTAAATTCACTGGCTCTGTGCTTTTACAGGTTAACATTTAAGAACACACTCTGGAGAAAATTCTGATTCAAGAGCAATTAATTTCTCTGGACAGTGTCCTCTTCTGTCCCCAGCAACAGCAGAGCCAGCAACACTGTTCCTACCCAAGTCTGTGCTCTGAGCTGGTGGCATAGGGCTGGATGAAGCTGTCCTTTTCCACGTAGGAGGTGTCACTTTCAGACTGGGATCTCTGACGAGGCTGGGGAATAGCAACGGTCCGCCCAGTCAGTGTTGTCGCCAGAATGACTGCAGCCAGAGCAGATCTATGGGCAAAAACATTCCATGAGACAGTGAGACAGGGACACTGGAACTGAAAGCCAAATTGATCAAGGTTTACCTTCTGAACGATGGTGTTTGAATACCTGCTGCCTATATGCCCACAGTCTGCTATGCACCATCAGATATCTCACCTGATTCTCACATCAACTGTATGAATCAATATTATTGTCAAGCCGGGCGTGGTGGCCCACGCCTGTAATCCAAGCGACTCGGGAGGCTGAGGCAGGAGGATCGCAAGTTCAAAGCCAGCCTCAGCAACTTAGCAAGGCCCTAAGCAACTCAGTGAGACCCTGTCTCTACATAAAATACAAAATAGGGCTGGAGATGTGGCTCAGTGGCCAAGTGTCCCTGAGTTCAATCCCCGGTTCCAAAAAAAAAAAAAAAAAAAAAAAAATATTATTGTCATCCCAATTTTCAAAGAAATTTAATAACTTATAAAGATTTTCTAGGTCATAGAAGGCGCACCCAGATCTCTAGTCCAAGTAGTTAGATCCTAAAGCCTATATTCAAATAGCTTTCTTATAAATATGAAAGATCAGAATGGAAGAAAAAAGAGATATAAAAATAAAGAAATGATATAAAGGAGTGCATTCAAAACTGTTGCAAATTATTTAAAAATATGTTATAGGAAAGATGGGAAAAAAAGATTCAACTTCCTGCCTGAAAAAGCCAAACAAAACAAAAGAACAGAGTCAGAATTGTCCTAGCTTACTGCCTGGGAAAATTTCCAGGTCGCATAGCACAGGGAGCAGGACTGAGGTGGGGCCAGGCAGGTTCTGAGTTGTAGAGATACAGCTGAGAGTCCAGAACACCAAGGCAGACAAAATTTGCAGGACAGAGTATCAGAAAGGAGAGAGTTGCACAGAGAGAAACTCAGGGACCTGCAGAAGGTCCCCAAGTGTTAAGCAGAATATTCCTCAGCACACACGGAAATGAGCCAAGCCTGGAGGAAGAGCCAACCAAAAACATTAGAGGAACAGTGCCAGATGCTCACACAAGGCCTGGGACAGTGCCTCTTCCCACCAGATGGACTGGAAAAACTTATCATTCACAGGACACTGGGTACTCAGAAAGGTCTGGCCTCAGTGGTGAGAAATACCTAGTCCTAGCTGAGCACTGTTCCAGACACTCCCTAACACATTGAGACTCAAAAGGTTCAACTGTTTCCTGGTAGCTTAACTGTATCCCAAAACAAAGACAAGGAGGATTCACAGGAATATAAAAATTTCAACAAGGTAAAGTTCACAATGTGTTGTATTCAAAGATAACCAGACATCTAAAGTGACAGAACAATATGATCTGTTATGAAGAATCAATCGAAGCCTACTCAGAATTGAACATATATGTGAGAATTAGCAGAAAAGAACATTAAGAGGGCTATTATAATTGCATTTCATTAAAAAATTTATTTATTTGAACTTATTTAGTTCAAAAAGCGAAATAGAGACTGGAAGGACCCAAACTTCAGGAGATGAAACAACAGTATCAGAGATGAAAAATACACTGATAAGATTAACAGCAGATTATACATTACAGAAGAAAAGATAAAAGCAACAGGAAATAACCAAAATGAAAAGGAAAAAATAATTAAAAAGGACATTAGTGAGATATGAGATTTTAAAAACTGCTATTGTTCAATGTTTACATGACTGAGTGTTGGTGCAGTATGTGACACGGCAACAGAGAGCATGAGTGGGGGAACCATGAAGTGAGGGGATAGGACTAGGCCTACACGCTGCTTAGAAAGCGATTTACCTAAAGCCATTCCGGCCTTACTCTGGCTAAGTCAATAGGATATGTTACATTCCTCAGCAAACAACCTGTTATCTCTGAAGGCTATATATACCTCTCAAGGTTCTTGATTATAAGATTCCTCCCTGCTGATAAGAACACAAATAACCCTGAAGGGTAACCATAAAATCTGTTAAAAATACATTACATCATTTACCAAAAACAGTCCTTCATTATTTATCAATTAAAACTGGTCAGCACAAACCAAGGTGACCTTTAGGTCTTTAGCATGTGACTTTAATCTCATTAGAATAGTAACATTTCTGCTCCATGGGTTTCACTTAGATATCTGCAGGTAAGACCATGTGCAACGGGGACTTAAAAATCTGATGCAATGAACATATATAACTGCATAACTGATGTGATTCTACAACATGTACAATCAGAAAAATGAAACTATACCCCATTTATATATGATATATCAAAGTGCATAAGTGCATTCTACTGTCATGTATAATTAATTAGAACAAATTTAAAAAAAATTTTTTTTGTTAATCTATGTAGTGCTGTCAGTCAAAAGTTGAGTGGTGGTAACCTGGAAACTTCCCTAAGTTCCCCCAATAAAACTAGGGAATACAACACAAGAACAAGAAACAATGTGACCCCTGGACCACCACCATTAACATCAAATGGTGCTGGAAAAAATGAATACCCATATAGAAAAAAGAAAAAAAAATGAACTTGAATTTATATGTTACATGCCACATACAAAATTTAACTCGAAATGGATCATAAACCCAAATGGAAAGCCTAAATTCATAAAACTTCTAAAATATAGGTGAAAACCTTTCTACCTTAGGCAAAGATTTCTTAGGCATGATGCATAGAGCATGATCCATGAGAGAAACAAATTGATAAGTTGGACTTCATAAACATTAAGGACTTTTGAAAGTTCTCTGAAAGGCAACTGCCAACAGACTGAAAGGACAAGCCATGGATGAGGAGAAAATATTTGCAAATCCTATATTTGGTAAAGGACTTTTGTACTCAGAATATATGTATATATATATATATATATACACACACACACACACACACATATATATATACATACATATATATACATATACATACATACTCGTGCTAGGCGAGCACACTACCACTATACATTATATATATATATATACATATATACTCGTGCTAGACGAGCACACTACCACTGAGCCACAACCCCAGTCCCTCATCCCCTGCCTTGATTAGCTGCTAACACTAAAACAGGCTTAGACCCCACCCACCAGTAGAATATCAAATTCTCCACCAGGAGAATATCAAATAATTAGATATATATATATATATATATATATATATATATACACACACATATATATATATAGATAGATAGATAGAGGTGTATGTATATATATATACACCTCTCAGGAAGCAATAAGAAAACAAGCCAATATTTTAAAATGGGTAAAAGACTTGAATCGATATTTCATTAAAGAATAGGTAGATAAGCATGTGAAAAGATGCTTAATGCCATTTATTAGTTATTACAGAAATGAAAAATACCATGATGATACTACTACTGTGATATTATGATATATATATTTTGGGATTTGTCCTGACTCACAGCTCCTGAACCCTAGTTATTTCCTAAGTGACTAAAGCAATAAGAACATCTTTTGTTTAAGAATTTGGTCTTTTATGTTTGGTTCCTGAAGTAACTCCAGAACAGCTTCAGAGCAATAAAGATGAGAGACAGCCTTTCATTATTTACAAGCCCTTCCAAACACACCTGAACACACAGGTTAATGAGGTGATTTTTGGTAAATCCCTCAATAACCACAGGATGGGGACTGGTTGCCAGGGGAACAGGTCAGGTGCTCAAAGGGAAGGAACTTTCAGCTCCACCCCCCAGCTCCAGGGAGGGATCACCAACAGCCAATCATTTAATCAATCTTGCCTACACAATAAAACTTCCACGATACTCCAAAAAGACTGGTTCAGAGAGCTTGCAGGTGCTGAACATGTGGGAGCTTCCAGGAAGATGAACAAGAACACAAGCATGTGCTGGGTGATCTACCCCAACTCCACAGGGCAGAAGCTCCTGAGCTGGAGACCCTTCCTGACTTCTATTCTCTCTTCATATAACCATTTGTATCCTCTAAAATAACCTGTTTCCCTGAGTTCTGTGAGCTGCTCTACCAAATAAACCAAAAGTAAAAAAGGTGTGTAGAAACCTGGTTTGGAGCTAGTAGGTCAGAAACAAGTAAAACAAACTGGGGTCTGTGATTGACATCTGAAGTGAGGAAGAGGCTGTCTTGGGGACTGAGTCCTCAACCTGTGGCATCTGATGCTATGGCAGTGACAACTCTGAATTGCCTTTAAAAGCTGCAATATACCACTTGTGATGAAGAGGAATCCAGCTGTGCTGGCTGCTACCCTCAAGAGCACACACAGACAAGCATCCCCTGTCTTTTTTTTTTTTTTTAAATATATATTTTTTAGTTTTTGGTTGGCCCCATTCCTTTATTTTACTTTTATGTGGTGCTGAGGATCAAACCCAGGGCCTGACTCGTGCTAGGAGAGCACACTACCACTGAGCCACATCCCCGGCCCTGCATCCCCTGCCTTGATTAGCTGCTAACACTAAAACAGGCTTAGACCCCACCCACAGTAGAAATGGAGAAAATTTGGTTTCATTGGGAACATAAATAGAGCAGCAGCTTTAGAAAATAGTTTAGCAGTTTCTTAAATACCCACCTGTCACATAACCCAAATATTCCACTTCTAATTACCTGAGAGAAATGAAAGCATGTGTACAAAGATTTCATAGCAGCTTTAGTCTAGTAACTAAATATTAGAAACAGGTGAGTGGATAAACAAATTGTGGTAGAAATACAGTACTCGGCAATAAAAAAGATGAATTATTGATTTTCACAACAATATGGAGAATATCAAATAATTATGATAAGTGAAAGAAGCCAGCACAATTATTTTATGTAATTCTACTTATATAACGTTCTAGAAAATGCATACTAATCTACAGTGACAGGTTAGTGGTTGACTGTGAGTGGGGGTGGGTCAGGCAGGGGAATGGGAGGAGAGACAGCACAAAGGCACTGCAAAGGGGCTTGGAAACTCCTGGGCATCATGGAGATATTTATTATCTTTAATGTGGTAATGGTTTGACAGAGGTAAACATATGCAAAAACTTAGCAAATCATGCATTTTAAATAGTGGTTTATTATACACATACCTCAGTAAAATATTTTTAAAAGACAAATGGCTGTCTAATGCAAAATCAGCAATGCACTTTGGAATTTCTACATATAGAATTAAAATTTTTTTAATCCCACTATTACAATAATTACAATGCCAATATAAAAAAGGTAAAAAAAAAAAAAGAATTAAAATGTTCAACAACAGTCACATAAAAGACGGGAAAGAAGAAATAGAAGTAAATTGCTAGAAGGTTTTTGCATTAAACTTGAAGTAGAATAATAATATTAAAAGTTAATTGGAGCCGGGTGCGGTGGCGCACACCTGTAATCCCAGCACTTGGGAGGCTGAGGCGGGAGGATCGCCAGCCTCAGCAACTTAGCAAGGCCCTAAGCAACTCAGTGAGACCCTGTCTCTAAATAAAATACAAAATAGGGCTGGGGATGTGGCTCAGTGGTGGAGTGCCCCTGGGTTCAAACCCCAGTACCCAAAAAAAAAAAAAAAAAAAAAAAAAGGAAAAAAAAGTGAATTGGGAGGGCTGGGGATATAGCTCTCTTGATAGAGTGCTTGCCTTGTAAGCACAAGGCCCTGGATTGAATCCCCAGCACTGCAAAAAAACAAAACAAAAAAAACCCAAAAAAAGTTAATTGGGGTGTCACTATGGACACTATGAAATTTTTCTAGTAAAACAAGACTTGCCATGAAATAACATGTTTCATTTGTTTTTCTGGGGCACAATGGAATGGAAAGCTACTTCCCACCCCAGCAACTGCTGTGGTTGCATAAAGCCCCAACAACATAACACACAAACACTGAAGAATTGGACAGAGCCACA
Organism: Glaucomys volans; assembly: GCA_020662805.1. Classification (NCBI taxonomy): domain Eukaryota; kingdom Metazoa; phylum Chordata; class Mammalia; order Rodentia; family Sciuridae; genus Glaucomys; species Glaucomys volans. The sequence continues at coordinate 959,858 of JAJEJO010002366.1, forward strand.
TCTGTATCACAGCCAGGCCACTCCTCTAGCCAGCCTTGAGATCTGTGCCAGATACTGACACCCAGGTCTTACAGGTGACCCAAAAGAGAGATGACAAACAGGACCCCTCTCATGGGGTTGTTGGGAGGAGGAAATGAGGCGATGCTTCTTCAGTACCTACCAAAGCAGTTGGCACAAAGTAAATACCACTACTATTCATGGCATCCAGACTGTGCTGAAGGAAGAAGCAAATGCTAAAACATTTCACATTGACTATTTTTTCGCTCTGGTACAAGAACTGAACCCAGTGCATGCCAGGTAAGCGCTCTATCACTCAGCTACACCCACAGCCCTTCAGAGTATTTTTTTTTTTAAATCAGGGGATACACAATATTCTAGTACCAAAGAACACTAAAAAGAAGGTACCAGCCTGCAATGAAATTAGTTCTTACTCACTGTTAATAACCAAGTCCATGTCTTCTATGGACTAAAAATAGACCCAAACCTGTGTCTAAAATCCTGGAAGGCACAGGTAGGAGGTCTCAGGAATAAGAAAATCAGGTAGCTGCTATGTTCAGTGCACTGGAGGACACAGAGAATGCCAAGTTTCAGCAGTGAATGTGCTCCTTCTTCTTGACATAAAGCAGTTCTTTAAAAGACAGAATTGTCTTTAAAAAGAAAATTATGTGGCCAGGAGTGGTGGCACATGCCTGCAATCCCTGCAACTCAGGAGACTGAAGCAGGAGGATCACAAGTTCAAGGCCAGCTCAGCAATTTAGTGAGGCCCTAAGCAACTTAGTGAGAACCTGTTTCAAAATTTAAAAAATTTTAAAAAGGGCTGAGGATCTAGCTCAGTGATTAAGTGTCCCTGGGCTCAATCTCTAGTATCATAAAAAGAAAAGAAAGGAAACTATGTGCACAATTCAAAACTCTAAAATATTAAGCTGGCTGGGGTTAGTTCAGTGGTACAGTATGAGCTTAGCACACACAAGGCCCTGAGTTCAAGTCCCAGCACCAAAAGAATAAAGGAAGTACTATTCACCTGAACACTTGGGCTTTGATGCTTTTTATCTTGAGAAAAATACTAACTATATCCGATCACAAAATGTGAGATCATACACCTTACTTGGAGAGAACCTAAGTAAGTTCATTATCCTCAGACGATACAGATTAAGTGTAGCAATATAGAACTGTGGTAAATATTTCAAAGGATACGCTTCTAATCACCCTACTTGTGAACTGTGTGTGTTTTTTTAAATAGTTCCAGGATCCAGTACTTAGTGCTGAGGACAGGAGTAACCTCATCTGAGACTCACCTTGGTCTCTCTGGAGACTGGTTAGGGCTGCGGGGAGGAGGTGTGCGAGGTACAGCTGGCTTTGGAGCGATGCTGGCTGCAGGGAGGAGGCCAGGGCTGATGTGTTTCTGCACAAATGAAATCCAGCAGAGGTCACCGGGATGGGGTAACCACCTGGGTCCTGACACCACCACCACCTCCCACACCTGGGACATAAAAATTGCACTGGTCACCCCGGGATCCAGCCCCATCAGGAGCCCCACTCCTGCCCTAGCACTCCCAATCCCCATCTGGCCATACAGGTACACCCACCAGGGGAGCCTACTGTGGGGGTCCTCTTGTCCTTCCCTCCTCACAACAGCTTTCTTGACTATCCCCCAGAGTCATCCCCAACCTCTCTACTTGTTCCATATTACCACCCCAAAAAAGGCCTCATGATTTTTGTTTTTGTTTCAAGAGTAAATCCCCCAGAGTATGATGATGTCCTCTGTGTATCCCCTGCCGAGCAGGGTGACTTCCTAAGAAGCAGGTGACTTTCTTATCTTTATTAATCCTGGACACTGCCCCACATCTGGTAGGAGCTTAATGAAGATTTTAAATGGCTTATCTCATACACACAGAGTAATGAACACTCCTATATAAAATGAAAGTCAGACCCTGCTTAGGTAACTGAGGATCCTTCAGAAGTTTCTGGGACTAGCCCAATCTTTATTTTCTGGGCCCTAGCCATTCACTCACACTTAGAGGCAGGACACCAAGACAACATTGAAGAAACCTGGTCTTCGAGGAGGAAAAACTATCTTTGAGAGTATAGAGGAAAAATACCCAAATAGTTCATCTAGAACACAGAATTATGGAGTGTCAAGCAAGAGGCAAAAATGAAATGCTGAGGTGGCTCAAGGAGGAAAAGGCTCCTTCATATCCTGGGGCCAGCAAAGGGACCTCAAGTATTTCCCTTGGAGAAAATCACAGACACATGTAGATGGGGTCTTCAGAGATGGTTACTGCTTCTACATTTGGAATGTGATGGAAGAGTATTCTGAGAACAGGAACAGCATGAGCAGAGGAATGGAATGAGACACTGGTGACGATACTATGCAAATAACAAGTACTCTCGTTTGCTGGGTCACAGAGTCACCTGGAAGGGAAAAGCTACAACAGTGGGCTGGGGGTGACAGTGGGGATTATTCCCATTTGCAAGTCTTATGGCACCAGATGAGGATATCATATGGCCTAGTGAAGAGCACCATTTGAAGGTGGACCCTCCAAAGATTAATTGAGGAATAGTATACACAATGTACAGGGGAGGAAGAGATGTGTAGCTGGGAGCAACCTTCAGGAGTGACGGATGGGCAGATCTAAGGCCCTGCAGTCCCATTGCCTCCTAGGATTCCATTTGCAAGGCCACTCCCAGGAGCGGGTGTTGCAGAGCAGGCTTGCCACTTCTCTCTACTCTCCAAACCTCCCTTGTATGGTGCAAACCACTCTGCATTTGTCACAAAAATTTACATGTCTGCCACCTTCCCTCCCCTGCCACCACCACCTGGGAGATGCCCAAGGACAAGAAAGGGTTTTCTTCTTAACCTTCGAATCCCCAGGGCTGATATCTTGTAGGTCCTCCAAAAAGTCCTCATGATTTTTGTTTTTGTTTCAAGAGTAAATCCCCCATAGTATGATGAACATTTCTTACATGTGCCACTATAATCATTTCCTAACTCTGGTTCTCTCATCTCTGGTCTCTGAAAGACAGGAAAATTCTATCTCCACCCAGCATGAAAACCCTCCACTCTTTTACATGATGACATGTAAATGGTAAATGGTCTAGCACAGCATAGGACTCTATAAGTTGGTTCCTACCAATGGACCCAGATTCATCTTTTGTTTTTTATATACACACACACACACACAATATATATTGGGTGCACGCGTGTATGCGTGTGGTGCTGGGGATTGACCAGAACCTTGCTTGCGCGAGGCAAATGCTTTACCACTGAGCTGTATCAGCAGCCCCCTCCACACATTCTTGCTTTGGCACCCAGAATTTCCTTCCATTTCCCAAACACCAAATACTTTCTTTTTCAGTTCTTGGCATATGTTGTCCACTCAGAATTCTCTTTTCTCACTCCCTCCCGTCAAGCCTCTGGACTCTTAACTGCTTCTCCAATGGTACAGACCTCTATAGTAGTTTTTATGTTGACATTCTGTGTTGAATTATTTATGGACTTGCCTATCCTCTAAATAGTACAGCTGTCAATCTTGTGTGGGTATCTGCACATAGCAAGAACTCAACAATATTTACTGTTTCAAATAAAAACTCAGTGAAGATGCTGATATGAGTTAGTAGAATTGCAAGGCAAAAATAGGCTTCAAGCTAGGAGAGGTGGCACACAACTGTAATCCCAGTTACTCAGGAAGTTAAAGCAGGAGGACTACAAGTTTGAGGTCAGCCTTGGCAACTTGGTGAGGTCCTGTCTCAAAATAATAATAAAAAAATACATATTTAAAAGGGTTGGAAATGCACCCCAGGAGTAAAAAGCCCCGGGGTTAAACCCCCAGAACAAAAAAAAAAAAAAAAAAAGGAAAAAGAAAAAGAAAAAAAGCTTCATTTACATCTTCATTGCTTCTCAACATTCACCTTTTAAAATGACTTCAGCTGAGAACACAAAGTCAAGTGAGACATGCTCTCTGGCCTTATTTTAAAAGAGTTTATGAATGCCCTTGTCACAGTGCTTTTTCTGCACTTTAATATTAATTTTGTGAGAAATTCAATATAAGTAGGTTTGGGTTTTTCCAGGCTAGTCAGGAACAAGGGTGACAGGAACAAGGGAGTTGATGGTGTATACAGAGAGTGATTATAATGATGACTGGTAGATTTACAGTTGAAAAAGAGGATCTTGAGGACCAGAGGTACCAGTAGGTCATTAAAAGTTGGTAGGATCAGGAACCAGAGGTATAGCTCAGTGCTTGCCTACCATGTGCAAGGACATGGGTTAGATCCCCAGCACCGCCAAAACAAACAAACAAAAAACGCTGGTAGGATCAATACATTGCAGGAGAGGAGGAGGGAGGTGTCAGAGGATTGTTGGCAGTCAGGATCCTAGAGGAAGTGAGTAAAAAAGACAACGGGGTAGTGAGAGAATGAGATCAGGAATATACGTATATAATGACAGTGTGGCCATGGGAAGATCTGGAGGGAAGCAATGCTGGAGCATCTGGGCGGGAGAGGGGAGAGGATCTGTGAGTGCTGGGGGAACGGGGCGGGGTGGGCAGTGGATTCTAAAGACTGCAGTGGCATGATCAGATTTGCGTTTTAAAATATTTCCTTTGGCTGCTATGTAGAGACGGACCTCGGGGAAGAGCGAGAGTTGAAAGCAGAGAAACTTGTGAGGAGCTGTTTAGGAAGCAGAGCAGATAGACAGATGCTGGAGGACGGGGTTGAGGAGGGCACCACTTAGAGACGTATTTGGTGGGTAGAATCTATGGGATTTGCTGAAGGGTACGTGGTGGGTGGTGGAGGGAGGAATCAAGAATGACTCCCTTCGGGATATCCAGCAGTGGGGCATCTTTGTAGCAGGCAGGAGTGAACTCCCCAGCACCGAAGCGAGTGTTGCCGGGAAGACAGTGATTCCTGTCAGTGACTGATCCTGAAGTAGATGATTCCTTAGAACTGACAAATTAGGGTTTCTCGAACTAAAAACCACTTCCTCCAGCGCCGCCGTCTTGTCTCAATCTCAGGCCAAATACCAAACCCTCCCCAAATTCTCAACCCTTAACTCCCGGGACTGGCGAGAATCTACTTACGAACTGGCTCTTGCGGCTTCTCCGAAATCCCCCGAGCATCTTTGCTGCAGGGGCTCGTCAGGCTGAGGGCTGGATTTTCGAGCATATATCCCCGAAGCGGGGGACTGCTCTTCAAAACCTGTCTCGCAAGGGCTGGCCTAACTCCAGACGCTTTTTTTCCCTAAAGGACTTCGAAATAACCACGCCTGCCGTAGGCTCACTTTTGTCTTTGACCAATCAGAGCCAAGGTTACTTCCACATTCGTCGCTCTTGGCAACTAGCGAGTTCCGTTCAAATCTCCACCAGTGAGGAAGCGATCCGCGTTTTCGGTTCTCTTATTGGTCAGCTCAGGTGTACGTCTCTGGCACCACAGCCTATCGCGTACCGTAGAAGGCGCAGGGCGGGTAGAATGAAAACTTGGTGAGCGGTGTTGGGTTGAATCCGGAAGTGGGGCGGCCTCAGGTAATGTTCCGGAACCTCTAGACTGGGGCGGAAGTGGGGTCCCTGCCAACTGGGTCCTAGCCCCGGACTGAAATGAGCAATCCCAGCGCGGCCCGAGCAGGGCCCCCAGGGCCCAGGCAGGTGCTGAAAATGAAGGACCCAGCCACGAGGGCAGAAATCTTCGGGTTCTTAAGACAGACCACTCTGCAGACAGGATCCTGTTAAAGAAGACAATGGCTTCGTAGTGGAATGTGGGGCCCTGTGTGGGAGAGCTTGCCCAAGTGTCGTCTTGCATTTCCCACTTTAGGTCCAGACCACTGATGGAAAAGAATCTCCCTGAAGGCGCAGGCCCCGTGCACGTGCCTTTTGGGCATGTTGTAGCTAATGAGAAGTGGCGCGGGTCTCAGCTGGCGCAGGGGATGCAAGGTCGGTGGACTGCCTGTCAGATGTCCTTTCCTTCCTCCACACATTAAAAAACATATATATAT
>JAJEJO010002366.1:970552-1019770 GCA_020662805.1 Glaucomys volans
CTACTATGTTTTCTTCTTTTGACCATGAACTACAGGATCTGGTTTTCATATTTAAAAAACAAGAAGAATACCAGGTGCAATGGCACATATCTCTAATGCCAGTGGCTGGGAGGCTGAGGCAGGAAGATCACAAGTTCAAAGCCAGACTCAGCAATGGAGCAAGACGCTGTCTCAAAATTTTAGAAAGGGCTGGGAATGTGGCTCATTGGTTAAGTGTCTGGGTTCAATCCCTTGTACAAATCCCCTCACCTCCAAAAAAAACCCTAAGAAAATAGAATATTTTATAGCATTTAGTGAAAGCTGAGGTAGGCCTAATGGAGCCTGTGGTTATGCTGCTGTACGAAGTTTGGTCATTTAAGTTACCCTCAGGTGGCAATGCCCTCATTCTGCTACAATGAGAAAAAAAAAAAAAAATGGCCCAAATCTTCCTAAGAGAGTCAGGGACTCTCAGTAAAAAGCCAGTTAGGGCAGATTTTTTTGTGACCCTGACCAATATCTGTCATGGAATAGACTTTCAGGTGGTGGATATATCCATCTAAAGGAAATTAACCCACAATGAAGCAGTGTGTATCATAAGCCCCTCTTTCTTCTTGGACTCAGAGCTGCTGTTCTTTAGGTGTGGCCTGCATATACCTGTGCTGCTAGTATAAATAAACAGGTGTACAACAATTCCCTCCATGGTTCCTTTGTTCCTTCATTGTCTCCCTCCTTTTTTGGGCAGAGGGAGGGCCGCCAGTTTATAATCGCTGGACACAAAGCCTAGAGTCTGAAATTACCCATTTATAGATGAAAAATTAGTGTATGTAAGGAAGGAAACAATGTGCTAGCAGATGTATGCCCAACAGTGGGAGGATACGTAAGAAAACATTAGAAGCAGCTGCATCCGGTGAGGAGAGACAGGATAGGGGATCAAAAGGTACAGTGACCATTCAAAAAACATACAATTTAAAATGCCATGTTTTAACAGTTACTAAATAACCTACTTTGTGAATTGTTAGTAATTTTTAAAAATCAAACACATTTTATGCATGAGGTTAATAAAAATTTGAAAGAAGGAATTAAAATAAAATTAAAGCAAAAAAAACTCAGAAAAATGAAGGTGTTTATTTAAATATTTATACAAACATGGCCCTAGAAGCAGTAGATATACTTTCCCAAAGGTGGTTGCTTCCCTAAAGATATTGCACAATAGAAAATATTTAATTCTTGTTAATTCTCAAAATTAGATTTCAGCTATACTTTAAGCTGTCATTTGTATATGTCAACCATGAATCTAATTAGAGTCACAGTGTCATCCATCTTACAGCCAGAGAAATCAAATTGGTAAGAATGATTATTTTTAAAAGTCAAATAGAGCTTTAGACCTGAATCATTTACATCTTTACCTTACAGAATATAAAAACTACTTTTTTACCCAAGACTCTAAAAATATATAGTTATGTACTTTCTACTTTAAACAAAATGAAAAATGTTTTGAGTATCAAACAGTATATTATCTACCCTGTAGACAGCATCTCCATCTAACACTGCCACTGTGTTAGCAACTTGTAAAATGGCATCAAAGTAGAGGAAAAGGTGCTCCTAAATTGTTTTTATTTTATTTTTTATTTTTTGGCAGTGCTGGGGATCTAACCCAGGGCTGAGTTGGGTTCCATCCCTAGGAATGCCAAAAAAAAAAAAAAAAAAGTCAAAACAAATTTGGCACTAGACTTTCTCTGGAAATAGCATTCATATTAAGTAGAAATAATAGTAAAATCTTATCAAGTTAGTAAATTCCCATGAGGAAGCAGTTCTTTGGAGCAGTTTTTAATAACAAATTTCATTTTGTCATTATAGTCCTCTGACCTGCCTTAACTCAAGGGTCCTCTGAACTCTAGGTTAAGGAATGATTGTTACCCAATCCTCAACACTTACAAATAGTTCTATTTTTATAGGAAACCCCAATTTAACTCAGCGCCTGAAGTTTGTAACTGTAACCACTGAAAATAGCTATAATTTCCATACTAATCTATTTACAATATTTTATAGAATAAATAACTTGTAGCAGTATACTGACATTCCTCAAATAAGCATGTTTTCCATAGCTTTCTAGAGGTTTCTTGTTATTTTCTTAAAAGCATATAAATACAAGTTTATGCTGTGAGAAATGGTATTTGAGAATATATAAGTATTTTCCATATGGCACAAATTTTAAGGCCTACTCAGCCCTAGAAACATTTTGGGGCCTGAATATTTCTGTTTCTTCCCATTAGTACAAAGAGCTATCACTGTTGAGCAGGCTGAAAGGTGTGGGGAGCTTCTTCTTGATGTGAGGTCTTGCCACCCCAACTGCAGGGAGGTACAAGGTGCTGGCAGACTTCTGTCTGTTCTTGTTGGTGCCCCAACTCAAAAAGGAAAGCTTTTTTGAGATCTTCTTGGTTTTATCACTTTTATCATCATCCTCTATGGCTAAGCAGATCATGGAGTAAGTCTTCTGCATTCCCACAGAGTACGTGGCACTCTTATTATGCTGCACGTAGAAAAGGAAGAAAAAAGGTGTCAGACATCTTTAAGATACTTTACTAGTTATCATTTGTAATCATTTACTAATGATTATAAAGTCTGAGACACAGTTGGCCACTATCCTCTTCAAGCCCATTAACTCTGAAACTCAGGTGACCAATGCTTACATAGAATTTAACCCTTGAAAGCAAGGACAACTTTTAAGGAATACACTCTGTACTCGTAATTTAGGCTTTGGAACCACTCCTCACTTTTTAAGGTTCTTATTTTGAGAAAGTAAAACAACCATGGTAAACTATGAAAATACAGTAGGTTTTCCTCTCACACTGGCTTCCAGGCCCTCCCTCCAAGGTAACTACTGTGTTATACTTCTAGAGATAATGTGCATATGTAAGTATTTATATGTGTGCATAGGTATACTTCACCATTTGTCTCTTAAAAGGAATATGCTCTATTCTGTTAAGTGCTTTCTTAACAGAACTTAGATTTCAATACATGCCAGTAGATGTAGATCAGTTTCATTCTCTTTAAAGACAACATAGAACCCATCATGAAGATACTGCTATCAACTTTATTCCCCTAAAAAAAAACTGTAGCCAGGTGTGGCACACACATGTAACCTATGCAACTTGGGAGGCTCAGGCAGGAAGACCACAATTTCAAGGCCAGCCTCAGCAACTTAGGGAGACTCTGTCTCAAAAAATAAAAATAAAAAAGGGCTGGACATGTAGCTCAGTGGTAAAGTGCCCCTGGGTTCAATCGCAGTACAAAAGAAAAAAAAATTATGGTAAAATATATAACAAAATTTATCATTTTAACCATATTTAAATATACATGCAATTCAGTGGTATTAAATACATTCACACTATTGTACAATCATCACCACTTTGTCCCCAGAACTTTTTTCATCTTGCCCAATTGAAACTCTATAAACATTAACTTAGAACAAATTATGTGGGACTCTAGTAGGAAATCTAAGGAAACTTGTTTTCTAAATCACCTGCTTCTAATTTGGCCTCACATTGAGATGGCCCCACTCACTAAAAGGTTACAGAACATCTATCTACTATGTTCCAGGCACAAAAATCAGACCATTTATAGAAAGGTGCATACATGCATAGCTACAGTGGCTGGATACATTATTCATAATATAAATCCTAGGAGGAATCCAAGTTAGGCACAACCAGGGAGCTGTATTTACTGTTATTCCCCTTAAGAATTTGGTTCCTTTGGATGATGGTTCTTCTTCCTTTCCTATAAAACTAACCATTAATCCTGCCATGCACTTTATCATTAAAAACAATAATGAAACAGCCAGTTGTGACAGCACACACCTGTAATCCCAGCTATTTGTGAGACTAAGGCAGGAGGATCACAAGTTCCAGGCCAGCCTCAGCAACTTAGTGAGACTGTCTCAAAATAAAAAAATAAAAAGGAATGGGGATACAGCTCAGTTGAAGAGTGACTCTGGGTTCAATTTCCAGCACAAAAAAAAAAAAAAGAAAACAGTAATGAAAAAACCAACCATTCTGGAAGCACATTTGAGGGCTGAAAACAGCTTCCACCCTTAACCTGCTTAGTCTGCCGTGCATGATAGCCACTCTCATAAACATCCTTAGTTCTCTTCCATCCTTTTCTGGCAAACTCCAGCTAAACTCTTCTTCCCCAAGGCTAGCATGCAAACAGCTACACATCGCTGGAGCACATTTACCAAGGAGCCTGGCTTCCTGACCCCAAACCTCTAAATAGGTGGCTGGTTACCTGGCACTCCTGTCTTTCCCGAGTCATGTCAATACTTTTCTCCTAGATAACCTGTATTATACCCTCTCTTCTCTCCTCAAACCACTCAGACGCTCTCCTGACAACCTTGCTTATAATTAATTGCATAGGTCCCCAAAGACCAAGCCCTCCTGTAGGCCTGGATTCCACTCCCTCTCTCCTCCCAGCATCCACCCTTCCTGCATTCCTGCCTCGCAGACCTTTCCCCTCTGCACACAGCTTGCTCTGCTATCTATGCATGCATGTGTGCACACGCACACCCCGCATTCTTTGAAAAGCCTTCCTTGACCCTATTCCCCTCCCAGGACCATCCTGGTATCTCTCTGCTCCACTTCACAGGAAATCCCTTCCTCTTATTTTTTGCCCTGTTCTCATCCAGCATGTTCCCCAACACCCACTCCCCCAAGTCTTTCTGGGGCACCTCCCTGGAACTCTTAGGGTTTTACAGAGCACATCTGAAACCACTGTACTGGTCTAACTCTTGCATTCTTCAGATGAGAAAAAATGAGGCCCAGGGGAGTACATTAACCCACTGAAGATCACACAGGTTGTTCATGACAGTCAGGGCCTGATTCCAAGTCTTGACTTAAGCCTTGGATTCTTTCCACATTTTTTTTTTTTTTTTAAAGGAATGAGCTCTCAAGCTATACAAAGACTGGGACAAATCTTTTCTATAATATTTTTAGTTCTAGATGGACATAATACCTTTATTTTATTTATTTTTATGAGGTGCTGAGGATCGAATCCAGTGCCTCACACATCTAGGAAAGTGCTCTACAACTGAGCCACAACCTCTGCTGTTATCAATAGTTTTCACTATGTATATCATGGAGGAGTACTAGGGATTCCACCATAATCAAGAGAGTGAGGGTAACAGACTGCCAGAACTCTGTGCTTTATTTATTCTCACCATTTGGTTGCACTGGAAAGAAAAGCAGTTCAAACAGTGTTCAAAGCCAGGCATGTAATCCAGGCACATGCCTGTAATCCCAGCTTCTCTGGACACTGAAGTAAGAGGATTGCAAATTCAGGGCCAGTCTGGGAAACCTAGACCCTATCTCAAAACAAAAAGAGCTGGGGATGTAGCTCAGTGGTACAGCAGACCTAGGTTCAATTCCCAGTACTGGGAGGTGGGGGTAGGAGAGAATGAAGGTTGGTGGTAGAGCACCTATAGGTTCAATTCCCAGTGCTGCCAAAACAAAACAAAAATAATGCTCAACTGTCATTATCTAAAATTATTGCTGGGTGAAAAGAACAATCACAACAATAGTGGTTATTATTACAAAACCTTTTATGAAAAAAAATATGTCCCACACTAGAATCTGTTGCAAGGACTTTACCATCTTGTGTATCCTGATAAAAATCCAAGGATAGGGGTCCTATTATCCCCACTCTTTTGAGGTTCAGAAGTGTCCCCGGATTTGCCCAAGGTTACACATCTGGTGGTAAAGACAGGATTCAAGTCCAGATGGTCTGTTTTGAGTCCTTCTTTTAACCACCATGTCAGATTCTTTGTTGGCCAGGTTGGAAGATACAGAAGTACTGAAAGACAAGCCTTTTTGATCTCTTTCCAGCAGCTGAGCCTATTCTGTGCAGTCAGACTTCTCTGGCTGTGCCCTGTCCTGCAACCTTAAGTCTAATGTAACTTCCTTTTAGAGGAACAGATTTCTGTTTCTGACTACAAGGATTTCATCCCACAAACAACATGTTTTGAGCCCTTCTCCCAAGATACTCTGTGAGTCCCTCAATTTTGTAATTGAGATATAATTCACATATCATAAAATTTACCAGTTTAAATTTTCTTTCTTTCTTTTTTTTTTGTGGTGGTGGAGATCAAATCCAGGGCCTCATGTATGCTAGACAAGTGCTCTACCACTGAGTTACATATACCCCAGTCCTCAATTCACCATTTTAACAGTTCTGGAGTTTTTAGTAAATGCAGGGAATTGTGTGAGTATCACCACTACCTCACATCAGAACACATTCACTGTCCTAAAAGGACCCTGCATGCTCAGCAGTCACTCTCATCCCCACCTCTGCTAACCACTCACCTACTGTCTGTCTCCCATCAATGGAATCATACAATCCATTCACTCCCCAACCCTCTCAACCTGATTTTTGTTTTTGTCAGTCCACAACAATTGTTCCTTTGTCCGGCTGCCAAATGCAGAAGACAGGGCTCAACTTCCCTCTTTCTCCATCTCTTAACTGTATTCAGTACAACCAGTCACTACAGCTGCAGGATCTTCTCTTGATTCCAGAAGTTCCTTTTATCCTTCCTCTCTGAACTCACCCTCTCAATTACCTCTTTCTCAAGTTCTTCTTCTAACTCATCTCTAAACACTTGGAGTGTCTCAGGGTCAACCACAGCCCTCATGGGTGATTTCATCTAATCTTACAGCTTTAAACATCATCTCCATGCTGATAACTCCCAAATACTACCTTTGAGCCCTGACTTCTCCCTTGAAGATTTGAACACCCAACTGCCTACTTTTACCTCTGGATGAAGTATCTGAAACATCCAAAGCACAATGCTTGCTTTCTCTCTCCTCCACTTCCCTTGTCCCCAACTCCTCATGCAGTCATTCAAGCCCAAAACCGAGGCATCTCCTCCCAGTCCAACATCTTCTTTACATGAAACCCTATCAGCTCTAACTCCAAACTACACCTCAGGTGCATCCAACTCTTTCCACCCCCAACTGCCACCACCAAGTCAAAGCCACTAATATCACTGGCCTGGACAACTGCCATGGCCAGCCTCCAGGCAATGGACAGCCTTCTAAATAAACCTCACACTGTGTGGTTGCCCTTCATGAAAGCTTCAATGGCTTTCAAACTCCCACCTCACTTCCTACCCATCTCTCCCTGTTATAGTGCTCTGGCTAAAAGACCTTTTTGTTCTTGGCAGCAGCTTATTCCTGTTGCAGGGTCTCTTGGCTTCACCTGTTGATGCCCCTGCCCATAACACTCTTTTGCTCTTTAATGGCTCTTTCCTTCTTGCCACTCATACAGCGGTTCCAGCTCTGTCCAGGAGCCTCTCCCTAACCTCTGACATTCAACCATTCTTTATAGCACTTCTCAAAACACAACCAATTATTTGCTTGTTTAGAGTCAGCTTCCTGGAGGTAGGAACCTTCTCTGTCTACTACAAGACAGGTCCAACATCTGAGCACCAGTGCTATGGTTGGGATGTGGTTTGTCCTCATGGGCTCATGTGCTGGGAGCTTGGCCATTAGTGTGGCAATATTTGGAGACAGGACCTTTAAGAGCTAGGGCCTAGAGGGAGGACCATAGGTCACAATTGGGGGCAAGCCCTTGGAAGAGATTGTAAGAACCTGGTGGCTCTGGTTTCCTGCTTTCTGATGTGATGTCTCCATTTTGCACATGTCCCTGTCATGATGCCATCTGCCATTAAGTCCTCAGCAGCAGCCAAATCAATGTGGTCACCTGATCTTGGACTTCCATCCTCCAAAACTGTGAGTTAAATAATTCTTTTCTTTGTAAGCATCCTACCTCAGGCATTTCATTATACTAATATACTGACTAACATAGGAACACATAGCTTATGCTTAATCAGTATTTTTTAGGCTGGGAATATAGCTCAGTTGGTAGAGTGCTTGCCTCTCAAGCACAAGGCCCTGGGTTCAATCCCCAGCACCACAAAAAAAAAAAAAAAAAAAAAATTTTAAAAGAATAAATGTTATAGAAGGGATAGTGTAAGTTACATTGTTAAAAATGTGGTAAAGTACAGAAGAGAAACTGTGGTACAGTTTCTCCCATTAGGGAAAAAAATTAAAGGAGATAACTGTGTACATGAACTTGCAGAAGCATTAAACACTCCCCAAGATCTCACAGGAAATGAATAACACTATCTGAGGTGTGGAACAGAACTTCCACACAACATCTTAACCCCTTCTGTACCACTGAACGACTGTAAAAAAAAATTTTTTTGGAGATGCCGTGGCCTTTCACAAGCTAGGCAAGCACACTATCACTGAACTATATCCTTACTCCTCTTTTAAAAATTGTATTTTGAGACAGGTAGCTTAGGCTGTGCTCAAACTTGCAATCCTCCTGCCTCAGACTCCCACATAGCTGGAATTCAGGCACATCACACCAGGTCCAGCTCCATCTGAACATCTTTAAACATGAGTATGCATTACTTCTGTAATAAAATAGAATCTAATCAGGAAAGTAAATCAACTATTTTATCTACAGGGTTAAAGAAAAGGCTTTCAAGGTATCTTGGACCCACACTGAGCACATACCCAGGTTGACAAGCTTAGGAGTTCAGTGGCTTGTGCCATGACATGCAATTGGGAAACAGAGGGCCTGGAAAAGACCCTGGGGCCAAACACACCCATTTCATGTCACTCTGCTGTCTACTGCCGGGGTGCTTGCGCTCACCATGGAGGATGTGGAGTCCAGCAGGCTCACGACCTTCATCTCGATTTCCTCGCCAACGCTCTTCAGCAGTTTTATAACCTCGCTCACTGTCAGCCACTTGCAATCGACGCCTTGAACGGAAACGATATAATCTCCTTCCCTGGCTCCTGCCAGCTACAAAAAGTATTGTTTAAATAAAGGTCAGTACCCTGTTCATTTAAACCCTGAATCAGTCCCTAGATTCATGAACAAAGTAGACATTTCCATAACTTTGCTTTGAGAAAGCAAAACTTCATTCACGAATTAAAAATTTTAAAAGAATAAATGTTACAGAAGGAATAGTGTAAGTTACATTGTTAAAAATGTGGTAAAGTGCAGAAGAGAAACTGTGGTACAGTTTCTCCCATTAGGGAAAAAAATTAAAGGAGATAACTGTGTACATGAACTTGCAGAAGCATTCAACACTCCCCAAGATCTCACAGGAAATGAGTTCTGTTTGGGCGTGTAGCACCCAAAAAGCCTTTCACATCAAGTCAAACCTCTGACATCTATGAACCCCAAATTCTATCACCTAGATGTCTGCGTCTGGGCTGCTTGCTTTTGATCTTCCCAGTCTGATTCTGTGTAAAGCTGCTGGTGGGCTTTCTCCCATCCAGACAGTGGCAGGCTTACCGCAGCAGAGCAGGAAGGATCCAGGAAGTGGACCTGAACTGGAGCGTTCCCTCGCAAGGTAAAGCCCACTTCCCCTTCTTCTGCAATGAAGTGAATGCTTCTGGGAGGGGTCCACCTCTTGTTAGCCGAAAACACAGACAGGGGGCCCTTTAGAAGAAAGCATCATTAAGTGTAGGGTTTGAAGGTGGAACTGGGACTTCTTGAGGTTGCTCCCTATGTTGCCCAGGCTGGCCTTGAACTCATGAACAGATGATCAGGAGATTCTCCTGCCTCAGCCTCCCAATCAGCTGGGACTATAGGTGCAATCTACTGTGCTCAGCTCTGAATCAGACATTTGAAAGCTAATCACCAACATGATTATTAGGAGGTGGGGACTTTTGAAGAAGAGATTAGATCATGAGGGTGGAGCCCTCATTAATGGGCTGGTTGCCCTTATAAATGGGTTTTAGGGAGCTCATTCTCCTCTTCTACCATCTGAAGACATAGCAAGAAGGCATCATGTGAGAACCAGAAAGCAGGCCCTCATCAGACCCTGAATCTGCCAGGGCCTTGATCCTGGACTTCCCAGCTGCCAGAACTAATGAAACTGAAGTTTCTGCTTTCTATAAGCTACTGAGTTTACAGAGTTTTGTGATAATGGCCTGGACAGACTAAGACAATATATTTGCAAAATTTCAAAGCTGTTCCCTTTAAAATAAATGTCCAACATACCAGCTTCTGGAAGAAGTCTATGGCTGTCACCTTGGAGAACTGGGGCAATATAATTTCAACCTCTTGCTCAGTTTTAGCTAGAAAAGAAGATTAAAAATGAAAGGATAAATGTTTCTGTCATGGAAAGTGAATCCTTGAAAACTCAGGTCTCCAGTCTTCCCTGGGAAGGAAAGGGGAAGCATCACTTTCACCCCCCAGTCCCTCCCCTTGGCTTAGATAAGCAATACAAAACATGGAACATATCTCAACTCCTGGCCCAGGGGCACCTGCTTTGAGCTATACCCCATTCAGGGATAGATCAGAGGAGTGATGACCAGACACATCCCTGCTTCCCCTCCCTACCAAGGAGCTTATTGATACTCTGGGGCATTCCTTTGGCATTCATAAGAACTGCAGAGAAACACTGTTTCAGGTGAGGCTCTAACAGAAGTTCTTTGTATCTCAGAACACAGTTCTGGCACAATGTGCTTCCTGATTTCATCATTAACGTGTGATGTGAAGATTTTGCAGTGGGCAGTGACTTTCCCCTCGCCACATCCATCAGTATCTCCAAATCTTCAACACAACAGTGATCTCATGGCAGGCTCAGGTCCACCCTTACTGGAAAGCTAGTTGGTTTCTAACAAAGGATCCCAGAGAAGGCTAAATACACGTGAACAACGTTGAAAAGAAAACCTAGGCCCCACCAAGGTAGATCATACCCTGATATCCACAAGGTGACCCTGAGGCTTCTTACAAATACTTAACATAGTGCAGGCTCAGGGAGGCTGCTCATCTGCTTCAAGAGCTGTGCTTGGGCTGGCAGGTTAGCTCAGTGGCAGAGCACTTGCCTAGCATGCTCCAGGCCCTGAGTTCCATCCCAGCACCACCAAAAAAAAGAAAAGGTAGTGTTGCCATCTGGACAGCTTCCTGTCTCCCTCCCTCGGTAGAATTTGTCTCTACCTCCTGGCCCCAGAGGAGACTACAAGGTCTATGAAGGAGAATCTCTGAGTGCTACTCCTGCTTCCACCCACCAGGTGGGTTACCTGGCCAAGAACTTGGATCTCCCTATGCATTTACTTCCTCATCTTTAACATTAGGCAGTAATTAGTACCTCCCTCACAGCAGTGGAAGAGGGTTGAATTAGAGCACATAACAGATGAGGCTGTCATACCTGGTAGACCTCAAACACCCAACAGACAACACCTACCATTATTACAGAGGAGACCAGGATTCTAGCTTAGCAGGACCCTGTCTCTAAATAGCTGGTCCCTGAAAGTCAAGAAGGATCCCCAGAGACTGAGAACAGAGGTGTGGGAAAGAGGTTGTGATATTATGACAAGTATTTTTTGGCTTTTGTCCATGGTTCCTGGCTCATAACTCTCTCCCCAAGGCAGGCCACAGAAACTAGACTGTCTCTTCCCCTAGGCAAATCATAATCACTCTCATCTTCTCCCAAGGAAGTCGTCTAGGAGCTGGCCATAAAGAATTTTCTGACCTCGATAGTGGGTCACAAGACCTGTTTCATTCCAGAGGAGTCCTGCTTCTGCCCTGGAGGGAGGCATGCAGCACAGAGAGGCAAAGCAGGCTGCTGAACAGACAGGTCTGGCTGGGTCTCGCCACCCAGCCTATGAGCAGTAGATCACACCTTTTGTGTCCAGTTACATTTCTACAAGGTTGTCCATGCTTTAATCATGCCTCTGCAAAGAAATTTTCCATAAAACCCCAAAAGGACAGGATTAAGAGAGCTCCTGGATTGGTGAACCCATGGACATTCCTGGAGGGTGGCACACTTGGAGAAGGCACAGAAGTTCTGTGTCCCTTCTCCCAGACCTCAGCCTATGCATCTCTTCATCTGACTCCTCTGTAATATCCTTCAAAATAAACAGTAAGTGTAATTAAGGGTTCCCTTGAATTCTGTTCTGTGAACTGTTCTAATAAATTATTATTATTATTTTTTTTTTTTGAGATAGGGTCTTGCTATGTTGCTGAGGCTGGCCTCAAACTTGTGATCCTCCTGCCTAAGACTCCTGCATAACTGAATAGCATGTACCATTGCTCCTGGCTCTAGTTAAATTAACTGAACCTGAAGAAGGGGTTGTGGGAACCCTGATTTAAAGCAAGTAGGCGGGAAATACAGGTAAAACAACCTAATGCTTATGATTGGCATCTGAAGAAGGGATGGGGATAATCCTGAGGTCCAAGCATTCAACCTGAGAGATCTGATGCTATCTCTGGGTAGACAGTATCAGTACTGAACTGGATGAGAGGACACCCAGCTGGCTCCTGCTATATAATTATTTGTGTGGTGTATGCAGACAAATCTTCACACCTCTAGTGTCAGGGGTAATCTGTGTTGTGAGTGTGTAATAGGAGAAACTGAGTATGGGTTGTTTTTTCCTCTGTACTCAGGAGGGTATGGACAAAGGGGTTCCATCAAATGGGTCACCGTCCATCCCCCACCTCTAATTCCTGGAAAGATCCTGGTCATTTCTCACAGCAAAGCCATCACTGGAGGGAAGCCTTCCCATTCCCCACCCTCCCAGACAGAAGTGACCACCTCCTGTCCAAGGGCAGCAACATCTGATAGTTCAACTATGAATTCCTAAGACATGCATAATACCTGGGAGACTTAGAAATTCTGGTGGTGATGAAAGATGAAGAATAAAGGGGATATCAGGAAACCTAGGAGAGGGAATTATGATGCCTTTAGCTCTCAAACTAGGGAGCTGGAAGTAAAAGAGTGAAATGCAGTTTCCTAGATGGCAGCTGGAAATATGGGTGGGCAAGGTACTGTGAAGGAGATAAAGTTCCAAGGGTCTCCTGACTAGAGCTGAAAACACAAGGAGGTCCTGAGACCTTATGGAAAGGGGTCTAGAGCTGGACACAACAGTGCATGTCTGTAATCCCAGCTACTTGGGAGGCTGAGGCAAGAGATTGCAAGTTCAAGGCTGTCCTCAGCTGTCCTTATTGAGACCCTGTCTCAAAATAAAAACTAAAAAGGACTAGAGATGTAGCTCAGTGGCAAAGTGCTGCCTAGTGTGTGTGAGGCCCTGGGTTCAGTTCCCAGTATTGCAAAAACAGAAAAAAAGGTGTGTGTGTGGGGGGGTGCGGTAATGTGTCTAAAGAAGGAAAACCAAGGAGAGCAAATACCTAGGCTGGGAGGTGTCTATGGAGAGACTATGCAAGAGTAACCATCAGCTAAAGGGATGAAGAAAGAGGACTTAGGGAGTCGAGAACAGAACCAGTATGGCAGACAGTCCAGTGCCAATCAATGAGGGTTGAGGGGCAGAAGAGGAGGCAGGGGCTAAAGGGGTGCCTGAGGGTGGAGACCATGAAGAAGCCCCTGGAGGGAGGAACTAGGAAATAAAAAGGCCATGCAGGAGCAGCATTCAGTCCCTCGGGGCCCAGTACACAGTGAGACCTTGTGCAATCCCTGAAGGGTGAGCAAACACAGGCTGCATTTAGCCAGGTGCCCTGGCTTCCCATGCAGGGCGCATTCTACACAGCAGACACAGGCCTCCATGGAACAAAAGGCACACAGTTCTAGCCACTCACGAACAACATCAGGAGCCTCGATCAAGTTCAGAAGATCATCGTCTTCTTGGTGCTGACTGTACTTGAGCCGAGAGCGCTGTTGTGCAGCAGACAGCACCTCCTGCAGTACCTGGATGTCACGGAGCTTCTTGCACAGGCTAGCCTCCCTCACAGACTCCTTGTGGTGAGTGACAGCTCTGCGCAGATGGCATTTTCCTGCAGGCAGAAAACCACCACCGACATGGCACATGAATACATCACAGAGACACAAGGAACCCAAGGATCAGCCCAAAAGATGGATGTTCTCCTCTCTAAAGGATCTGGCTGACGATGAGGCCCCCCTGAGGTACAAGTAAATGCTCACTTATGTCTATTAAATGTTCACCCAACAAACACTGACTAGATATTCTAGGTGTACAGGTAAAACAATCAACAAAAAATTGCCCCCGAATTCATGAAATGAAGACAGATAAGCAAAGACATATGCAGTGTACCATGTGGCGATGAGGTTATGAAGAAAAGTGAAGTAAGACAGGCAGGCGTACTAGAAAATTGGGAATGGGACCTGTTCTATGATGGGTGATCAAGGAAGGTTTTTTGGATAAACTTATTTGGTTTTTTAAATTATTTTTGTTTCATGTTATTTTTGTTTGTTGTTATTTATCTCTTCGATAAGGTAACTTCTGAGCAGAGCCCTGCAGGAAATGAAAGAGCAGTCATGAGGATATCTGATACAGAAGCTTTCCTGAAAGAAGGAATACTAGGTGCAAATGCTCTGGGGCAGGACCACGCTTACTTTTGAAGGACAACAAGAATTGAGAGTATGGCTGAAGGGAGTGGGGGCAGGAGAGAAGGGTAGGGAACAAGATCAGAGAGGAGCAGGGGCCAAGTCATGCCTAACCTTAGGAGGCAGGATAAAGACTCACTCCTCCTACCGTGGACAAGATGGGAGCCCATCAGGGTGTGAGCAGAGAACTAAAGTGACCAGTCTCTGCAGGAACAGAGGGAAGCAGGGACACCAGCTATAAGCAAGGCAAGTTGTATGACCATTCTGAGCCTCTGTTCCTCAACAGGAAAGTGGGATGCCCACTGTCTCATAGAGTTGGGTAGGGTTTAATCAAGCCAATGTTTTCTAGGTAAGTACTACTGGTGTCTGGTTTCCAACAAGATGGGAGGATAAGAAGTAGTCTGCGTGGGCACAGTGGCTATATCTATAATCCCAGTGGCTTGGGAGACCAAGGGAGTAGGATCGCAAGCTCAAAGCCAGCCTTGGCAACTCAGTGAGACCCTGTCTCTAAGTACAAAGGGCTGGGGATGTGGCTCACTGGTTAAGCCCCACTGGGTTCAATTCCTGCTACCAAAAAAAAGTATTAGTAGTCAGATTTGGGATGTTTGCTAGGTAGAGTTAATGAGGTTTGCTAATCAAATGTAAGGTGACGAAGAAAGACAGGAGTGCAGAGTAAATCCAAGGTTTCTGGCCAAAGCACAAGGCGGATGGAGCTGCCAACACTGAGATGGGGAAGTTATGTGTTTGGGTGGGCGGAAGGTTTGGATGCTGCAGGACATCCGGGAAAGAGATACTCACACTGAGACATGGCAGAGACCAAACCAGGACAATCCACTACCAGTCTTACTTGGCCTTGGTGAAGCGTAAGAAAATTGACAATGTTTCTTCAACATTAAGATGGCAAAGGGCCAGGCCACGGGCCACAATGGTGTTGGAAGACAGTCAAAGCTCGAGCTCCATGGCAGGGAGACTGGGTATTCATGGAATGCATAAGAACACAGCTGTGGAAGTCCTTTGACACTGGAGGATTGCACCTCATAATTTCTGAATCCAGAGTAGCACCAATGAGTCTGTACACCCTACTCTTCCAAGCCCTCACCTAGAGATCCACCTAGGGTTTGTTCATGAGCAGGACTGCTTGTCAGCAAGCTGGGCACAGTTCAGGGAGCAGGGCCCATACGCACCCAGCTGTCGGCGCTGCCGATCATTTTTCAGTGTGGCCAAGGGTGTCAAGCCCTCTGGCATGTGGTCATAGAGCTGGGACAGGCACTTCTCCTGGTGGTCCTCATCTGCGCCAGGCTTCACTGCAATTTAAGTCCAAGTTAAAACCCCATCTCCAGAGGGAGATGGGGCTACAGACCCTGTAGAGATTTCTCTTTCAACCACGTCACCAGAATCCTTTCATCTCCCATTTGACCAGGCATCAGTGGTCATGGGTCTCCTTTCTGCCTATGGACACAATCAAGGCAATCTAGCCCCTTGGCCTTTTGTCACTAAGGGCCAGCCATGCTCCAGAAGTACATGACAAGGCCCTGAGCCTTCACACACTACCTCCTCCAAGTCACCTACTGCAACAGAACCTCCTAGCACAGTCCTGCCCTGTTACTGGCCAGCCTGAACACCTCTGGTAGCCTCCATGCCTGTGGTGAGGCCACTTCCCTCACCTCACCCGCCACCCAGCACCATGTCTACATCCTTAGCCTCCATTCCTGTGCTCAGGCACTCCTTGCTCTTAGTTGTCCTTTCCTTCCATGTGTAGCTGGAAGAGCCACAAATGCCACTACCTCTGAGCCATCTAGGACTGCTCCAGGAAATCCAACTGCTGCCTCATTCATGTTCTGACAGCCGTTGCTGGAGCTTCTCCATCTAACAGGCTATATACTAGGAGTAGCTGCTCATACTTTCATGGTTTAGCTTTGCATACAGGCACTTATTTTTCACAACAGCTCTACAAGATAGAGCTCCATTTTACAGATGAGAAAACTAAGGCACTGAGCAGTTAAGTAACTAGCTCAAGGTCACACAGGCAGTGTCAAAACTGAGATATGAACCCAAGTAGTCTGGCTCCAGAGGCTGCCCATTTAATTATTCCAGGGACTGTCTTAAATATTACTAACGGGATCAAAAATCCCACCCGAAGGGGCTAGGCATGTAGCTCTGTGATACAACACTTGCCTGCCATGCATGAGGCCCTGGGTTCAATCCCTAATGTCATATTAAAAAATGAAAAAGAAAAAGTAAAACATTACCTTAAAATATTATATCTTGATTACTGAGTTGTTGGCACCCCTTAGATTCTAGATTCCAGGTGAAAAATCATTTGCCTGGGGCTGGGGATATAGCTCAGTTGGTAGAGTGCTTGCCTTGCAAACACCTTGAGCCCTGGGCTCAATCCCCAGCACCACTACCAAAAAAAAAAATCATTTGCCTGATTCTAGGGAGAATTAAACTGCCCCTTTTTCTCCTATAGCAGGAATCTGTAACCCCCTAATGCTGCTCTGGCCTGTGTGACAGGTAACAAGATCAATAGGTACTTCCCATCCCCTGCCTTCAGCCTGTGAGCATCTCCAGGACAGGAAGGCAGATGTGCTCAGCTCAGAATCCCCCAGAGGTAGCAAGAGCACACCCCAATCATAGCCCCAAGCCCTGAAGCCCCTAAGCCTTACACTGGTGGTCAATAAGGAGAGTGGCAGCAAAATAGTGGGCCAAGGCCCTGTAGTGGTGGGCCTTCACACAGGCCAAGCTGGCCCAGGAGTACGGAATGTTCTCTTTCACTGGTGCCTGACTCATGGCGGCATGCAGTTGCTGGTAGACCTCTCCCACCTGAAACAGAAGGGACATTGGGAAGGGAGAGCCCAATACAAGGACTGTCATGAAACTAACTACAGAAAAAAGATCTCTTTCTTCCATGCAGCAGCCTCTGCCAGAGGCTGCTCCATAATTTGGGCTCAATGCCAAGCAAGTCCTGCTGCTGTCAGTCTCAGAGTTAACAGAGGAATCAGGCAACTGTCATTATGCTGGTTTTTAGGCCAAGCTGCAGATGGAATCAATGATCCATATCTGAAACACTGATACTTGCCAAGAAAACACAAGGCAGCAGCCTCAGCTGGGGCAGGCACGCTGCCCCGGTGGTGGGCAAGCTGCCACCGTGGGAACCCCGTCGTTTCCAGTGCACCTGCACCAACGTATTCTGCCCACCCACCAAAGTCACAGGAACTGGGAAGCCTTACCTTGGCAGCCTCCTGAGCCACCTTCACCAGCATGAAGAATTCGTTCCGGATCCCAGGAAGGCTGATTTTCTCAAACACGCTTTCTTGGGCTTGTGCGAGCATCATTTTGACCAGCACACTGAGCATGGCGGGGCTCATGTCATAACTGGGAGTATGTGTGAATGTCTCCTTCAGGTAGTTTAAAACCCCTAAAATCATAATTTTTTTTTTCTCATTAGTTGGGGATCACACTATTTTACCACACTGCTACAGAAAATGACAGAATAAAAAATATAAAATTGGGGCTGGGGGCATAACTCAGTGGTAGAGTGCTTGCCTAGTATGTACAAGACCCTAAGTTCTAGCCCCAGCATGGCAACAAAACAGAACAAAACAAAAATATATATACACACACACATACAGGTATGTATATGTATGTCTATATATATGTTTTATATATATGTGTGCAATACACAAACCGATGTCTTAAAGCATCTTTTAAAAAATATTTTTTAGTTACAGATGGACACAATATCTTTATTTTATTTATTTATTTTTATGTGGTGTTGAGGATCGAACCCAGTGCCTCACACGTGTGAGGTGAGTGCCCTACCACTGAGCCACAATCCCCCCTTAAAGCATCTTTTAAAAATCTATTCTCAATTTTTTTCAAGAGGATGCCAGTACCTGCACTCCTACATTTATATCCAAAGCATTGAAAGTACAGACTCAGCCGGGCGCGCTGGTGCACGCCTGTAATCCCAGCACTTGGGAGGCTGAGGCAGGAGGATCGTGAGTTCAAAGCCAGCCTCAGCAACTTAGCGAGGCCCTAAGCAACTCAGTGAGACCCTGTCTCTAAATAAAATACAAAATAGGGCTGGGGATGTGGCTCAGTGGTGGAGTGCCCCTGAGTTCAATCCCTGGTTCCAAAAAAAAAAAAAAAGGACAGACTCAATTGACATACCAAGGTTCATAGCAGCATTATTTACAATGGCCAAAAGGTAGGAAAAAAAAATCCAAATGCCTATCAATGGATGAACAAATAAGGAAATGAGGTAAATACATACAATGGAATATTGTTCAGCCTTAAAAAGAAATGAGAGGGCTGGGGATATAGCTCAGTTGGTAGAGTGTTTGCCTCGCAAGCACAAGGCCATGGGTTCAATTGCCAGCACCGCAAGTGGAGGAAAGAGGATCAGAAGTTCAAGGATAGTCTGAGCAACTTAGTGAGACCCTGTCTCAAAATGAAAAATAAAGAGGGCTGGAGACGTAGCTGAGTGGAAGAGCACTCTAGGTTACAATACCCAGTACCACAAACTAAAAAGCAAACCAAAAAGGGAATGCAGGGCTGAGGGTGCAGCTGTAGCTCAGGGGCAGAGCACTTGCCTAGCATACACAAGACCCTGGATTTGATCCCTAATACCTGCTACAAAGTAAAAAGAATGAAATTCTGACCCAAGCTACAACATGAATGAGGGCACTATGCTAAGTGAAATAAGCCAATCATAAAAGGTCAAATATCATCTGATTTCATTTAATGAAGTACCTGGAATAGTCCCACTCATAGAGACAAAAAGAATGAGGTTACTGATTACTAAGAAAAGGGGGAAGGAAGAGAGTGTTATAATTGAACAGGTACATAGCTTTGGTCTGAATGATGAGAACATTCTGGAGATGGACAGCGGTGATGGTTGCGCAATATGAATACACTTAATGTCACTGAACCGTACACGTTAAAATGGTTGGGCACAATGGTGCATGTCTGTCATCCAGCCATTGAAGACTGAGGCATGAGGAGCACAACAAGTTTGAGGTCAGCCTCAGCAACTTATTAAGGCTCTAAGTAACTCGGTGAGAACCTGCCTCCAAAAAAAAAGGGTTGGCTCTATGGCTCAAAGGTAAAATACCTCTGGGTTCAATCCCCAGTACCAAAATATTTTTTTAAAAAGGTTAAAATGTCAGTTTTATTTTATGTTTACCACAATGAAAAATGGTTAAAAATTATAGCCAGGCATTAAAAAAAAAAACAAAAAAACAAAACAAAAAAAAAACAAATAAATAAAGTTTAGAGATCTCCAAAAGGTAAAACTTTAGAAAAGAAAATAAATAATAAATAAATAAAAAAAAATTATAGCCAGGCATAGAGGTTCATGCCTAATAGTCCCAACTATGTGGGAGGCTGAGGCCAGAAGATCTCAATTTTGAGACCAGCCTGGACAACTTAATGAGACCCCTGTCTCAAAATCACATTTAAAAAGATCTAGGGGCAGGGGGCTGGGGATATAGCTCAGTTGGCAGAGTGCTTGCCTCGCAAGCACAAGGCCCTGGGTTCAATCCCCAGCACCGCCAATAAACAAATAAATAAATAAATTTTTAAAAAAAGAGCTGGGAATGTAGCTCAGTGGTAGAGTCCCTGCCGCTTAGCATGTCTCAGGCCCTGAGTTGAATTCCCAGTATATAAAAAAAAAAAAGGTTCAAACAGTGAATATGTATATTTTATCACAGTTTTTAAAAATTGGATTTGCTTCCAAAATATTTACATGTGCATCAAGCAAGGAAATCAACTGGTTCCCTCTATCCCCTTCTCACCTGGGACAACTATGAGAACTGCCATGACTGGACACATGATGGAGGTGACAGATGAAAGCAGGCGGAATGAATGAGGGGGTTCACAGGGACTTGCTCACCCATAACATCAGGATCATTCAGAAATGCAGAGCCCTAACCCAGACCTCAGGAAAGAACAACCCAGTGCACTCCAATGGGCACGTTCGTGTTGCAGCCCTCAGCTGACTTCTTTATACTTTAGGAAATTAACTGTCACGGGAACTAACTGATGATCAATCTGGAATTGAAATATAATCTGCCACATAAATCCCATCCAACTGGTCCCTCTGGTTTTGCTGCCCCGCAAAGGGATGGCACCTGCTGCAGCCTGTTTGTCCCCCTTGGGGCTGTCCTCATGGTCACCACTGTTTTCAAGTTTCATTCTGTCTTTTTATCTCTAGAATCTTGGAGACAAGTCACAAGGTATGCCTGCTTGAGATTCCTCAGGAAGAAAACTGAGTCCAGAAAAGGATATACAGTAAAACAATTCCACACTCATGTCTCATCCCAAAACACCAATCATTTTAATGCAAGAAATTCCACAACGAGTAAGTGACAAAGCTGTGGTTATACACAGGCTTGCAGGACTTCCTGAGAATCCAGAAAGGTTCTATGTGGGAGGAAGGGATGGACTGGAGATAATTACACCCCAAAGCAGAACAGGGGTCAGGACAGGGTACAAAAAGCTGTTGAGCTAACTCAGAGGGTCATGCTTAGGCTGCACTGTGCTTCTATTTTTGCCTACCGTCCCCACTTTGAGTCTGCCCCAGACACAGGCCCTGCTGGAGGGGAGCAACGCAGACCCCAGGAACACGCAAAAGCCACACCAGTCTTGTCCACTGCACCCCAGTTCTCTGGTGGTTGGTGCTAAGCTGCTTTTCTCCACCCTGTACCTGGTTCATACCAGGACAAATTTTAGGGGTTACTGGCTAAGAGGTTAAAATAGAGGGAAAAAAAAATTTCTTTTGAAAATCCAAGCTGAAGGCAAAAGATCTATAGGGATCCCCAGTTATGCATCAGACAGAGGGCTGACTGCACCAACCTCAGGTTGGTGAACTCGGCAGAATGGGCATGACACAAAGCACAGAAAGTAACACAATAGTCCCTCTTTACCCAAGGTTTTTCTTTTCTCACTTTCTGTTACCCTCAGTTAACTGTGGTATGAAAATATTAAATGAGAAATTCCAGAAATGAAGAATTCATAAAGGTTTAAATGATTTTTATGACAATATTTTAAAATTGTTCCATTTTGTTATTAATTATTAACATTAATTCCCCCTACTTTTTGTTATTAATGTTAACTCCCCTTACTATGTTGAATCTATAAATTAAACTTCATTATATTATCATATATGTTTACATATAGGAAAAAACATAGTTAATAGGATTCAGTACTATCTGAACTCTCTGAACCTCCTGGCGGTCTTGGAACATATCCTGAATGGACAAGAAGGGACTACTGTATGCATTAGGTACACCTAACATTTAAAAAAAAAAAAAAAGCCCACATTTTTACTCTTTGGGAATTCTGTTCTTCCATATAGTGTTGGAAGGAACAATTACTAACTGTCATCACTGGGGCTATTCATTTGGAAAAGATTAATTCTTAACCAAAGTCCTCACTGTACACAAGCCATCCCAGAGTAAGATGACAGCCAGAACCTAATGGTCTCTTGATGGGAAGTTATGCCAGTATTGGACACTGATCTGGTCCCCTTTCAGGCTTGTAAGGCTATACACAGCTCTGGGGAGAACCCCAGACCCTCTTCAGCTGAGCACCCTAGTGCCACCTGGCGGGGTTAAGGCTTTGCTTGGCAGCCCTGGCAGAGACACACCTGCAGCTCTCTGGAAGGCGTCCACAGCACTCTCCAGTCCAGCTTCCGTTTGCCGATTGCACCGGGTCCCGATCTGGGTGTAGAGGGCTCCGATGTTAAACAAAATGCTGGCCTTCTCCAGCAGCAAGTTCTGCTGGCTGACCGGGACCCCTGTGAGGGAGTCATACCTATTTAAAAGAAACACATTCTGAGAATACAGATTACTTGGCTAGTTAATACCACTTTGGTGTGAACATGGGCAAAATTCATTTCTTGAATAAAATTCAAAGATGCACATGTAATGAGGCTTTTGTTCCCAAGCAAGATGATAGGTCTGATCATACTGATTACAGAGCTACACAGCGACACATGAAAATAAAGCTTCTCAATCAAGATGTCCTTCAAGTAAGTGAATGGATAAATGGACTGCGGTACATCCAGACAGTGGAACATAACTCAGCAGTACTAAAAGGAAATGAGCTAGTAAGCCATGAAAAGACATGGAGGAAGGTTAAGTGTTTATCACTGGGCAAAAAAAGCCTATCTGGATATTCTAGGAAAGACAAAACTGTGGAGATTATAAAAAGATCAGTGGTTGATGGGAGTCAGGGAGAAGGATAAATATGCAGAGCACAGAAGACTTCAAGGACAGTGAAACTATTCTGCAGGATACCACAATGATGAATGCAGCCATCATGCATGTGTCAAAAACCCAGAGACTACACAACACCCAAAAGGAACCCTAATATAAACTATGGACTGTGGGTGATAATGATATGTTGTCATGTTATGTTCATCCAGCATAAGAAACCTACCACTGTGGTGGGGGTATTGGTTATTGGCAGCACTGACACGTATGGGAAAAAGGAATCCAGGGAAAACTCCTTATTTTTTGCTCAATATAGCTGTGAACCTAAAACTGCTCTAAAACAAAAATATATATTTTAAAATGTACATATAAGCAATTGGGTGGGGCATGCCCATAACCCAGTTACTCAGAAGGCTGAGACAAGGGCATCATGAGTTTGGGGCCAGCTTGTGTAATCTAGTGAGACTATCTCAAAAAAAAATTTTTAAAAAGGTGGTTTCTCCTAAGTGAAATACAGATAGCAATTACTAACCCCTCATAATTCTTCCTGAAGTTTAAAAGACTCAGGATTTTTTTTCCCATATTTTTTTGTTGGTGCATTGTAATTTATGGTCACACATTCACACATGCATACGATATGACAATATAATTTGGCCAATATCATTCCCCAGTGCTCCCCTTTCCCTCCCTTCCTCCTTCCCTTTGGTCCCCCCCCTTCTCCACTGATCACCCTTTAATCCTCATTAGAGCCTCCACCTTTCTTTTATTTCATCCCCTCTAGTTTCCAGATAAGAGAAAATATATGGCTCTTGTTCTTTTGAGTCTTATTTGGTGCAACATGATATTCTTAAGTTCCATCCATTTTCCTGCAAATTACATAATTTCATTTTTCTTTATGGCTGAATAAACCCCATTGTGTACATATACCACATTTTCTTCATACTTTCATCCACTGATGGACATCTAGGCTGGTTCCATAGTTTGGCTACTGTGAATTGTGCTGCTGTAAACATGGGTATGTGGGGTGGGGTTGTGGCTCAGTGGTAGAGCCCTTGCCTAGCATGTGGGAGGCATTGGGTTCAATCCTCGGCACAACATAAAAATAAAAAAATAAAATGAAAGTATTGTGTCCATCTACAACTAAAAAAAAAAAGAAAAAAAAAAAAAAAAAATGGGTATGTGTGTATCCCTACAGTAAGATGACTTAAATTTTTTAGGGTAAATAGCAAGGAGTGACATAGCTGGGTCATATGGTTCTATTCCTAGTTTTTTGGGTTTTGTTGTGTTTTTTTTTTTTTTTTTTTGGTGCCAGGTAATGAACCCAGGGGTGCTTAACCACTGAGCCACATCCCCAGCCCCTCTTTTATATTTTATTTAGAAAAAGGATGTCGCTGAGTTGCTTAGGGCCTCACTAAATTGCTGAGGCTGGTTTTGAACTCACAATCTTTCTGCTTCAGCCTCCCATTCCTAGTCTTTTGAGGAACCTCCATACTGATGTCCATAGTGGTTGCACTAACTGACAATCCCACCTACAGTATAACTGTGTTCCTTTATCTCTACATCCTCTCCAGCATTTATTATTGTTTGCATTCGTGATGGCTGCCATTCTAACTGGAGTGAGGCTCAGGATTTTTTAAAACTCATGCTTCAAACCAAGAGGTAGACAGGAAGCTTCTTCCTAATTCAGGGAGAAACCACTGCTGCCTTTCACTCAGATGGGCAGCCTACTGCACTTTCACAGAGTCATCTGCATCTCCCTGTCCCCACAGGGAAGGCAATGGCAGTACTCTGTCCACTGTGGTAGAATTTAATACTCACCACGCCCTTTAGCTATAAGATTTACTTTCCTTTTACCCAAACTGCTAAGTACACTCAAGAGAAGAGACACAGTATCTCCAAAGTAGAGAAACCATTTTAATCTTTGAAAATGTCATTCTGGAAAAGAATCAAATATTCTACTTCAGTTTTTTAAAAAAACTATTTCTGTTTGCCACTGGGACAAAATCCAATTCCCACTCACACCCGGCAGCTCCCTCCCATCATCTGAGACAAGAAACTTGCTTCTTAGTTCTACTTCAGAGCCCCACTGTCACAATGAGCACTAAAAAGAAAAAAAAAAAAACACCAACTCTGATTTCAAGTTCAAAGCCAACCTCAGCAACTTATCAAGACCCTATCTCAAAATTAAAAATTAAAAAAGGGTTGGGGATGTGGCTTAGTGGTTAAGTGCCCTAGAGTTCAATCCTTGATACCAAAAAAAAAAAAAAAAAAAGAAAAGAAAAGGAAAAAAAAAAAAATTGGCTCACTTATTCTGAAACACACAGTCTTCCTCTTGTAGGTCCCCACCAAAAATAAATAACAGCTACGAATGGTGGCGCACACCTATAATCCCAGCAATTTGGGAGCCTGAGGCAGGAGGATTGCAAGTTTGAGGCCAGTCTCAGCAATTTTGTGAGCAATTTTTTGAGGCAACCTAATGAGACCCTGTCTCAAAATAAAAAATAAAAAAAAGGAAAGGGCTGGGGATATAGCTTAGTGGCAAAAATGCCCCTGGGTTCAATCCCAAGTAACAATAAAATAAATAAAAAATAAAAATAATAAATAAATACCAATTTATTTACCCTCCACCACAGAGTCTGGTGTCTAAAGGCCATCTATGACAGGCGCTACGGGTTGAAACCTGGGAAAGCACAAGCAGACCTGAAGCACCTACCAGGTAAACAAGAGCCCCATCTGGCGAGTGTGCGGGAAGAATCTACTCTCCACAAATCCCAGTTGGATGAAGTATGACATCAGCAGGTCAACACCTGCCTCATCCCGGCTGGGTGTTCTACAAGCCTACAAGGAAGAGGACAGCAGAGAGGTGAGCAGGAGAGGACCACCTATATAAACAGGTGCCTCCAGCTATTTCTGTGATGTGTGGGCCCCATTGCTGGTACCATGAACTCTAGGAGGAGGTTACAGGGCCTGAGATGAAGTCAGGAACCCTGGGATCCAGCCCCAGGCCGGAATGGACAGGTGTCTCCAATCCTATGGTGCAGCAGGTGGAATGGATGATTCCAACAGCCCCTCCCAATCATCCCCAACCATCCTTGATTCTCTAAGACTATAGCAGTGCACTCACAGGATGTGCTGAAGATTCAGCAAACTCAGGCAGCCATCCTCCAGCTCTGCTGCACAGAAAACTTACCTGTCTTAGATCCATAAGATCTGCAATTTCATCTTCATATAAATAGCTATCTTCACTATAATGTTCCAGGATAAAATCCTTCAAGAAAAATGAAATAAATACTGTAAGATGCAATTCAAGAGATCAGAGGGGTAGCTCAGTGTCAGAGCACTTGCCTAAAATGTTTGACACCTGGGTTTGAGACCCAGCACCAGAAAGAAAAAAGATGTACTGTGGAACCATAAATCTGTAAAATAGTTATATGTCAAATGTACTCCACTTTTTTTTTTCTTTTTTTTTTTTTTTGAACCAGGGATTGAACTCAGGGACTCTTGGCCACTGAGCCACATCCCCAGCCCTATTTCGTATTTTATTTAGAGACAGGGTCTCACTGAGTTGCTTAGGGCCTCGCTAAGTTGCTGAGGCTGGCTTTGAACTCACGATCCTTCTGACTCAGCCTCCCAAGTCGTTTGGATTACAGGCGTGCGCCACCACGCCCGGCTGTACTCCACTTTAAAAAAAACACATAGAATACAAAAAATTTGAGAGATTTTCTGAGTAGGTAAATTTATTTTCTTAATTTTGTTTATACAGATTTTTTAGATGTTTTACTTGTTGCTTTAGTAAAAATTTAAGTTATTTTTTATTTTAAAATGTCCTTGTGGGCTGGAGGTGTACCTCAGTGGTACAGCACTTGCCTAGCATATGGGAGTCTCTGGGTTCAATCCCCAGGACCAGCAAAAGGAGGGAAAAGTCTTAGTAACACAGTTAAACACTTCTGGCAGACATCACAAATATTCAAGGGCACAGACTTTCAACCATTGGGAAGACTCAGTGCTCACGCAGAATGCAAAAGAAACCTGTGTCTTAGGATGTATTGATGAACTGGATTCTGTCTTTAATCCCAGCGACTCTGGAGGCTGAGGCATAAGAATCTTGAGTTTGAAGACAGCCTCAGCAACTTAGTGAGACCTTGTCTCAAACTAAAGAAATAAAAAGGACTGGGGTATAGCTTAGTGATAAAGTGCCCTGGATTCAATGCCAGCACCCCAAAAAAAAAAAAAAAAAGATGTAAGATTCCACAGGGAACCTTTGGGAGCTCTGGTTCTTCCATGAATGAAACACCCCAGGGAGACCCCTAACCCATATATGGGTCCACAACATCCCATGTTTGATAACTGCTCCAAGTTCATTCAGTTATTCACCAAACATTGATGGGCACTTTCTATATGCCAGGTACTGTTATCTGGTCCCCCATGGAGCTTATATTCTCACAAAACAGATAATAGACATAAAAATAAACTAGGGACTGGGGTTGAGTGGTAGAGCTCAGTGGTAGAGTGCTTGATCCTCAGTGTTCGATCCTCAGCACCACATAAAAATAATAAATAAATAAAATACAGATATTGTGTCCATCTCCAACTAAAATTTTTTTTTAATTGTAATAAAGCAAGCCGGGTGCGGTGGCACATGCCTGTAATCCCAGCACTTGGGAGGCTGAGACAGGAGGATCACGAGTTCAAAGTCAGCTTCAGGAACTTAGCGAGGCCCTATGCAACAGTGAGACCCTGTCTCTAAATAAAATACAAAATAGAGCTGGGGATGTGGCTTAGTGGTCGAGTGCCCCTGGGTTCAATCCCCAGTACAAAAAAAAAAAAAAAATTGTAATAAAGCAAATTTCTTCAAAAATAAATAAATGAACAAACAAACTATATAACATACAAGTTGAATATTCCTTATCTGAACTGCTTAGGACCATTAGTGTTTCTGGCTTCACTTCCCCACACCTCTCCCCAGAACTTGGAATATCTGTGTATACATAACGATATATCTTGAGGCCAGGCGTGGTGGCACACACCTGTAATCCAAGCGACTTGGGAGGCTGAGTCAGGAGGATCGCAAGTTCAAAGCAACTTAGCGAGGCCCTAAGCAACTCAGTGAGACCCTGTCTCTAAACAAAATACAAAATAGGGCTGGGGATGTGGCTCAGTGGCCAAGTGTCCCTGAGTTCAATCCCTGGTTCTAAAAAAAAAAAATAAAAATAAAAAAATAATGAGATATCTTGAGAATGGGACCCAAATCTAAACATGAAATTCATTTGCGTTATATATACCTTTTAAACACAGCCTAAATGTAATTTTATGTAACATTTCAAAATAATTTTGTACATGAAACAAAGTTTCATGGTATGGAAGTTTCTACTTGTGGCATCATGAAGTTACGGATTAGAAGCACTTCAGATTTTCAGATTAACAATGTTCAACCTGTATTAGAAGAAAGCAAGTACTATAGGAACAAAAGTAAGAGTAATGTGAGGGGTAAGGAGAATGATCCTGCAGAGCATCCTCCCTCAGTGTTGGCTCTCATTGGCTGTAAGATATGCTGGTGTCTAAATGCTAAGACAACTGTTGGGTTCTTTTGCACGTGACTATGATATTTTCTCTGTAGTACACATTTCAAACTCCTCCTGTTTTTGCATGTGCAATGCATGAGACCCACACATGCAAATAGGTTTGTACTGAATACAACTTGGCTACATAGCAAACATTTTCATATGCCAGAAAAATATTACATAACATGAGTTTTAATGGTTCTATATCCCCCAATGTAACGAGCATACAGTTCAAGTATTCAACAAATAAACTGAGCACTGGCTGTGTGCTAGCCAATATGTACTAAGATCTTACTTAACTTCTACTCATAAAAACATCAAAGTCGTTTCCAAGTTTTTACAATTAAGGATAACACCATGATGATCATCAGTGTGCACATCTCTAATTAGCTTCTTAAAACAAATTCCCAAAAGATGTCTTGCTGGGTTGGAGGAAATGAAGTTTCCTTAATTTTTAATTAAAAAATTAAATTTTTTAGCCGGGCATGGTGGCGTACGCCTGTAATCCCAGCACTTGGGAGGCTGAGGCAGGAGGATCGCAAGTTCAAAGTCAGCCTCAGCAACTTAGCGAGGCCCTAAGCAACTCAGTGAGACCCTGTCTCTAAATAAATTATAAAAATAGGGCTGGGGATGTGGCTCAGTGGTGGAGTGCCCCTGGGTTCAATCCCCAGTACCAAAAAATAAATAAATAAATAAATAAATAAATAAATTTTTGCAGCTCAGGAGGCTCAGGCAGGATGATTGCAAATTCAAAGCCAGCCTCAGCAACTTAGTGAGGCCCTGAGTAACTTAGCAAGACCCTGTCTCAAAATTTTTAAAAATAAACAGGTCCTTTCCTACTGAGTTATATCCCCAGCCCTGGGGGTTCTATTCTAATGACTTCAGGAGTGTGGCACCATCCTTTAACTCTGCCCACACCACTATAATAATAATCCCTCCATCCCCCAGCACCACCTCCGGTGAGACAGGGTCTCACTCTGTTGCCTAAGAGACTAAAACTCCCAGGCTTAAGAGATCCTCCTGCCAAAGTCTCCTGAGGAGCTGGGTCTTTGCATGTGCTACCATGGCAGGTTCATAATTTGTCCCACTGTCTTATGATGCTGTTGCAGATTTTCTTCAAAACAAAGTAGTAATGTTTAGAATCAGCTCCTTTACTAATGTAATGACATTTGTAAACTTAGAAATGGTTTTCAAATACTGTATTGTCAGTGACATTAATGAAGGTGAGCATGATCTGCAGGACAAAGGTGATCTGGGGCTCCACATAGAGACCCCTGAAAGCAGGCCTGAGGGGCAAGCACTCTTTTAGGAGATGCTCAGGCATGAGAACCACTTCCTTTACAAAGTCAACAGTGAAAACTCAATATTCTTTTCTTATACAAACAATAACCAGATAGAAAAATATAATAGCAATGGAATCCTTTAAAAAAGTGTAGTATTTCTAGGGATAAAATTAATTTAATTAAGCAGACAACTATTAGACTTTACTGAAGGACATAAGCTATTTCATTATTTCTTTTATTTATTCATTAAATCATTTTTCATTCAACAAGATAGACATGGTCCTTACCCCTGTAAGTTTTGTTGTTATTGTTTTGTTTCTTTGCAGTACTGGGGATGGAACCCAAGGACTTGAACATGCTAAGAAGCACTCAACCAACTCAGCTACATTCCCAGCCTTTATTTTATTTTGAGACTGGTCTCACTAAATTGCCCACGCTAGTCTTAAACTTGTGATCCTCCTGCCTCAGCTTCCCAAACAGCTAGGATGACAGGTGTGTGCCACCATGCCCAGCCTACCCCCATAACATTTGCTGCTTGCCAAGCCCAACAATTGGATATGTTTTGTTCACAAAGAAAAATGTGCAATGCTGGGAAATGGACTTTTGTCCAAATTAATGTATGATTTAATGAAATTTCAATCAAAACTCATAAGTGCTGCTTTTGGGGGAACCTGACAAAAGAGGAAAGTAAAAATGTGGGAGGAAAAGGTAAGAAAGTTTGGAAAAGTAGAGTCATAAAGGAAGCCTGTTCGACCTGGTGTTAAAATGCATAGCGGTTAAACAGTGAGCCATAGGCAGACTTTAGTATATTCGAGAATCAGGTAGTTAACAAAAGCATGCAACTTCCCCAAAGGAACAGAAAAGGCAATAGTCAGTCTCAGTTCTTGGATAGACTGGCTCTCTAACCTTAGATGGTTAACTTCACTGAGCTTCAGTTTTCTCAGATGTGAAGCAGGATAATGCCTGGCACTCAGGTTGCAATAGACTATGCTTAGTAATTTCCCGTAAAAAGAAAGAAAGGATGGCATATCCACATCAGATCCAGGCAGGATGGCATGCATCACCAGTGTTACTGATGAGAATTTAGTGGAGGGATTATTATTATAGGTGTGGGCAGAGTTAAAGGATGGTGCCATACTCCTGAAGTCATTAGAATAGAACCCCCAGGGCTGGGGACGTAACTCAGTAGGAAAGGACCTGTTTATTAGCATGCTCTTGGTCCTGAATTATATGCCCAGCATGCTAAAGGAAGAAAAAAAAAATTGAGCCCCATACGTGGCGAGCCAGATATAGAAGCAGCTACACAGAGTGACTACCTAGGTGGGCACCAAATAGGCCTTGGGGTAAGGGGTCTTTTGCATGGAGAATGCAAAAGGCACTGAAGGAGACAGGGAAAATGTGACTTCCCTCTCCTCCCACCCGGGATCTCCTGCTGGTGCTCCTTCCCCTTGACCACAGAGAATAGAAAGCTACAGCAAGAGACTGGCATGAAGCAGGAGGGGAGAAACAGGTGACAGGTAAGGAACAGACACCATCAAGCACTGCAGATGCTCTGTCCTTAACAGACACGTCTCATCCAGCCCTCAAAACATCCTCACAAGGCAGGACACTGGTTAGAGGAAGTGACCGAAGGATAAGTAAGTACTAAGCAAGTCACAGCTCAGTCGGGAGGGATCGTTATGTGTCTTGGTATTTTCTGAATGTTCTGCAATAATGGTTTTAAACAGAAGAATAAGGGGGCGGGGGGAAGAGGAAGCAGCAGCAGCTCTATTTAAAACAAAACAAGCCAGGATGGTAGTGCACACTTGTAATCCTAGCTACTCGGGAGGCTGAGGCACAGACTGGAGGTTGGCCTGGGCAATTTAGCAAGAACCTGTTTCAAAATAAAAATAAAGCTGAGCGTGGTGGCGCACGCCTGTAATCCCAGCACTTGGGAGGCTGAGACAGGAGGATCTCAGTTCAAAGCCAGCCTCAGCAACTTAGTGAGGCCCTAAGCAACTCAGTGAGACCCTCTCTCTAAATAAAACACAAAATAGGGATGTGGCTCAGTGGGTGAGTGCCCCTGGGTTCAATCCCCAGTACCAAAAAATAAAAATAAAGATAAAAATTTAAAAAAATAAATAAAAATAAAAAATGCCAGCTGGAGGTGTAGCTCAGTGGCAGAGAGCTTGCCTAGCATAGGCCTGGGTTCAATCTCCAATAAAGATTAAAAAAAAAAAAAGGAAAACAAACAAACAAAACCTCGAATTCTCTGGAAAAGGAATGCATCTTGATGGTTTTAGTTGCTGCTTTTGTTTTCTGTGATGCAGAGATGAAAGCCAGGGCCCTGTATGTATTCTAGGTAAGCATTCTGCCTCTGAGCCACACTAGCAGGCCTGTTGATACTTTTTAATGTAGCCATTTTATTTATTTTATTAAAAAAATTTTTTTTGGTTGTGATATTTTTTTAGTTGTCAATGGATTTTTTATTTTATTTATTTATATGTGATGCTGAGTATTGAACCCAGGGCCTCACACATGCCAGGCAAGTGCCCTATCACTGAGCCACAACTCCAGCCCTAATGTATCCATTTTAAAGCCCATGTCTTTAAAACAGAAAATCATATCATGAGGGCTGGGGCTGGGGCTCGGAAGTAGAGCACTTGCCTAGCAGGGATGAGGCCCTGGGTTCGATCTTCAGCAACACATTAAAACAAAGACTAAATGCCTTAAAAAAAAAAAAAATCACATCATGAAGCTTCCCTGGCCTTAAACCTCCATGGACACACGTCAGATTTGAAATGGAATGGTCCTGACGAAGTCTGCTCAACAACTTCTTTGTTGCTTGTTTCTCTCAAATACAAATGTGGAAGGGAGAAAATAGAAAGTTCCCCAAACCTTCTCATTTTTGGATGACTGACATTTGCAGTGTCCTTTTTCGGATAAAATGACATGGTTGGAAGCCTCACTGAATGGCAGTTGGCTATGCCCACAGCATGTGATTTTTTTTTCGCTTGCTTTAATGTGGAATTCAGCAACAACATGACCTAGTTGGATCCTTGCAGATGCCCATAAAATTCCTAAGTTTCTCCAAGAGAGTCTCCTTTAAAATGTCCACATTCTTCTAACTCTGGCACCAAGCAACAGACAAATTAAATCTCAAAGAAACAATTGTAGAAATGCAACTTTTCTACAAATAAAGGGATTATCTTGAGTCCCATAGAGCAGTAGAATAAGTCGCATCTCAGAGTTCAGGCAGGCTGTGGAAAGCTGGCATAAAGAGGCTGCTCCTAGACAGTTTTCTACCCAGAAAATCAACTTTCTGGTCCATCTGAGCCCTGAAATACAATTAATTGTCTTTCTCCAACTCCAATACAAACCCCAAATTCACAGGGACCTGACCCTGAGTCAAACAACGGCAGCAGTCAAAAGACCCGGGTAAATGAACTTTTATGTCAAGTAACTCACAGCCTTTGTTTAAGAAGAGGTCAAGTGCAGTTGCTTTCAAATCCACTGCTTTTTTTTTTGGAACCAGGGATTGAACTCAGGGACACTCCACCACTGAGCCACATCCCCAGCCCTATTTTGTATTTTATTTAGAGACAGGGTCTCACTGAGTTGCTTAGGGCCTCGCTAAGTTGCTGAGGCTGGCTTTGAACTTGCGATCCTCCTGACTCAGCCTCCCAAGTCGCTTGGATTACAGGCGTGCGCCACCACGCCCGGCTCAAATCCACTGCTTTTAAAACACAAATTCTGACCCGATGTGGTGGTGCATGCCTGAAATCTCAGCTACACCTGCAGGGACTGTGGCAGGAGGTCACAGGTTTGAGGTCAGCCTCAGCAACTTAGAGAGCCTCTGTCTTCAAATAAAACAAAAAGGACTGGGAATGTAGATCAGTGGTAAAGTGCCCTTGGTTCAATCCCCAGTACTGAGGTAAACTGAGTAAATTCTGTAGTGGTCAAAATGCCATGGTAATTTTTCCTTTTTTTTTTTCTTAACCAATAGTAGTTCAAGATGAATCAATGAACAGGATTAGTATGAAAAGAAACATCACTCTTTGAACATTTTTTACAATGCTGGGAATGATTCCTATCCCCCGTGCCTGTACTGGAAAGCTCAGAGACAGATGCTACCTTCTACCTCATCTCTTCTATTTTTTCCTAAACAGCAGTTGGAGGCGAGTCACAAAATCTTAAACTGAAGATGGGGTTGGAGATATGGCTTGGTGGTAGTATACTTGCTTATTAACCCATGCAAGTCCTGGGGTTCAGTCCTTAGTACAAAAACAAAACAAAACCGACCAAACCTCAAACTGATGGAGCTGGGGAGAAGAAAAAGAATTAAATATTATAAGTATGGGAAGGTCTCCTGGCCCCAGTCTGGGAGCTCTGCCTCTCATGTATGACTTCAACAAAGACCTCCAGTTTCCTAACTGATCCCCCACGGACTCACAGGCCCCCAAGGCAAGGCTATGGCATCTCCAGGATGCCGTACTGTGACTGTGCTGTAGGTCTCCAAGTACCTACTAAATGAGAAAGGAGCTCAGAAACTCAAGAATTACACAGAAAGAAAAAACCAAACCCTTGCTGGGCGCGGTGGCGCACGCCTGTAATCCCAGCACTTGGGAGGCTGAGGCAGGAGGATCACGAGTTCAAAGCCAGCCTCAGCAACTTAACGAGGCCCTAAGCAACTCAGTGAGACCCTGTCTCTAAATAAAATACAAAATAGGGCTGGGGATGTGGCTCAGTGGTGGAGTGCCCTGGGTTCAATCCCCAGCCCAAAAAAAAAAAAAAACAAAAAACCCAAACCCAAACTCTAGCTATTTAAGTATTTAAGGGTAGTGAATTGATATCTTTGATTTACTTTGAAATGCATCACAAAATAAAATAGACTGATGAGCAGACACAGGGAGACGTAAATGGACAGGTGGGTGATAAAGCAAAAATGTTAATGGTAGGATTTACATAGTGAGAATATAGGGCTTCACTGTAGGATTCTTTCAGTTTTCCCATAAGTTTGGAAGTTTTCCATGATAAAATGTTTGAGGCAGGAGACTTTGACTGTTCTTCCAAAAACATGGCCTTAATTGGTTACACTATTTAAATAAGATAAACAGGGTACAATTTTTAAAATTCTAAAGCACACCCACCACAGGTCCTCTTCCACTTGCCCTCCTATGGTGGCCCATCTGGGATCCTGGCCCCTCTTTTCCAGGCACCCAGGAGGAGCTTCAGAAGTCAGCAAAGAGAGCGAGTTAGGAGGAATGAACGTAGGTGACTGAAGGTACCCACAGACAGACATCACTGACGCCTGGCCCAGTGGGCCTAAAGCCATTGCAAGGAATATACAGTTTCTTTATTCCCATTGTAAACACTGAGACCAATTGCTTTACCTTGAGGACGACTGAAAAGTCAATGTCTCTGGTTTCTTTCAGGCCAAGAGGAATCAGAGGAATCGTAAACGCCTCCCTACAAGGAGTACAACAAGGCATGTGAACCCCAACCAGGCCACTTAGCACTCCACAGCCTCACCCCAGCAGCCCAGCTCAGGTTTCTACTTCTGTTCTCACACCAGTCCACCATACCACTAGCTAACAGGTTCATGTTCCCTAAGGACAAATCAAGTCATCCCCTTCCATCAGTTCTTAAAATGGATTCTGACTCCCTGTGACAGCTGGATGCTGCAGCCTAACACACAAGACCCGCCCCCACCCCACCAACCCAACACTGGTTTATCCCTCCAATCTCAGCTTTCAGTGACTGTGCTCCAAATCTACCTGTCTTCCCAATCCACTCACGGCTTCCCAACCTGGATACACCACCTGCTATATTGAGCCTCCTTCTAATCTCCAACTCCTGTCCTTCTCCTCTTCCTCTCCTCACCACAGTGCATCCCACCTGTCAAACTGCCCTCTAACACCCCCCAGGCTCAACCCTGGACTCCACATCTGGGGTGCATTACAACAGGTGTCCCATTACCTGCATAGAAAAGGCTTTGCAGCCTGAGGCCCTGTTTGACATCTAAGCACATTTAGCTCCCAGTGGAGGGTCAGCCTCAAGTCTCCACTTCACTTCTGCCTCCTCCCCTGCCCCCAGTGACCACTCAGTCAACCCACGCCCCCAGAGAGCTCCCTGAGCTTGCATTCCTAGGGGCAGGGCCAGCAGGAAGTGAGCAGGATGCAGGTTGTGTTTTGCAAATAGGGATTTAGCTCCCTGACCTGTAACAGGAGCCCTCTGCAGGCTGCTTAGCCCGGCCCAGAGAGAAGGTCAGGAATGCTGGGCAGGGTGAGTGGACAATGCAACTGTAAGCTGAAACTGCCACTGTGGCACTGCTGTGCTAAAAGCAGGTGAGACCAAACCTCAGTACCTGGCAACCTCAGTACCTGGCTTCCCCAAAACCTGCCGGGAAGGCTGGACTTGGGTAGAGGAGATTAGGGCAGGCCAAGTTTTGCTCCTCCAGGTCTGTCAGCAAGGTCTGCTCTTCCATGACAGTCCAGGCAATGAGAAGAGTGACAGGTATCCCGAGGACGCCACCATTAGGGCACCTCCGCCCTAGTGTGATGCTAACATGACTTTCTTTGAGACCTGGACTTCCCTGAATTTTCCAATCTGTGCAATGAGATCGTTTCTTCCCCGCCTACCTTACAGAAGTGCTTAACAACCTACAGCACTCAAAAAGCAATGGTCTAACTTTGAAAATAGTTACAATGAAGGGTATAAATACAAGGTGTCATTTGGTATCTGCACATCTCTCCCTTCTCCGCAATGACACAGGGAATCAATAGAAGCCATTCTAGACTGTGTGACTATGCAGGGGGCTTAAATGTATCTTTGTGGGAAAATGCTGCTTTTTAACAAAACAAATGGGCCACTCGCCATTTATTACAAAAGTCTGACTCCTGGAGGATTTTAGACCTTTTGGGTTACGTGTGGTGGCCCAGGCCTGTAAACCTAGCAGTTTAGGAGGCTGAGACAGGAGGATCAAAATTCAAGGCCAGCCTGGGCAATTTAGCAAAATAATCTCAAAATAAAAACAAAGAGGGCTGAGGTGTAGCTCAATAGTAGAGCACCCCCCAGGTTCAATCCCTAGTACTGAAAGGGGAAATAAAAAACAACCTTGGGAGAAAACCCTGGAATTTACCACCAGACTAGAGGCTGGGAGAACTTTCCATTCATTGTTGCCCTGACCAGGTTTTTTGTTTCTTTGTTTTTGTTTTTTTGTGTTTGTTTTTTGTTCTAGTTGGTTATACATGATAGTAGAATGCATTTTGACACAATGTACACAAATGGAGCATAACTTCTCATTCCTCTGGCCATACATGGTGCTGAGTCCTGACCAGGTTTTTGACATTGCACTAGGAGCCCACAGGTAAGGCCAGCCAGGCACAGGACTGTCACAGAGGGAAGAGCAGCAGGACTCTAGGCACCTGCTCAGGGCTCTCAGCTTTGAAAAACAACCCAGGTGCCATGGGGAGGATTAGGTTCAGGAAATGCACATTCCAAGGTGGCTCAAAATTCCTAAATGTCTTCCTTCTGTTAATCCAGGGAACTATTTTCTGCCTGAGTTTACCTTGGAGCTCACCCATCTTTTAAGAAGCCTCACTTCCCCACATGGCACGTTGGAGGTCTCAGCTATTTCTTATTAAAGATGAACTTTTTTCCTCCAAAAGGTAGCTCACCCAGGGCAGGGGACTTTCTGGGCTTTTCTGAAGGCACACTTCAATACTCTACCTCCCTAAGGGAACACTTCTGCATTATAACGTTCAGTTCTCAAACACTTACTATCATACATTTCTTAAGTATCTCCACAGTACCATCTTCTTGGGGAACTCAGATGGGTCCCTTAACTTTGACATAAAAGATTCCCATCAAGGCAGAGCATTCCATCAACAGAAAGAATATGCATTTTATCAACAGAAAGACCCAGAGCCAGGCCCTGTGCTTGATGAGAGGCTGGGAGGGAAAATGGCAGGGCAACCTCGGCCTCACCTAGCACATCAGCTGTTATGGCCACCCACCAAAGCACTTGCAGGGCATCTTTAGAGCAGAACCACGACCCAAGCCCATGTGAAGGATGCCATCT
Organism: Glaucomys volans; assembly: GCA_020662805.1. Classification (NCBI taxonomy): domain Eukaryota; kingdom Metazoa; phylum Chordata; class Mammalia; order Rodentia; family Sciuridae; genus Glaucomys; species Glaucomys volans. The sequence goes on from JAJEJO010002366.1 coordinate 1,008,031, forward strand.
CCTTTCCTGGACGTTGTTCTCTGTGTTCCAAGGGGTTCCAGGACAAATGCCTGTTTGTCCAACACTGCAGGTATTTCCCAACAAACTCCACAGGTTCATCCCTTTAACCCTTGTACCTGGCTCAACACCAAACCCAATCATTCTCTCACTTCCCAAAGCAGGGGCTGCCATGCCCTTGGTCCACAATCCCCTACCGGCCCATGTCCCATCCTGGATACAGGTACACTCTCCAATGAAGCACCACCCCACTCACTCTGTGTTCTGGTACACTCCCACTGAGATGTTGAGCCCCTCCAGCTCCTCCTTGAGCATCTGCAGGTTTGAGTTGACAAAGCTCAGCTCCAAGCGTACCTGCTCTCGCACCTTCTGGTTTGTGGCTGCTCTGTTCAGAGAGAAAAGGAGAAATGTGTCCTCAGTCAGAGGGCTGCTTGTAGTTGCTTGCCAGATGTGATCAGACAAGTTGTCTCAGAGACCCTGGGCATCTGCCCCATCATCATCCACACCCGCCAGAAAAGAGAGCAGGGAACACAGTCAAGAATACTGCAAGCTGCCACATATGAACCCTAAGAGATCCCTACAAAATTTACCCTTGAGAAAAGATGACTACCTCCAGTTACCCCGTAAAAGGCCATAAATTATCCTTTTAAATCAGGCACAGTAGCATGAGTCCCAGCACTAGGGAGGCTCAAGCCCAGGAATTCAAGACCAGCCTGGGCAACATCTCAAAAGATAAAAATAAAAACACAACACCAAAAGTTTATCCTCATAAAGAGAAAATAGGATGAGAAAACAGAAGAAGAGTTAACACTTCCCAACTCATTCTATAAAGCTAGAATTACTGTGATCCAAAACAAAATGGGTCAGTATCCTTCATGATACATGATTAAGGCAAAAATCCTTAATCAACAGCAACCCAAACTAGCAACATATAAAAAGGATTATCCACCATGATTTATTCCAGGATACAAGTTGGTATAACCTCTGAAAATTAATTAATGCAACACTATATTAATAGAATAAAGGACAAAAACACATGGATAGCTGAGCCTGGTTGTGCACACCGGTAATCCCAGTGGCTTGGGAAGCTGAGGCAGGAGGATCACGAGTTCAAAACCACCCTCAGCAATTTAGCGAGGTCCTAAGCAATTTAGGGAGACCCTGTCTCTAAATAAAATATAAAAAGGGCTGGGGATGTGGCTCAGGGGTTGAGAGGGCCTGGGTTCAATCCTCAGTACCAAAAAAACAAACAAACAAAATAAAAAAGCAAAAACAAAACCATGGTTATCTCAATAGATACAGAAAAAAGCATGTTAACAAAATCCAATGCAGCCGGGCACGGTGTCGCATGCCTATAATCCCAGCACTTGGGAGGCTGAGGCAGGAGGATTGAGAGTTCAAAGCCAGCCTCAGCAACTTAGCAAGGCCCTAAGCAACTCAGTGAGACCCTGTCTCTAAATAAAATACAAAATAGGGCTGGGGATGTGGCTCAGTGGTGGAGTGTCCCTGAGTTCAATCCCTGGTTCCCAAAAAAATAAAAATAAAAATAAAAATAAAAATAATCCAATGCAAATTCATGATAAAATTTTCCAACTATGAAAAATAAGAATTTACAAAAGCTGATAAAAGGTATCTACAAAAAGTGAGAGCTAGCATACTTAACAGTCAAACTGCTTTACCCTTCTGGATAATGTAGAGACGTACATTTTTGTCATTTCTCACAAACACTGTACTAGAAGTTCAAACCAGCAGTGACGAGGCAAGTAAAGAAATTAAAGGCTTCCAGAGGGAAAGAAAGAAATAAAACTGTCTTTATTCACAGATGGCCGTATCTTATATGGAGAAAATCCCAAGGCATCCATAAAAGAAGTGTTAGAACTAATGAATTTACAAGGTCACAGGGCACAATCAGTATGCAGAATTCAGAGCTGGAGTGTAGCTCAGTGGCACGGCATGTGCTTTAACATGCAAGGCCTGGGTTCAAACCCCAGCACCCAATCAATCAATCAGTCAATCAATCAATCACAAATCCTCATGCAAATTAATTCTATTTCTATATACTAGCAATGAATAACTTTAAAATGAACCTGAGAAAAACCATTCCATTCACAATAGCATAAAAAATAGTAACAAATTTAACAAAAGTACAAAATTTGTACACTGAAAACTGAAACGTTGCTGAGGTATGAAATGAAGAGCTACTGCAATAAACTGAGTGTGCAGGTGTTTCTATGGTATGCTAACTTTTTTACACAAGTTTTCAAGCACAGATAATTACACTGACTCAAAGACCTTACAGATACTCCCTCGTTTTACAGATTAGGAATCGCTTAAAAAGTAACTATAAAATGATAACCAGGTATTGAGACAGACCTACGCTGAGTTCATGTCCATGAAGCATCTCATTAACTGGGTGCTAAAATTACTCTCATTTCATGGATGAAGAAACCCAAAGTGCATTAGCTGAGAGCGCCAGCCAGCCAGAGACGGTATCTTACCACTGCTCCCTCCTCAGCTGATGAAAACCCAGCCCTGTCACCTGCTTGCTTTGCTCCCACCTGTCCACATTTACTCCAGAGAGCAAAGTGCTAGCCCTCTTGCTCTAGTCTCCCCCTCCACGGGGGCTCTCCTTCACTGTGCCACATGTATGACAGTGCTTATTCTCTGGCTGCCTGGGAAGCTTTCACACCTGTACCTTTGGACTTCCCTAGCCAAGCAATGAACTAATGGCTTGGTAAATGTCACCAAGATATGGGGAGTGGGGGGGAGGGTTCATGATCGCCAATACGAAATGCACTTTATATACACATGAGCATCCCTGAAGCACAAGCCTTACCAAAGTCATAGATGTGATGTACGTCAACATATCCTCTTCTACTCTAACAACTTCCTGTATAAAAAACAGCCTGGGCTGGGGATGGAGCTAAGTGGTAAAACACTTGCCTACCATGTACTGAATCCTGGATTCAATCTCCAGTGCAGACACCCCACCACACACACACACACACACACACACACAAAGGTGTTCAGGATTCTCCAATTCTCTGATTCTCCAACACCAACTAGGTTTCCAACAATTCAATTCAATCTCAATTCCAACTCACAGAGTTAGCAGGCCCTATAAATTACAGGCTCAGTCTCACAAGACTGCAGGTACGGGCTGCAAGTCCCAAGAGAGGACAATACCTGGATCTCTCACTGACCAGCTATCAACTAGGGGAACTTAAAACCCCTTCTCAGTTTTGATAATTCACTGGAATGATTCACAGAACTCAGGAAAACACTTTACCTACCTTTCTGGCTCATTATAGAGTATGCAATTCAGGAATTGCCAAAGGGAAGAGATGCACAGAGGGAGATAGGGACTGGAGGCGAATAGGGATGCCATGACCTCTCTGGGTTTGCCTCCTCCAGCACCTGTTCACCACGCTGGGAGCAACCTGCACCCCATCATTTAGGAACTTTTATGGAGGATTAATTACACAGACATGATTCATTAGCAACTGGTCACTGGTAATTGACCTCAATCTCCAGATCCTCTACCACCTTTGGAGGTGGGAGGGAATGGGGAGCCAAAAGTTCCAGCCCTCTCATCCTGCCTGGTCTTTCTGGGGATCATCCCTATTCTGAGAGTCCCCCACCAGGAGTCATCTCATTAGCACACAAAAGATATTCTTATTGCTTGGGAATGGAAGATCCCCAGGGTTTTAGGAGGTTTGTGCCAGGAACACAGAAGCCAAGGTTTTAGGAGCTCTGTACCAGGAACACAGGGAACAAAGACCAAATATTTATTTTTTATTATACCACGGCAATTCACTGGATTGATTTCATTACACACCATGGGTCACAACCTGCAGCTTGTAAAACCTGTGCTACAGAGGGGTTATTGAGAAAATGACGGATTTACTAGTCAATATTATCCCCAAGGATTCAAGGAAGAAAAATCTCCCAGCCCTCAGTATTGGGAAGGGGTTCACTTTTTAACGACATGTTGTTTTTTGGCTAATGAATACACAGTGTGTTCCAGATCACGGTCCCTTCTTCATATTCCCTTCCAGGAAGCTCAATAGACACACTGTGGTTCACATCTAATAAAATATGTAGGCCTCAGTGGCATGTGCTAGCCTTAGCTCCAGTAAATCTAAAACTCTCTTGTATCCTTCTTCCTTCTGCCCTCACACCCTTATTCACTCCTGCTTTTTTTTTTTTTTGGAACCAGGGATTGAACTCAGGGACACTCAGCCACTGAGCCCCAGCCCCAGCCCTATTTTGTATTTTATTTAGAGACAGGGTCTCACTGAGTTGCTTAGGGCCTCGCTAAGTTGCTGAGGCTGGCTTTGAATTCATGATCCTCCTGACTCAGCCTCCCAAGTTGCTTGGATTACAGGTGTGCGCCACCGCGCCCGGCGCACTCCTGCTTTAATCTGACATGTTGTACAAACAAGCAAATGTGCTTCAGATCTGTTCTGGATAAAAACAATGATAACTCCTAGAGAAGGAGTTCTTCTGTTTCTTGATCATTCTCCTAGAAGCTTGCACAGTCCTTTCTCCCTTGTGGAGGCTCAACAAAGTTCAGTTTCTGGAAAGAAAAAATGTCAGAATGAAGACCGCTAACTAATGTCAGCAGACTGGGTCCAAGATAAATTATAGCAACAGAAACACTAAGACCCCCACCAACTGCCAAGACAACGTCCACATCTGCCAACTCTTGATTTCTCCTCCTTCACATATTAATTTTCTATGTCTTCTCCCTCCTGATATGACAACAGTTTGCCACCTAAGATTTATCACTAATGAGCTTCTCTTTGGATGTAGATCTCTTTGTGTGGGTCACTCTGAATAATGCTGGCAGTCAGGTGGGGTTCTAGGGTTGGCTTCTCTGATGCAGATCTTTGGGTAGTTAGATGATTCAGGAATCAATTCTAGGGTTGAAGGTGTGTTTCTAGCACAGGTAATGATTTTTCACTGATTGACTGACAGGAGGTTTCTTGATTAAGGCATACCAATTTAAGATGATGGATACACCCAGACATCTCTGGGCCCAGGCTGGGGCAATGGTCAAATATAAAACGAGTTCAGGGGCTGGGGATATAGCTCAGTTGGTAGAGTGCTTGCCTCATAAGCACAAGGCCTTGGGTTCAATCCCCAGCACTGCAAAAAAACAAAACAAAACAAAAACGAGTTCGTCCAAATCAGGACCAGAGCCTGGGTCTCATTGATGCTGATGCTTTGTACCCTGGCTGCCTTTCTGAATGAAAACAAATGGCTTCCCTGGGCCTTTTCAGAGGAATGTGCAGCCTCTTTCAGCTTCTGTTTGGGTGTCCACTCCTCTGGGCCTCTGTGGTATAGTAACTGATGTTATAGCCAAAAGAGAACTCGAGACTGACCAGGATGAGGCAGAAGTGTGCAGCCTTTTCTACCCAGAAAGGCCCTGAACTGTTCTCCATGGCTTCCCTCTGGCCAAACGGATTTTATGAAAAGCACACACGTACTATAAGAACAGAGTGGGAAGGTGTCCCACTTACTCTGCGAGTGATCAAGACATCAAGTGTGAACAGAGGGAGGAAGGCCACATTCAACTAATTCCTGTGACTACCGACCACACCCACACACTTTCCCACAGTTTGGAGCCTCTGAGACCTTTCCTTTCAGACAAAGCCCCTGTATGATAATGGCTTCTGTGCCCCAAGTCAAAAACTTCTGCAAGGTTCTGTGTTTTGTCTTAGACACACATGGGAATTTTGCTTTCTGACTCACACGTCCCTATTTCTTTCCATGAGATCTTTTTCTCCCAAGTCTTTTAGTAAAATTGCTCCTCTGGGAACAGGTACCATAACTGACCCAGTGACTTGCACCTGCTTCAGAGACCTTACTGGATCAGTTTAGTTGACCCTAGGGAGCAGTTCTCTGCCATTTGTTCTTCCAGGAACTGGTCTTGAATCCTGCTCTGCCAGGGACTCAGGAGGTAGGCCTGAGACTAGCCTATGTCCTTGTGTGGCCACCTGACTTGGGCAGAAGATTAGATGGGCTGGCAAGATAATCTGCTCCCAGTCCATCTCTCAGTGTGGGAAGCCAGGCCTTGGAGTTCATGCCAGCCCCGAAGGCTAACGAGGGCTGCCACATCCCACTGCAAGAACACACACCAGTCCCCCAGAAGTGACCGTGTAAGCACCTCCAGTCACTCTCATTAAACCACCCCAAGTTACTCCTGGCCTAAAATTCCATGACCTTCTGGCCAAGAGATCACAAACTAGACCAGAGACCTGTGCAACTTGTTCACTTGGCCCTCAGGTTGTTGTTTTTCCCTCCCCTTAACTGGTTGCCAATGTTTAAAAAATTAACAATCAAAAGACTGATGGATTGATTGCAATGCTGGGAATTGAACCCAGGAGTCTTCTACCTCTGAGCTATATCCCCAGCCCTTTTTTAAATTTTATTTTGAGACAGGGTCATGCTAAGTTGACCAGGCTGGCCTCAAACTTGCAATCCTTCTGCCCTGGCTTCCCAAATAACTGAGAATACAGGAGTACACCACTGTTCCCAGCAACAGTCAAAAGATTTTTAAGCTGGGTGTGGTGGTACATGCCTGTCAACCCAGAAACTCAGGAGGCTGGGACAGGAGGATTGCAAATTCAAGGCCAGCATCGGCAACTTAGCAAGGCCCTAAACAACTTAGTGAGACCCTGTCTCAAAATAAAAATAAAAAGGCATGGGGCCGTAGCTCAGTGATAAAGTGTCCTGGTCTAAAGTCCTAGTGCCAAAAAAGAAAAGAAAAGAGAGAGAGAGAGAGAGAGAGAGAGAGAGAAAGATTTCCTCAGCAACTTAGCAAGACCCTGTCTCAAAATAAAAAATAAAAAGGGCTGAGAATGCAACTCAGTGATAAAGTGCCCCTGGGTTCAAATCCCAGTAGCCTCCCCTTAAAATTTTTTTTAAAAAAGAGAGCTACAAATTTGTGGAAGTGGAGACAGAAGATCTGGCATGCAGGCCCCGCCCTCCATGAGGCAAATGCAGTTGCCCCCTCCAGAGAGGGCATAAGCTGTGTATTTCACCACAGTCCCCACTGTTCCCCATCTTCCCACAACACACTGATCCCAGGTCCCATTCATTCATTTCCATGTGCACCTGAGCCCCACAAGTATCAGTGAAGTGCTTTTGATCTAGCACAATAACTACAAGAGGAGAACCTGAAGCCCAAAGAGGATAAATGACCTGCTCTTGATCAACAAGCTACTTAAAACTGAACCATGTGGCGACTTGCTTTAAATTTCATAAAGACCATCTCAGTTTCAGAAACACGTCATCATTGGGCTGGGGTTGTGGCTCAGTGGTAGAGCACTAGCCTGGCATGTGTGAGGCCCTGGGTTCGATTCTCAGCACCACATATACATAAATAAATTAAAAAAAGAAAAAGAAAAAAAGAAACATGTCATCACATTAACCCCATCTTTCCTCAAGGAAAGAAAAGGAGTTGGGAAAAGAGAGAGAATATTGTCCTTGCTCAACAGGAAAAGTACCTTTAAAATATTGGCTATTCTCCTAATCAAATTCCAGGAAGCTCATGCACTACTTGCTGATATAGATCAGAGAAGACCTTGAAGGGGCACAAAACCTGGCAGCTCACAGCACCTGCCCAGCCACAATGTCCCCTTACCTGATAATGCACTGGAACCCGCACTTCCAATCCTGCATGTCTGGGGACATTTTCCCAAACATCCCCTTGTCCCTGTTCCAACTGCTCTATCTTCACGTGGGGATTGCAGGTGAATACCTGGCAATCAGAAGAAAGAAGGAGAGCAAGGCCCAAGGCATGACAACCCCTTGCTCAACATGTAATTGTAACAGGTCACCCACGGACACCACGGAGCCACAGCTAGGCTTGGCAAAATGCCTTATTTATTTTCAGAAAACCGTTGGTGTCGGTTGAACCAGATTAATAAATACCTTTAGGGTTTCCTCTGACAACATTCTCCAGAGTGGGGCACTTTGAACCTTTAGGTCAGTGTGAGAATCATTAACAACCCCACCCCACCCCTGGCCACCTCAACAACTGCTAACTTGACAATGAGCCTGAGTCAGGCTTGGGCCTCAGAGCTATTTGCTGGTGTCATTAAGAAAACCAGACAGACAGAATTGCCCTAGTTTCAGCCTGAGAAACTCCAAGTTCCCTGGTCAAAGCAGCCTCTCTGATTGCCCTTGGTCTCTGAGGTTGTGCCACATTGGGTCAATCCCTATCACATTTCCGTTTCATCATATCCTAGAAGACATCACTTCCTGACGTGGTATGATTTGTTTATTTGTGTATTAAAGTCTCCCCTTGCAGGCTAGGGTGTAGCTCAGTGGTAGAGCACTTGTCTTGCATGTGTGAAGCCCTGGGTTTGATCCCCAGCACCACCCCAGCCTTCCAAAAAAGTCTCCCCTCCATAAAAGAGGACCTCACATGCATCATGGGTAGCCTTATCCCCTATACCTCCAACCCTTCATGGCACTTAAGTGCTCTGTGAGGGCTGGGGTTGTGGCTCAGTGGTAGCAAGTGTGCCTAGCGAGTGTGAGGCCCTGGGCTCAATCCTCAGCACCACGTAAAAAATAAATAAATAATAGGAAGGTATTGTGTCCATCTACACCAAAAAAAAAAAAAAAAAAAAAAAGTGCTCTGTGAATTCATGAACAGACTACTTACTCCTAGAGAGCACTCAGGGCTATTCCCCAGCCCACAGAGCTGGCCTGTTAAAGTGTCAAACAAGAGAGGTACACCCGGGCATGGTGGCGCACGTCTGTAATCCCAGCGACTTGGGAGGCTGAGGCAGGAGGATGACGAGTTCAAAGCCAGCCTCAGTAACTTAGTGAGGCTCTAGGCAACTCAGTGAGACCCTGTCTCTAAATAAAATACAAAACAAGGCTGGGGATATGGCCCAGTGGTCAAGTGCCCCTGAGTTCAATCACCAGTTCAAAGAAAAAAAACCCAAAAAACAAAAGAGAGGTACACACCTGTAATCCCAGCAATTTGGGAGGCTGAGGCAGAGGATCACAGGTTTGAAGTCAGCTTCAACAACTTAGCAAGACCTTGTCTCAAAATAAAAAATAAAAAGGGCTGGGAATATATCTCAGGGGTAAGGACCTTCAGGGTCTATTCCCTAGTATGCAAGAAAAAAAAAAAAAAGTGTTAACCAGAGCCTGAGGTCACAAAACACACTGACTTCTCAGAATAGGGAGGGGGGTGTCAAAATCAGGGAGCCTCTCCTGAGCTGCCCAGGCCTCCTGAGGTCCACTGTGCCATGGGAAGCTGAAGATGAAACTCAGGTCCAGACTTGAGAGAGGCACTGTCAATTTTTTTTTTTTTTTTTTTTTGTACTGGAAATTGAACCTAGGAGCGCTATACCACTGAATTACAACCCTAGTCCTTTTTATTTTCTATTTTGAGACAGGATCTAAGTGAGGGTGCTTCTCTACCCCCTGCTTTTTTCCCTTCTAAAAAATTTTAATGTAATTTGACTTTAAAAAAAAACAAAACAAACTAAAATGTTACAATACTTTCCCAGTGCCCTCTAGTAACAACCTCCCTTGCACCTAGTTATACAAGGAGCCAGAGAGGAGGCTCCCCAGACCTTTCCCACCCAGGACCTCCTGTTCTCTGCTGTTCTGGGAGTAATAAAACCAACACAGACACAGCACTGTTATTCCTGAACAAGTGGCACATTCCAGGGAGTTCCTTATATTATTCTTTTGGTCCTCTGCATTATTTCACAATAAAATTGAGTAACAAAAACAGCATGATATTGGCATTGAAACAGACATGAAGACCAATGGAACAGAAGACACAGTGACAAACCCACAGAGATACAGTCATCTGATACTCAACAAAGGTGTCAAAAACATATGTTGGAGAAAAGACAGTTTTTTAACAAATGGTGCTGGAAAACTGGATAGATATCCACAGGTAGAAGAATGAGACTAGATCACTCTCTCACCCTGCACTCAAAGTATATCACAGACTAGGAATTAGGCCAGAGACTCTGCAAATGCTAAAGGAAAATCTAGGACCAACACTCCCACATATTGACATAGGCACTGACCTCCTTAACAAGACCCCTAAAGCATAAGAAATAAAACCAAGAATGAATAAGTGGGATGCCAGGAAATTAAAAAGGTTCTGCACAGCAAAGGAAACAAGAATGTGAAGAGGCAGCCTACAGAAGGGGAAAAGATCTTCGTTAGCTGCTCCTCAGATAAATAAAATACAAAATAGGACTGGGGATGTGGCTCAGTGGTCAAGTGCCCCTGAGTTCAATTCCCAGTACCAGAAAAAAAAAAAAAAAAAAAAGAAAAAGAAAAAAACTAAACACACATTTCTCAAAAGAAGAAATACAAATGGCCAATAAATATGTGAAAACCTGTTCAACATCTCTAGCAATAAGGGAAATGCAATTCAAAACCACACTGAGAATGGTGATTATCTAGAATACAAATAAAAACAAATGTTGGTGAGGATACAGAGGGAAAAGTACGCTTATACATTGTTGGTAGACTGCAAATTATACAACCAGCCTGGAAAGCAGTATGAAGACTCCTCAAAAACCCAGAAATGGAACCACCACATGACCTAGCTATCCCATTCCTTGGTGTATTTCCAAAAGATCAAAAATCAGCATAAAAAAAAAATCAGCATAGTAAAAGGATGCAACCACATCAATGTTTATAGCAGCCCAATTCACAATAGCCAAGCTCTGGAACCAACCTAGGTGCCCATGAATAGATGAATGAATGAAGAAAATGTGGTATATATACACAATGGAGCTTTACTCAGCCATAAAGAATGAAATTATTGAGCTGGGGTTGTGGCTCAGTGGTAGAGCCATGGGTGAGATACTAGGTTCAAGCCTCAGCACCACATAAAATAAATAAATAAATAAAGTTATCATGTCCATCTACAACTAAAAAATAAAATAAAATAAAAAAGAATGAGGGCTGAGATTGTGGCTCAGTGGTAGAGCACTTGCCTAGCATGTGTGAGGCACTGGGTTCGATTCTCAGCACCACGTATAAGTAAGTAAATAAAATAAAGATCCATCAGCAACTAATAAAAATAAAAATAAAAATAAAAATAAAATTTTGGCATTTGCTGGTAATTGGATGGAACTGGAGAGCATCGTGTTAAGTGAAATAAGCTAGAGCCAGAAAGTCAGAGGTTGAATGCTTTCTCTTATGTGGAAGCTAGAACAAAGGAAAAAAAATGGGGGGGGGTTTCCATGAAAATATAAGGAAGATCAGTGGAGTAGAGAGAGGGGATTGAGGGGGAGGGTGGAGGGACAGGAAAAGGGAGGAACAGTAGAATGAATCTGACCAAACTTTCCTATCTACATATATGAATATACCACAGTGAATAACACCTTTATATATTTATATCCATAATGCATTGATTAAAAAAAAGCTATAAATAAATGGAAGTAAGATCAACAAAGTAGAGAAAAGGGAACAGGGACAGGAAGGAGAAGAGGGAAAGGACTGGGGACTGAATTGAGCAAATTATATTCCATGTTTGGATAATTGTCAAAATGAACCCCAATATAAATAAATTGTACTAATAAAAAAGATAAAAATATGAGTAAAATTCATATAGTTAGTAAAAGCACAAACACTAAAGGGAGTAATATTTATCTTTGCCCCCTTTTCCCTGGGTCTTGCTCCCAAAAGCCAATTCTACTAACGGTTTCTTTCTTTCTTTCTTTCTTTTTTTTTTTTTTTTTTT
>JAJEJO010002366.1:1022202-1036898 GCA_020662805.1 Glaucomys volans
AAAAAAAAAAAAAAAAAAAAAAAAAAAAAAAAAAAATGCATAAAGTATTGAAAAGTATAAAGAAAATTAAAAAGTCACTCATAATAACACAACTCTAAAACAGTCATTGGTATTGGTCTCTTTCCCACCTATTTTATATGCATGTTGTTACTTTCTTTTAAAGATATTTTCAATTGGTGCATTATAGTCACACACAATAGGTTCATTTTGACAAGTCCATAAATACATATACCATAGTTTACTCCATTTCAGTCCCAAGCATGTTCTCTTTTCTACATCCATGGCTGTGCTGGGACTTCCCAAGACCACTCTTATGCTGGAAGATTTACTACAAAGACTCACAGGAGCTGGGCACAGTGGTACATGCCTGTAATCCCAGCAGCTTGAGAGGCTGAGTCAGGAGAATCACAAGTTCAAAGCCAGCCTCAGAAACTTAGTGAGGCCCTAAGCAACGTAGCAAGACCCTGTCTCTAAACAAACCCTGGGCTCAGTCCCTGGTACCAAAAAAAAAAAAAAAAAAAAAAAAAAAGATTCACAGGACTTGGCATATTGTACTCATGACCAAGACTTATCACAGCAGTTTAGTAAGGTTGAACAGACAGTTCAGAGAAGTCATGCAGGCTTTCTTTATGTTCTCTCCCACCTATGCTGGGTCACACAGCACATTCTTTCCTAGAAACAAAAATGCAACAACTCCACCCAACTTAGCCCATTAGAGAATCTGCCCAGGATTTTTATTGGGTGCTGATCACAAAGGCCTCCTCTGCCTAGCATGTACTAAAATTCCAGATTCCTAGAAGGAAAGCACCACCAGTCTAGATAAAGTGAAACCTTATCAGTTAGGGAATTAACTCGAACACTCCAAGGACCAGGTCTCCAGATGCCAGCAAGGGTCAGCCTTACAAAATAGGCCTTCCTAGGGTACCTATAGTTTGTCAGGTTCTTTTTGTTTTGCTTTTTTGTTTGTTTGTTTTGTACTAAGGATTGAACCCAGGGATGCTTTACCACAGAGCTACACCCCCAGCCCTTTTCATTTTTTATTTTGAGACAATGCCTCAGTAAGTTGCTGAGGCTGGCCTCAAACCTGCTATCCTCCTGCCTCAGCCTCCAAATCACTGAGATTACAAGTCTATGCCACCATGTCCAATTAATGACAAGGTTTTATATGAAAAAAAAAAGTTTTTTTTAAATTTTCTTGGCTATATACCTAAGAATGGGATTATGAGGTTACATGGTTAATCCTATGGGACTATCAGACCATTTCTCAAAGTCACTATACTATTTTACATTTCCATTAGGGTTCTGACTTATCCATATCTCATCAATACTTGTAAGGGCCTTTGTATTATGTGTATGTGTGTGGAGTGCTAGAGATCAAACCCAGTGCCTTGTGCATGCTAGGCAAGTGCTCTAACTCTTAGCTACACCCCTGCCTTATCTTTTTTATTATAACTATCCCAGTGTACGCTACTGCACATACTTGTGGTTTGGAACTGCCATTTCCCTGATGGTTAGTGATGATGAACATCTCTGTATGAGCTGGGGCTGGGGCATAGTTCAGGGTAAAGCACTGAGTTAGCACGCTTGAGTCCCTGAGTTTGATTCGCCTCACCAACAAATAAAATATCATTCTGCTCATTTCAGTGTCTACAACTGGGACCCTGGGCCCTGACTAATCCGGCACAGGTAAAGGTTCTTGCCTCACATCGGTCTTGTTGGTCCCTGGTCAGGGAAGCAGCAAAAGTCTTTTCATAGGCTTACTGGCCATTAGTAGATCTTTGGAGAAATAGCAATTCAGATAGTTTGCCCATTTCTGAGCTGGGCTATCTGTCTTTTTATTTATTGAGTTCAAAAGTATTAATTTTAGTGGGCATGGTAGTACATGCCTGTAATCCCAGAGACACAGGAGGCTTAGGCAGGAGGGTTTCAAGTTTAAAGTCAGTCTCAGTAACTTGGCAAGACCCCTTCTCAAAATAAAAAATAAAAAGGGCGAGGGACATGGCTCAGCAGTAAAGTGCCCCTGCGTTCAATCCCTAGTATGGCAAAAAAAAAAAAAAAAAAAAAAAAATCCCTTTTTTCCTATTTTGGATTTTATTTTTAGTGATGGTATACATTTTTTTTTTTTTTTAATAAAGATCACTTGGATTTCTTCTCGTTTTCTTTTTCAGTGAATTTTCTATTTGTGTTCTCTGTATATTTTCCTGGGGTATTTGGATTACAATGTTTCATCTTATTAAGTTTAAGAACAGAAACAAAGTTTCATTTAAACCTAATGAAGTTCTCCCCATCCCACACAGGTAGAAGCCCAGGGATTTGAGTTAGGACCACATTCTTTGTTGAAGCTTATCTGTAGGACTGTGGCTACTCCCTGGGTGCGGCCGGGCAGGCAGTATTCCATGACCAGATTGCCCTTTCTCTCCAACTGCGTCACTGCAATCTCAGCTCTGCACACACCTAGCCTCCCCAACCTTAGTCAGAGCCACGCCCACAGCCTGAACCCCAGCAGGAAGAGGCCGGTTACCAAGGTAGGCCGGTTACCAAGGTTACTATAATCAACTTTCTCAGAAGTCCCCATTACCAGTGGCCTTTTGGATTAGTGGGTCCAAAATGAGTTACATTTCACTTTTACGAAGTTTTCTCCTTCTCACTTCCCAGCAGGTCACCACTATTTGTCCCCCACAAAGCCTCCCACCTAGTTTTCCCTAACTTTACAAGAACATTTCCTCCTGAGTTCAGTTTGCACAGATATTCCGAATCCGAGTTGGAATGAATCTTAAAGTTAGTACCTTTTAAACCAGGGATTTAAACAATCCCTGATTTAAGCTTCAAATCAGAAAACTAATTGTCTTTTTTCAGATATAAGACAAAAATGTCTTTAATATTAAGCTAATTTAACATTACAGGGCTAAAATAATTGTTGGTCTCTTTCCTCTCCACTTCTGAAAATCACCATGAAGGGCTGGTTCAGTTTGATTCAGAATTACACGGTTCACCAGTGCTGCATTTTATTTTACAAAGAAGCTTTAATAACTAATTCCTTTATGTACATTCCCAGGGCTCAGATAAGCAGCCATCAAGCACTCGGATAAGAACTTTTTCCTGCTCCTATACTTTACCCAACTTCTGGAATCACTATGCCCTAACCAGCCCACAGATGCAGGGTCAAGTTTCTAGATAAGGCACAGGAATGTTTAGGATTAGATCTGACTGAGTAATTGGACCCAAAACTACATTACTTCTTACTGACAGGCAGGAATGCTGGGCCCTGCTAGGAACAACAGAAACGCCCACCAGGTTGGTTGGAAATTTTCCTGAAAGGTAAATCTGTGCAAGACATCCAGAAAACCCCCCTGATATCATCAGAGACTGTGAAGGATCACTAGGTCCTTCTAGGGGGTTCTTTTCCTAGGGAGCTCCCACAGTGGTTACCCACACATTTCTTCCCCCTCCTATTGCCTAGTAACAAGCCCTAGCCCTGCAAACACAGCTTCCAGGCCAGCCCCTGCCACTCGGTGGCAGCCTGTCATTCAAGACGGGAACGTAGAACAGCTCAAAAACTGGAACATGAGTTTGCACCAGGAACCAGAGGCACCAACTAAGTCGTCCTGGCCTTGAGGGTCACTGTTGATGAACTCCTACAACACAGAGAGACTTTATGCTGCACAGTGTTTTAGGTTCCCTTGCCAGGATTAGGTTCAAGCATTTCCATCCATCTTGAAATGTGAAAGGATGGCTGGACAGCAACCCCCAAGAAAAGCAAACACTGAGTATCAATATCATTGCTAGCTATGTGGGCATCTCCCAAGGGTCAGACACCTACGTGGACCCTAGGACAGCATCTCAGTTCCCACAGGTGTGAGGCAAGGTGAGCTAACAGAGACTCTGGAGTAAGTGAAGCCTGGAGTGGGTCTGCAGCCCATATACTTCCTGCCACTTTGAGATGACCTATAAGGCAGGCACAGTGGTAGGAATGTGTGGGAATGATGGGGCAGCTCGCCTACCAACCCCCAGGCATCCCTCCATGTGCCCCCTGGCTCAGGGGGCTGCCCAGCATTACCCCACATCCTTTAAGGAACAAAGGATGACCCATGCCCCTCTCCCATGATGGTCAGGGGTGGTAAATACCTATTCTTTTACCTCCTTTCCAAGAGGAAGAACATCTGACTCATGCCTGGCCAGTTGGAAGGGCATGTTGCTTACTCTCAGACTGGTTCAGGGACAAGCACGTGAGATGTGATAATCAGACTCAATCACAGCTCATCCAGAAGTTGCCCTCACTGGGCACAGTGGCACCTGGCTAAGATCCCAGTAACTCAAGAGGCTGAGGCTGGAAGATGACAAGTTCTAGGCTAGCCTGGACTACTCACCAAGACCCTGTCTCAAAACAACAAATGAAAAGGGTTGGGGATGTAGCTCATTGATAGAGCACACCTGGGTTCAATCCCCAGTACTGAATTTTTTTAAAAAAGAGGCCCTCATTGGCCTTAAAATTAGAAAGATAGAAGACTAGGCAGGGGTAGCCATATTTCCACCAGTAGGGGAGTATCTCCCCAGAAATGGAACCACCCCAGACCTGAGAAGCAGCTTGAGTGACAGCATTTGAGCCCTTGATCAAACCAGGCCTGAAGTCATTCCTCTGGATTTCTCAGTTACAGGAGCCAATTCATTCCCTTCCTCCCTAAAGCTGTTCCCTCTTTTTTTTTTTTTTTTTATTATTGAGGTTTAATTTACATATAAGAAAATACACAGATTTTTAAGCACATGGTTCCATAAGTATAGACAAATGTGCATACCTACAGAGCCACCACTCCTATCAAAATATAGAACACTTCCATCACCCCTGGGTGGCCCACACACTGACATCCA
The DNA here is from genome assembly GCA_020662805.1 of Glaucomys volans. Lineage (NCBI taxonomy): Eukaryota > Metazoa > Chordata > Mammalia > Rodentia > Sciuridae > Glaucomys > Glaucomys volans. The sequence continues at coordinate 1,027,069 of JAJEJO010002366.1, forward strand.
TCACCACACATTTCTGTCTGTTCTAGACCTTTGTAAACAAAATTGGATAGTATGCATTCTTTTGGGTCTGGCTTATTTCACTCAAAATCATGTTTTGAGATTCACCAAGGTGTTTTCATTTAGTGATTTGTTCCTTTTTTAGTGCTGAGTCAAATTCCAGGGATGTGTTTACCTGCCTAACTCACTTTGGGCTGGAAATTCCAGCACCTGCAACTAACAAAGTCCTAACTAGAACACGTTTACCAAGGCTGAAAACTTTTTGTCTCATGTCCTTAAGAATGTTGTCAGATTGTTCACCTGTAAAACAAGTATTTAATAGCAACACCTAAGCAAAAACTGGAACCTCACTTAATTCGGAAGAAACAAGAGATTCTGGTGGACACTGACACTGGCCAGGGCACCTAGAAGGCAGGCTGGAGGAATGGTACAGACTTTCCTACTCCACTGGGGGCCCACTCTGCAGGGCCTAGCGCCAGTCTCCTTTCCACCCTGGGGCACCAGTGGGAACCCTTCTTCCACACAGCCAAAGACAAAGCCCACATGTAAATGTGTTTCTAGCAAATTCAAGGCAAAGTACAAGCTTGGGATATAAAGGTCAGTAGTAAAACTGAGCATGTGGGGACAGGGCAGGGTTGGGGTAGCTCTTTGCCTGAGACCCTCACATAAGCCACAAAGTAGGACAGGTGCTTTTAGTTGTTTCTCCAGCGAAAAGATACTTTTTCTGCCTTTCTCATTTCTTCCTGGTTACGCAATCCCTTTCTCAACCACCAAACTCTGGAAAACAGAATTATTTGTTTATGAAGTGGTCAGAGCTGTCAACCAGAAAGCACAAAAATAGCATGTGATATCCTGCAATACACACATACATCTGATTTAACTTTTCACCACACTGGAGAATCGGGGCTGGCTGGATGCGGAGAATCTGTCTTTTCCATGTCCAAGAAAAAAAAAAAAAAAAAAAACATGAATTTTGCACTTGTAAATAGCCCTCCTGCCCTTCCGGGATCTCAGCCAGGTTTGGGCTGGTGGTGGAGGGGAAGGCCCAGCTGCCTCCCTCCAGCATCCCAATCCATTCCTATGGGAGTGGGGGTAGGCATGACATGAATAACTAGAGACTCCTTGCAGTGAATTTTAGAAATCTGTAAAAATGCCTACTGTGTGCCAGTCACTGTAATTTTTCAACATATTAAATAACAAAGTTTTTACCATACCTCAAACTACATCTGAAATCACCAAAATCTCCATGAATCAAATGTTTTTTCCAGACCCAACCAATGGCCTGCTTATTCCAATCAACTATTAATCACAGTTAACATCATTGTCTAGAAGGTGTCTGTGTGGTGGGGTGGGGCCTGGTATTTGTATGTGACCTGGAATTTGTATATTTCTGTGATTACCTCTTTAACAATTTGTTACTTTTTAATGCAAACAATATTGGAGAAAAATAAATGACATCTGAGGTTGTTTTGATCCCCTGCCCTTTTCTCTTAAATCAGAATGTGCAATTTTTCCAAAGGCTTAAGGCCATAATGAACTCTTTGGGTCTCACTGGAAAGGCCAAAGGGACTCATATCATTCACCATGCTCTCTCTCTCTCTCTCCCTGATGCTCCAGGAAAACGCCAGCTCCCAGCCAGTACCCCCTGCTGCCCTCTCTGCCAGACACCCAGTCCTCTGCCTGAGCTGCACCCAAGGTTCCACTGTGCTCTGTGGCCATCTCCAATGTAGCCTTTGTGTCAGGACACTAGATCGAGTGCCTGAGCCAAAGGAGGAAGTGTTGATCAGGATGAAGTCAATGCCCAATAGCATCAGGTGGTGTCCTGGCAACTGTCCAAATAGCCCCAGGAAACAAGGGACATTTACAGTGTTATAGCTCATTGCATTGATTCTCCTCTGAGTCACCCTGAAAATTTCTGTTTCTGCCAGGGGACTCCTCTTGGCCAGGATCCCACAGTGTGAGAATTATTAGGCAGGCCCTCTAGGCTATTGGTGTGCGCCAGTGCACCTAGAAGAACCCTTAGCAAAGCTGTGGGCCGCCTGGGTCCAGCCTGGCCTTTCAGACCTGGCTTAGTCCATGGAGGATTATCAAGGGTTAGGATCACCAACTCCCAAACCCCTCCCATTTACTCCCTCTCCATCTGGGAAAGGATTAAGGCTCCAAGCAGCTGTTGTAGGGACAAATACCAATACCCAATAAAGCTGAACTTGCTGATCCCCCTGGACCTATGCTGTGCTTGGTGGGCTTGGCCCATCAGTAGCAGGCTTCCCCATGCACAAGCTGCGCCCACAAATTACACACACAAGTGTCTAACATGAAATCAGATTCTGCTCCCTGCTAAAATAAACCAGGAGGAGATTCTGAGTTTAAAAAAAAAAAAAAAAAGAATTCTCCTTTCTTCTCCGCTGGAGCCTCCAGGAAGCCCAGAGTAAACAGGGGCCATAAACCAGGACACAATGAACCCTGAGGCCCTGTCCAGCCAGCCAGTTTCTGTGAACAAGAAACAACTTCTTCTACAGCTCTTGAGTAAAAACAATGGAGTTAAATTCATTTCAGGGCATTTGTGTTCCCTAAGGATGAAGAGGCAGAGATAACAAGTGACAAAGCTGGACTTTGTACTGACTCTCTCCTTCCACAGAGTGCTAAAACCTTTCATTTAGGGCCTTTCAACAGTCCTGGGGAAAGGCTTTCTTTCTTTTTCCTTTTTTTTTTTTTTTTCCCCAGCTGGTGTTCTTGTGGCTGTGAACAAGGTTTCAAGGGGCGGGTATGCTCCCAGGGGGCAGAGGGAGCCCTAGAGAAGGGGTCTGCTATCAGGATCAGCCTCCTGGAAACTTAACATGACTGAGCATTTATCTACCTGTCAGAGAACACATTCTTCCCAGACTCTCAGTAGGAAAAGCATAAAAACCCTGAGGGGTGGGGAGAAGCTGGTAGTCCTTTTAAGAATTTGTACTAATGTTATAGAATTATACCTCTATTTAAGTATAATAACTTAGTATGAAAAAACACAGTGAGAAGCCAGAGAAAGATATGATGATGTGACAGACCAAAAATCTTTTTTTTTTCTTTTTCTTTTTTAATTTAGAGACCTCCCAAGTTGTCAGCCTAGACCAAGAGGGCAGGGTTTGTAATAATGGTGTCCATGCCTGACCTGGGGCTTACTTTTTATCCTCTAGCTCTGTCCAGCCAACTCCTACATGACCCCAAGAAGACCCTAATTTAAGAGAGTATCTCCTCTTCCCCACCAGTTATTATCTTGTACATTCAGGGACCAGGGTCATCTGGCATAAGGGACTTTTGAGCGCTGAGGTTTCATTTTATGTGTGAAGCACACAAAGCAGAGAGGTAGCTCTCTCTGAACGAGGCTTGTGGAGACAGTCTACTTATCACTGTGAAATAAAGCAAAGGAACTGCCTCCTCTTCTAGCCTGGCTGGAGTGTCAGCAATGACAGTAAGGTCCAGGGGCTGAGGTTGGCTCAGCTATAGAGTGTTTGTCTAGCATGATGAGGCCTTAAGTTCAATCCCCAGCACTGTAAAAAATTAAAATAAAGTCAGGGTCCAATGTGTCCCAGAACCTGGTGAGAGTCAGGCACAGAGCTTTTTGAATGAATGGAGCAGGATGGCATTTTAAAGAAGAGAGGAAAGGGGGACAGGTTGAAAGAGAAGCTTGATTTTACTAGAAATGAATTTGATCCTGTGTGCAAAATCTCAAGTCCAAAGACAGAGTCGGGAGTTGTATGATGTCCTGATACTGTCCCTAGCTAGCTCAGCCTCCCAACCCACTCAGCAGCTGCTTCCAGTCCTTACCTCCCCACCTGACTCCTAGAACTTCTCCCCTGCTTGTTCTCTTTCTCCCTGAATCTCAGACTGTCTCCCCACTCAACTTTTTCACCAATAGCTTTAAAAAGATTTTAGGCTTCCTCATTTTAAAACAAGCTGCAGGGCTAGAGTGTAGCTAAGTGGCAGAGTGTTACTTAGCATGTGAAACCTTGGTTTCCATCCCCAGCACCACACATAATAATAATAATAATAATAATAATAATAATAATAATAATAATATAAAGCCAGGCTTAGTGGTACATGCCTGTAATCCCACCTGTTTGGGAGGCTGAGGCAGGAGGATGGCAGGTTGGAGGCCAGCCTGTGCAACTTATGGGGACCCTGTCTCAAAATAAAATAAAAAGGGCTGGGAATACAGCTTAAAGGTAGAGTGCTTACCTAGCATGTGTGAGGCCCTGGGTTCAATCCCTAGTACAATAATAAAACAAAAGCTTGGTGCGGTGGCGCACGCCCGTAATCCCAGCACTTGGGAGACTGAGATAGGAGGATCGCGAGTTCAAAGCCAGCCTCAGCAACTTAGCGAGGCCCTAAGTAACTCAGTGAGACCTTCTCTCTAAATAAAATACAAAATAGGGCTGGGGATGTGGCTCAGTGACCGAGTGTCCCTGAGTTCAATCCCCAGTTCAAAAAAATAAAATAAAATAAAAATAATAAAACAAGCCTGCCTTCTCTCCTCTCTGCCCCCATCTCCCCCCAGCAACCCTCTCTTCTCTGCCCTTCCTCCATACATGATACACTAACTTTTGTCCCCAGCCCTCCTACTACTCATTTTCTCATAACTCCCTGAGGGACTAATCAAAACTTCTCCAGTGCTCTTCTAGCTTGTCAACCTCACCTGCCTGCTAACAAGACTTGCCTCTCAGCTTCCTTAACACAACCACCCTCCTGGCTTGCCTCTCATCTCTCCACCTACCCTTTAAGTAGAGGTATTATTCCCTTCTGCCCCAGGTACCTTCATTCAATATCCCAACTGCTTCCCACAATGATGCCTTCCAAAGTTGCATCTCCAGCCAGAAGTGAGTGGCTGCCAGGTCCCTGATTCCATAGGTGGCTTCAAATCCACCTGCTCCGCATACTTTGGAGCCTTCCCCACCATATCCAATCCCATCCCACCATACATATCCAATCCCTTCCAAATGATGATGCCTTTGCCCATCACTCCAACCTCCTCACTGGAATTCCTGCCTTTGGTATGGACCCCTTGTCTGAGTTGGGGGACAAGCTAGTAGGAAGGACAGGTGGTCAAGGTTATGACAACCCAGCACTTCAAACTGACTGAAGTCATCAGCAGGCTGTATCAGAGTAGGGAGGGCAAAAATGATTGGGATTACAGGGGGCTAAATGTCCCCAACTCTGCCCTGCCTATCTCTACTACTGCCTCTCAGCCACCCCTGACCTATTAACCACTCAGCTATCTGAAGGGTCTTTCTCTGATGCAAATCTCACACGTCTGGGACTGCTTTAAATGCTTCCATGGATTACCAAAGTTTCATGGTTCCTTGGAATATGTAACCCTGAACTGCCTCATTCCCACCTGCACTTTCACACTCAGGGGACACTGTGACAGGCATTTACAATTCCATGCCTTTGCCCAGGCTGACCCTCTACCTGAAGTGCTCTTCCTCTCCTTCACCTCTCCTATCTACCTTCAATCCAGTGAGCATTTGTCTTAAGTCAAACTGTCTCAGGTCACGAACTACCTCAGGTCACAGATCAGGAAAGGTTCACGGTCAACACCTTTTCTTTTCCTCAAACAAAGAACACCCTTTGGACTGGTATGACTTCATTCAGACACAGCACAATGATCATTACAAGGTCTCATGTTCAAAACAGATGCTTCTCATGGTAGACCAGTGATTCATCTTACTTTGCACTAATCAACCACCAAAGAAACTGCATCTGAAAAACACCCAACCTGCAATCCTTCAATCCTTTCCCTTTCCCTGTGCATGTCTGTCCTCCCCTGGAACTCACAGTCCTGGATGGCACCCACAGGAAAACCTGTTCTGGAAGGCTTGGGACCATCACCCTCAAAGGTGTGCTCCATTCTTCCTGACATTTCCCCCCAGATACTGCCATAGGTCCACAAAGCCACTTGTTCAAAAAATAGACAATCCAGAGAAGAGCTAAAATTGCAGAAAGGCAGCAACTTTCTGGAGGCCACAAAGCAATTTTGTGGGGGTGGCAGTCAGGCCCTGGGGCACTAGGACCAACATCTAGGGATTCCCAGGCCAAGCCTTCTTCTGCAATTCTATGGCCTGTGATCCTGTCCCAAACGCCACACATAATTAGAAGTTATAATCCTGTAATTCCATGATGACATCTTTTAACTTAAATATATTGCAAAACAATTTTTTAAATGCTAAAAGCAACTTAACAAAAAAGACTTTTTCCCACTCTGTCCCCTCCTGTCCTACTGTCACTGCTCCTCACTATTGAGCTAAAAGCCCAAAGCTGTCAATAGGCAGTGGATGAAGGAAGACGCCACGACTATTGGTGAACTGAATGGCTAGGTTTTGAACAATTAAGAATTGATTGTTCTGTGGGAAACAGTTTCACTTCCCTATTTGTAATTACGATTGTATCTGTCATAAAAATAACAACGACAACCTCTCAATCCACCCAGTGATCCCTGGCCAAGATCCAAAGGCTATTTTTAGATTCCCCCAGGACCTGCAAGGAGAAAGGTGTGGAAGGTGTCCCTGTGACCCTGGCTTCAAAGCATCTTTGTAGACCAGGCCCTGGCACCTTTGGGCAATCCCAGCGCCCCTGTTGGCACGGACTGGGGTAGGTTTTTTGGTTTTGTTTGGCACTGGGGAATTGAAGACAGGGGTGCTCTACCACTAAGCTACAATACCCCAGTCCTTATTTTAAGACAGGGGCTTGCTGAATTGGTAAGGCTGGCCTCGAACTTGCAATCCTCCTGCCTCAGCCTCCTAAGTTGCTGGGATTATAGGCTTGCACCACCACTCCCAGCCTGGGGTTGCTTTTGATGGACTGAGTTACTATTACCTCCAGGGGGGCAGGCAGTGTTGAGTGCCGAGGAGCGCCTGGACTAGCCCGCACTTGATGGCCGGGTTACTCAGGCAACCAAATAAATCCGCTTTAGCATAAAGGGAGAAGAGGCAAGACGGCAGTGCTCGGGCCCTTCTGGGCGAACGGGGACAAATGAGAAGGCAGCACCCGAGGTCTCCTTCCCCCAGCCGCTCCCCTCTACGAACTAAGAAGTCGAAGAGGCGGCCACTGAAGCATTTTGGAGGCAAGAGGAGAACGCCAACCCGCCTGGGGTGGTCTTTCCCTCTCCTTCTCCGACCCCGCCTAGCGCTCTGGTGGAAGTTGGGCTCGGGTCGCAAAGCGCCTAGAGGCCGAGGGCGCCAGCGCAGCTAGTAACAGGTCCTTTCTCCGGATACGCGGAAGCACCCTTCAGACCCCGGACTCGGCTTACACCTGCTCAGGGGCAGCACCCTGGGCCCGCCCTCCGCAGCCGGCTGCCACCTGTTCCCGGCGCCCGGTGCTCAGAGGCCCGTTTTCCACCTCTCTCCTTTCAATCCAGTCCACACCAGACCAGCGCGCCTCCCTGTCCCGGCCTCGCGCGACGGACCCCGACAGCGCGCGATGGAGGACGGACCCCGGCCCCGCGGCCCCGCGGCCCCTCCACAGCCTGGGGGTAGGAGGTCTGTGACCCTTCAGACTCGCCGCCCACCCGAAGCCGCCCACCTTCCGAAAGTAGTCATCGTCCTCCTTCTCCAGCGGCTGGGGAGCCGCAGACAGCAGCGCGTGGGTCATGCTGGCGGCGCGGGCGCAGAAGGTGGACTGAGGCTGTAGGGACCGCCGCGAGCCCCAGAGGGCGCCGGCCCCGCCCCGCCCCGCCCAGCGACCGCCCCTCCAGCCCCGCCCGAGGCCAAGTCCTGGAGCCCTGGAGACCCGCCCCCTCCTCCGAGGCCACGCCCCATGCCCGCCCCGCCGGGGGGTCTGCCGGGTCCTAGCCTCTATACTTTACAAGTGCGTGACCGCGCCAGAGGCTAGCGCCTGGCAACCCCAAACCCGGGGGCTCCGGCGCGCCTCCCTCAGGGCTCTGAGTCTAGAGGGCATCGTTGGTAGTTCAACCCTGAGAGCCCCGCGGTGGCTCAGGGGACAGTGCAGGGGGGTCTCAGCTGCAGCTGGTTATTCGCCCCTTGCTCTGGAGTAAATGCGGAGGGCTCGTGGTCTCTACCCGCAAGAACGCGGACTCCAGGGAAACTGGGACCAGACCCCACGCGCCACTATGCACCTCTGGGCTCTGAGTCGTGAGGTCAGGCAAAGCTTTCCGGAGAGGGGGACCTTGGAACCGAGTCGGGGACTCAGCGCCACCGAGCGCCTTAGCTGGCTGACTTGAGTTTTTGGAGCTGCGGCCAACCTCTAGACCCCTGAAGCTGGGGGCGTTGAGCGACAGAGCCACCTACTGAAGGAACCTCGGAAGGAGTTTTGTGTCCAAAAGACTTGGCAGAGGTCCTTGAGAAGGCTTCTTAGCCATCAGTCATTCCAAAACCTCAGTTTTCTCAGTTGCAAAATGGGGGATGATTCTTTCTCGGGCTGGTCGAGGGTATTATGCGTAGAAGAGTAGAGATTCGCTTAGCTTAGCGGGGAAAAGGAGGACCCCTTTCTTGGGTTTGGGTTTGCACTTGTTCCCACCACCACGACGGGTGGAAAGACAGATGCCGGGGACGAATGCCTGGCAGAACAGGAAGCCCGAGCCCGTAGCCCCCAACCCACCGGGCCAGGCCCCTTCCACCCGAGTGCTGCAGTTACTGCCTGCCCCTCCCCCAACCAAGGACACTTCCGCTGCAATCCCAGAAAACGCCCCAGGTAAAACACAATCTATTTCTAAATCAAGCCAAGCGTTTCAGTATTTTTTTTTTTTTAAATGCATTAGGGGTGGTTTGAGAGTTTTAAAAGAAACAGTGGCAACAACCAAGTAAATGTTAAAAAATAAATTATTAAAATTTGAAAATCCACCTGGTCACTGCCGGGCCTATGCAATTTAACAAAGCGGTTTTTCAGAAAGGGCTGATTAATTATAAGAACATGCAGAGTCCTATTCGGTTCAGCATTGGGACAGGTGTTTGGGAAACTGATTTAAAAAAACAAAAAGCAAACAAACCAAAAAACTTCCTTTCCCTGATCAAGAGCACCCTGGGTTAATTCTCCAGTACAAAAAGAAAAAGAGAAAGTCAGGAGCGGTGAAGCTCGCCTGTAAACCTGGCGACTCGGCAGGCTGCGCCGGGAGAATTCAGGGTTAGTCTCAGCAGTTTAGCGAGTCCTGCCTGAAAATGAAAAATAAAACAAGGACTGGGGGTGTAGCTCCGTCGTAGAGCGCCCCTGAGTTCAATCCCAGGTTTTTGTTTTTGTTTTAAGAAGAAATTTCTCTACCCTGGTAGGTTCTGAAGCGAGTATCATCAGCCTAATTTCAGTAAACGTCGGTCACCCTACACTTAATCCATTTCCCTGGAAACCTGCTCGCCTGGGGCTGGAAATTAAAAATAGTCACTTCAGGTGGAGGCGGGGTGGTGCACGCTTGTGATCCCAGCTACTCAAGAAGGCTGAGACAGGAGGGTCCAAAGTTCTAGGTCAGTCTGGACAATTCAGAGGGACCTCCTCTCAAAATAAAATGGGCTGCAGATTGTAGCTCAATGGGAAAGCATTAATAGTCTTCTGTAAATTATTTGTTTTGTTTAAATTTTTTTTTCATTTTAAAAGGCAACTGTGCCATAATCGTTAGTTAAAGCAAGAAGAAGAAAAAGAAGAAAGGAGAAGAAGAAAGAAGAAGATGATGATGATGAAGAGGAGGAGGAGGAAGGAAGAAGAAGAAGAAGAAGAGGAGGAGGAGGAGGAGGAGGAGGAGGAGGAAGAGGAGGAGGAGGAGGAGGAGGAAGAGGAGGAGGAGGAGGAGGAGGAAGAAGAAGAAGAAGAAGAAGAAGAAGAAGAAGAAGAAGAAGAAGAAGAAGAAAGAAGAA
>JAJEJO010002366.1:1052144-1099409 GCA_020662805.1 Glaucomys volans
TATATATATATATATATATATATATCTCATTTAGAGACAGTCTAGCTAAGTTGCTGAGGCTGGCTTTGAACTTGTGATCCTTTTGCCCCAGCCTCCCGAGCTACTGAGATTACAGTGTGCACCATCATGCCCAGCTTGCCCTCTGCTTTTAGAAGGCAGAGAGAGGTTAGTCTTTTGAATGCTTCTTAGTGTTTGAAGACAGCCCTTCTATTTCCTTAAGATATCTCTGTTCCACACTCAACATCTCCAGTTCTGTGACAAATTCAGTATAAAGTCTCCTCAGAACTACTTTCAGAGCTCTTTGCCATATAGACCAGACCTTGGGTAGAACAGGGCTATCACTGGTATTCCATCATTCTTGACTATTATTTATTAGAGAATATTCTTTATTGAAGAGTTTCAGATCTAGTAAAGAATAAAATCATAAAGTTTTGTAAGTTCTAAAGTGTGTGATATAGATGAGAAATATCCTATACAAGCCAATCAGAAAGCCTCAGGAGGCAGGATGAGGGTCCTGTAAATACTGGTTAGAATTTAGCTATGCTGGGCTGGGGATAGAGCTCAGTTGGTAGAGTGTTTGCCTTGCAAGCACAAGGCCCTGGGTTCAATCCCCAGCACCGCAAAAAACAAAAACCAAAAGAATTTAGCTATGCAAGAAGAAGACAAGGGTTAAGCCTGCATGTATGGAGGTTACTACAACCATGTTAGACATCTGTTCCTATCATTTCTGTATTTCTGGTTTCATAGCTGTTTTCTTGTGAAGTGACATCTTGTTAAATCATCAATTATTTGACCTTTATTTTTCTAATTCTTCTCTTTCTCCTTTTTTGGGGATTAAATCCAGAGTCTCTACCACTGAACTATATCCCCAACCTTTTTTATTTTTTATTTGAGACAGCTCTATGTTGCCCAGGCTGGCCTTAAATTTCCCAAGTGTCTGGGATTATAGGCATTTACTACCACATCAGGCCCCATCCCTTTTATTTATCTTGCTATATTGTCAGTCTCAAACTTGGGATCCTCCTGCCTCAGCCTCCCAAGTAGCTGGAATAACATGATTGTCTACCTACTATGCCTGGCTCTGGCATGGAAATGAAGCTTCTTATTCTAATCATGCATTTGAAATGGAAGGAAGGGACATTTAATTTGTAGATTTTTTGGTCTGGTTTAGAAACATCCTTTAATTTCTTAGTACTAAATTTTTTTGAGGATTAATCATTGTTTTCCTTCTTTCTTTCTTTCTTTCTTTCTTTCTTTCTTTCTTTCTTTCTCTCTTTCTTTCTTTCTTTGGTGCTGGGGATTGAATTGAGGGCCTCCTGTGTGCTAAGCACACACTCCACGGAGCTACATCCCCATCCCAATTCGTTGTTTTCCAAGCACTTTGAAGTTTAAATGCACTCTGACTACACTTTACAATATAGCACACTATAACAATCACTTTTACTCTGCCTTTGAAGTTTTAGTGATGGGTTAGACAAACATTGATAGAGAAGGGCCTCCACACCTTAATTAAGTCACTTGTCCTGATAGAGCGGTTTATTTCTTAAGAATTAACCAGGGGGCTGGGGTTGTGGCTCAGTGGTAGAGTGCTTGCCTAGCACACGTGAGGCACTGGGTTCGATCCTCAGCACCACATAAAAATAAATAAAGGTATTGTGTTTATTTAAAACTAAAGAAATATTGAAAAAAAAAATAAAAAAGATCCAGGAAGCTTAGTGACGGTGATTAACATAAAAGGAAAAGGGCACCAGTACTTACCTATTGTTTCCTAAGACATTTTCACTTGGTTCCAGAATTCTCATGTCCAACTCATCCTGTACCCAGATCAATTTTAGGGCTGTTTGCATCCTTGATACTGTGACTCTTATGCTTAAAACTACCTGTGACTTCCATCACCCAAAGCACATACCATACACCCTGTAGCACCATATTCAAAATCCTCCACACTCTCTGCCCTTCTGGTTCCATCTTATACTTCTCGCCGCTTCTCCAATCCAATTGGACTGCTTTCTCAAGATACCTAACAAGCTACATCCGCAGCCCAACATTGCCTTATTATAATACCTCCTCTTTGCTAATGGGTATTAATGCTTCTGTTGGGAATCATGTCTTTATCTGCAGCTTTCTAAATTCTGCTCTTAACCAGGCATGGTGGTACACACCTATAATTCCAGCTATTCTGGAGGCTGAGGCAGGAAGATCACAGGTTCCAGGTTAGCCCTGTCTCAAAATAAAATTTAAAAAGGGCTCAGGATGTAGCATGTGCAAAAGGCCCTGGGTTCAAACCTAGTTCTGGGGAAAAAAAAAAATTATGTTCATTCCTAAGGGTGGCGAATGTGGTCCTTCATGTTGTCAGAAACATGCAGTCAGTACATGCAGGTCTCCTCTGCTGGGCTCTGTGTTTAGTTTTCCACTCCAGGGTTTAGAACCAAGATGCTCAATGCAAGGCCTTCAGTAAACTTTTGACCAGGAATAAGTGAGGGACAGTGTGGGTGGTATACCTGGCCTGGGACAAAGTTGAAATCTGGTTCAGCTTTGTGCTTATTAAGTGTGGACTCCAGGGCAGTTACTTAATCACTATCCTTATCATTATATAATAAATGAAATAATTTATCATATCTGATATGGAAGGAATTCATTGTTATTATTAGCAGTAATCACAGCAGGGCGTAACTAAAATGCCACCCCCTTTCTGGAGTTTTCCCATCACTGTGGTTAGAAGTGGCGCCTTCTCAGGAGCCCTGTGGCAGCTAGTTGGTCACACTGGTTGACCTTCATCATCTGTCGCCATGGGTCCCTGCAGACTTAGTTGTCTGCAGATTGTATCTCCCTTTCCAGATCAAGAGCAGGAGAGCAGAGGAAGAATAGTACCGAGCCTCGGAGGGACCTTCCCTTACCTTAGCCCAGGTGTTCTCAGCTGGGGTCAATTAGCAGTGTCTGACCTTGGTGTGGTGGTGCATACCTGTAAGCCCAGCAACTTGGGAGGCTAAGGCAGGAGAATTGTGAATTCAAAGCCAGCCTCAGCAATTTAGTGAGACCCTGTCTCAAGATAAAATATAAAAACGACTCAGTGGTTAAGTGCCCTTGGATTCAATCCCCAGTATCAAACAAACAAACAAAAAATTAGCAATGTCTGGCGACATTTTTTGGTTGTTCCACTTATTGGGGTGGTGGGAGGGGGCTGCTACTGGCATCTAGTGTTATAGTCCAAGGATGCTGCTAAATATCCTAAAATGCCCAGGATATTGCCTCACAACCAAGAATTATCCAGCACAAACTGTCAATAGTGCTGAGGTTGAGGTTGAGGGCTGGGGTTGTGGCTCAGTGGTGGAGCATTTGCCTAGCATGTGCGAGACACTGGGTTCGATCCTCAGCACTATGTAAACATAAATAAATAAAATAAAGGTATTGTGTCAAACTACAACTAAAATATAAATATATATAAAAAATTGTGCTGAGGTTGAGAAATTCCAGCTTAGCCAACAATCATGCCAATTGCACATGTGGTAATGGAGTACATGTACTGCATTTCTAAGAAATGGTGAAAATCTTGGATTATGGGACCCAAGTTGTAATTTGGTTCTTTAGGGTAAAAAAAAAGACATTGCAGCTGATATTCACTCAGCTTCACTATGGTCAGGCACCGTGCTCATCTGTCTATACTCTTTTTTTTTTTTTTTGAACCAGGGATTGAACTCAGGGACACTCAGTCACTGAGCCACATCCCCAGCCCTATTTTGTATTTTATTTAGAGACAGGGTCTCACTGAGTTGCCAAGGGCCTCGCTAAGTTGCTGAGGCTGGCTTTGAACTCGCGATCCTCCTGACTCAGCCTCCCAAGTCGCTTGGATTACAGGCGTGCGCCACCGCGCCCGGCCTGTCTACACTCTTAATCCTTATTATCATTTTACCAAGATGGAATCTATTGTTATCTTCATTTTATAGTTTTGAAGTCTGAGGCTTAGAAAGGTTAAGTAATTTGCCCAAGACCACAATAATAACAAATAGTGGGGTAGAGGGATTTGAACTCGGATCTCCTGATTTTCAAACCTGAGCTCCTCTCTGTCCTTCTGTAAGGTTATACTCCAGGAATGACCTGGACTTTCATAAGCCACAAATAAGAATTTAGAACTATGAGACTGGAAGCTCCTTTACTTTTTGTCTTCTATTTTTTTGTTCCAAAAGGGCATGGTGGCACATACCTGTAGTCTTCAATACTTAGACTGAGGCAGAAGGTTCACTAGAGCCCATGAGTTCAAACCAGTCTGAGTAACATAGCAAGACCACATCTCAAAAAAAAAAAAAAAAAAAAAAAAGTAGGAACTGATTTAATTATTGTAGTTGACAGTGGTCCGTGTGCCCATGTGCTCCTCAACACATCTCATGCATGGCATGTAATAATGATAATAATAGTAATAGCTACTAGCAATTTTAAAGTATTTATTGTGTGCTACTCTTTTGTTTTGTACCATGGATTGAACCCAGGAGTACTTAACCACTGAATCACATCCCAGTCCTTTTTAAGTTTTATTCTGAGACAGGGTCTCACTAAATTGCTTAGAGCCTCACTAATTGCTGAGGCTGGCCTTGAACCTGCGATCCTTCTGTCTCAGCCTCCCAAGCTGCAGGGATTACAGGCATGTGCCACCACGTCTGGCATGTGTGTGCTACTCTTCTTGCTGAAAACTTTATAGGCAGGCATTATTTAATTTTTACACTCTATGAAATAGCCATTGCTACTGATGTCATTTCCTTTTTATAGATGAGGAGATTGAAGTACTGAGAAGTTAAATCGACTGAAGTCTAGCATCAGTAAAGATGGAGTTGGCTTTAAAATGCACAGCACTGTGACTCTCAATCCCTTTTGCTTAATTAACCACTGAAAATTTTCTGTTCTTTGAAAACAAGTTGTTTTTAAAAATTTTAAATAAATTCAGAATTCTCCAATTTTAATTGGAGTCAATAAAATTAGGCAGGAAAATTTGACATACACTTGAAGTCATAAATCTAAGGAGTTTTTAGCCTAGGCTAAAATGTATTGAATGCCTTTTGCTTGAGTGATGTAACAACCCAGCTCTTTTAGACAAAGTTCGAAAAGGAATAAGTTCAAAGAATAGTAACTCTGGAATAAAGAGATTCACAGAAGTTAAGGAAACCGTTAAGACTTGGGGAAAACAGAGCTAGGTGTGTGATGCACCTGTAATCCCAGCCACTCTGTGGGTGGACAAAACTGAAGTATGAGGACTGCAAGTTGGAGGCCAGCCTCAACAAATAATGCCACTTGTCACTGCAGCATGTTGCTGTCTTCATTGCCAGGAGGTTTCTCTCTCAGCTGTTTGAACCACCCCCCAGTATAATTTGTTTTTTTGTAAAGGAATTTAATAGGAAAAGCAGGGCATTTTTTGATATAATATACTGTTCTCTGGACCATAGAAGCTAGTAAAGTCTAGAAAGAGCAGCTTAATTTAAATGGTTATATTTGAAGTTGCAAGAATTGAACAGTTTGGTGTCAAGAAATGGCGTTGTCCCTGAAGTCTTTCTAACTCATTATCATCTTCCTTTTCATTCAAAAACATTGTTTTTTTTTTTTTTTCAGGTGAAAGACCAAAGAAACCAATTCCTCTTCAGGATCAGACTGTCAGAGATGAAAAAGGAAGGTATAAACGATTTCATGGAGCCTTTAGTGGAGGGTTCTCCGCCGGGTACTTCAACACTGTTGGCTCAAAAGAAGGTATGATCTTTCTACTCACAGCTATTCCATTGCCAAAGCAAACGACTTAAATATCATAAAATTTCCTTCTCCGGGCTTTTTTTTTTTTTTTTTTTTTTTGAATCAGGGATTGACACTCAGCCACTGAGCCACATCCCCAGCCCTATTTTGTATTTTATTTAGAGACAGGGTCTCACTGAGTTGCTTAGGGCCTCGCTAAGTTGCTGAGGCTGGCTTTGAACTTGCGATCATCCTGACTCAGCCTCCCAAGTCGCTTGGAAAACAGGCGTGCGCCATCGCGACCGGCCTTCTCCAGGCTTTTAAAGTGTTTTGTGTATACACTGGAGTTTTTTGTATTCTTGGAATGTTTGTTGACTTGCATGTTGTTCATTGCCTACAACCTGAAGATGAAAGGTTTTTTTTTTTTTTTTTAATTAGAACGTTATAGTTATATCTAGTAATTGGAATGGGGTGGGTTAATCTGGACAAACTTGTACTTGTATGGAATTCTATTTCAATTCATGATCCCTCCCCTTTTCCCTCCCCCTTTCCCTGCTGTGCTCCCTGAGTTTTTTTCCACTTTGGAGAAAAGTAGATACATTCTAACCAGATGATTAAACCATAATAATGACTTTGTTTCATACTGTGTCTGACCATGTACAAAGTACCCTCACAGGGATTCACTAGGTTAATCATTGACTGTCTCACCTGATTCAGTGACTAAGGAGGACTGTGTCAGAGATGTTTTTTTTTTGTTGTTGTTGTTTTAGTTTTTGTTTTTTTGGTACTGGGGATTGAACCCAGGGGCACTCCACCACTGAGCCACATCCCCAGCCCTATTTTGTATTTTATTTAGAGACAGGGTCTCACTGAGTTGCTTAGGGCCTTGCTAAGTTGCTGAGGCTGGCTTTGAACTCGCGATCCTCCTGTCTCAGCCTCCCAGGTGCTGGGATTACAGGTGTGCACCACCACGCCCGGCTGTCATAGATGTTTTATAGATGGGGCCACCAAGGGTTGGGGAGGTTAAGGAGTCAGTCTTGCATCAGAGTTATCTGGGGAATCACCAGTGGCTCTTTTGACACTAGGGACCTCAGTATGACTGGTTACTACTTGCTCTCCCCCTAGAGAAAAAAAAAATCAATTAAATTTTTTACATATAGTATAAAACATTCCATATTGTTTAAAGTAATGTACATGTTCTTTGTTGTTGTTTTGTTTTTGTTTTTATTTTGGATACTAGGGATAAAACCTAGGGCCTTGTTCATGCTGAGTAGGTACTCTACCACTGAGCTCTACCCCAACCTCATATTGTTTCATTTCTTTCCTTCCTTCCTTTCTTTCTTTTCCTTTTCTTTTCTTTTTTCTTTCTTTCTTTTTTTTTTGTGGTACTGGGATTTGAACCCAGGGGTGCTCTACCACTGAACCACATCCTCAGTTCTTTTTTGTGTGTGTATGTGGTGCTAGGGATTGACCTCAGTTCTTTGAATTTTTTATTTTGAGGCAGGGTTTTGCTAAATTGCTGATGGTGGCCTCAAACTTGCAATTGTCTTTCTTGCCTCAGCTTGCCAAGTAACTGGCAAGGTGTGTTTACAGGTGTGGGCCACCATGCCTGGCAGAATTTTATTTCTTTTGTTTCCAGTTCTTATAGGGAGACCTCACTGTGTTCACTAAGATATAGCAACAGGGGCTATAAGGATTAATAAGAGCTTTGTTTAAGTAATTGTGTCTATATAAGCAGTGTGATGGGCAGTAACTGAAAGTTTATAGTTATTGTGAGTTTCAAGTCTCCATATGTTACTTAATTATTTAGTTATAAACCAAAATATTATGTAGGATCATAAAGTTCTAAACTTTTTTTTTTTTTCCCCTAGGATGGACACCCTCTACTTTTATATCTTCACGACAGAATAGAGCAGACAAATCTGTTCTTGGTCCTGAAGATTTTATGGATGAAGAGGTGGGTGCTCAAAACTAAGTGCTGGTTCAGTGGTGGGCTGTGTGTGGTTGGTTGTTGTAGTATCTTCCCTCTCCCCAGAAAGTCCAATGTATGATTTCCTCTTTGTTTATAAGGCTTTATCTTTTAGATATTTGCACTTTGTCTTAGAAATAACAAAGAGTTATAAGGAAACCCATCTTACCTAGCAAGAGGTCTAGATGTCATGAGGCCCCAGGCTCTCTGTTCTAGTCATCTGCATGTCGGGTCCTTGTACACCTCTCCTCATGGTTTCAGTATGGCTGCAGTATTTTCAGTTGACACATCTAGTATGACATTATCCAGTAGAAGGAGGATATTCTTCTTGGTATCTTTTCCTGAGAACAAAAAAAATTCACATAAGTTTTGTAGTGTATTTTCCTCTCATCTGCTCAGTTTGATTGTTTTACATGCCCATTCCTTAAGCTCCCTCCTAAGCGAAACAGGACCAAAGTGACTGCCGTGGATAAGACAGGAACCCCAACTCATTAACCCTGCCCTCCCCCACACTGGGCACACCACTCCTGAAGTGCTTGGTGACCTGGAGAACCTCAGAGCTCTCTGCAAGAGGAAGGGGCAGTGGAAGTTGAATAGGTAGCCACAGCATCTCCTCCAGAAAATGCAAAAGGACTCAGGGCCTGGCACATAGGCCCTTACAAGGGCTTGCTGGCTGTGAGTATAGGCTTTGCCCCTTCGCACTGACCTTTGAAATATTGTTGAGAAGACCTTGGCCTCTACTTCCTGTCTTTCCAGTGTGGTGGTGTCTGTTGTGGCCCCACAGAGCTGCCATTTTTGAGCTCTGTTCTTGGCTACTAGCCTTTCGTCATGTGAGGATAAGGTTCCAAGTCAGTGTGAAGTCTGCCACTTTGCTGTTCTTGAGCTTAACTTTGTAGTTGTAAGTTTTCTTTAAAGAAGAAATAAAGCTATGCAATATCATGTTTAACCACTTTCCAAATAATGTAATTCTGTTTCATTTTTTTTAAAGGATCTTAGTGAATTTGGGATAGCACCTAAAGCAATTGTTACCACAGATGATTTTGCTTCAAAAACCAAAGATAGAATACGAGAGAAGGCCAGACAGTTGGCAGCAGCTACAGCCCCTATTCCTGGAGCCACTCTGCTTGATGACCTCATAACGCCAGCAAAGTGAGGAGAATTTAATTCTGACTCTTCTGCTCCTGGCATCAGTGCTTTGCATATGTGTCATTATCTTAATTAGGTGTAGTATAGTTATAAATAAGAGAAATCTTCTTAGACTAGAAGTCTAAGTGGAAGTAGGTTTTAACTAGGTGTGGAATCCTTGCTTCAAGATTGCAAGTTTGAAGCCAGCCTGGGCAATTTAGTGAGACCCTGTCTCAAAAAAAAAAAAAAAAAAAAAAAAAAAAAGGAGGAGGGTGTAGCTTAGTGGTGGCTTCCTTCCCCTACCTTCCTGACAGGCCTTATGGGCTCTCCCCTGTCTGCCTCATTCTCCCCCGTCTGCCTCTTTCTACCCTTTCTTTCCATGTATCTCCTTGTTCTGCTTCTGGGCATGTGGCCTGATATGGCAGCCACAGACATTTATGGTTTCCCAGGCTACATGCTTGACAAGGACTATGTATAGTCCCTGAGTGCCCATCCCAAAGGCCTGGGAGAGAGGACATCTAATTGACCTCCCCATTTGAGGTGAACCCCCTCCAAGCCCAGCCAGCTATAGCTGGAGCAGCAGGGCTATGTTGTTCTAAAGTGAACCAGGGAAGAGCATAGACAAGACAGGGAGCTGGGTCAGAATTCAGAAGTTGCTTGTTTCATGCTGTTGCTAATGTTGTAAAAAGAATTAATTTTCCTTGCTTGACATCTTAGATTATCTGTTGGTTTTGAATTACTAAGAAAAATGGGTTGGAAGGAAGGACAAGGAGTTGGTCCTCGTGTAAAGAGAAGGCCACGCCGGCAAAAACCTGGTATGTGTATTGATTATCATTAACTCTACAGTATGCTTTTAGTTGTTTGGTTTTTGTTTATTTTATTAAATTTTTTTTCATACACGTATATAGGGTAATCATGTCTGTCTCATTCTACCCTCCTTCCCATCCCAACTGCCCCAACTCTCCCCTCACTCTCCTCTGCATAATCCAAAGTTCCTTCATTCTTCCCTATCCATCCCCCACTATGGATCAGCATCCATTTATTAGAGAAAACATTCAGCCTTTGGTTTTTTGGGATTGACTTATTTCACATAGCATGATATTCTCTACTCCATCCATTTACCTGCGAATGCCAGAATTTCATTCTTCTTTAAGGTTGAGTGATATTCCATGTGTATATATACCACATTTTCTTTTATTATTATTATTATTATTATTATTATTATTATTATTATTTTGATTCATTGTACACAAAAGGGGTGCAACTTTCATTTCTCTGGTTGTACACAAAGTAGAGCCACACTGTTTGCCACATTTTCTTTATCTATTCATCTGTTGAAAGGCATCTTGGTTGGTTCCATAGTTTAGCTATTGTGAATTGACCTGCTATAAACACTGATGTGGATGCATCATTGTAATATGCTGATTTTAAGTCCTTTGGGTATAAACCGAGGAATGGGAAAGCTGGGTCAAATGGTGTTTCCTTTCCAAGTTTTCTTAGGCATCTCCATACTGCTTTCCATAGTGTTTGCACCAATCTGCAGTCCCACCAACAATGTATGAGTGTACCTTTTCCTTCACATCCTCCCCAACACTTATTATTGCTTGTGTTCTTGATAATTGTCATTCTGACTGGAGTGAGATGAAATCTTAGAGTAGTTTTTTTTTTTTTTTTTGTGGTGCTGGGGATTGAACCCAGGGTCTTGTGCTTGCAAGGCAGGCACTCTACCAACTGAGCTATATCCCTAGCCCCCTTAGAGTAGTTTTGATTTGCATTTCTCTAATTGCAAGAGATGCTGAACATTTTTTCATATGTTTGTTGATTGATTGTATTTCTTCTGTGAAGTGTCTGTTTAGTTACTTAGCCCATTTATTGATTGGATTATTCCCATGCTCTTGGATAGGCAGAATTAATATTGTCAAAATGGCCATACTACCAAAAGTGTTATACAGATTCAATGCAATTCCTATTAAAATCCCAATGACATTCCTCATAGAAATAGAAAAAGCAATCATGAAATTCATTTGGAAAATTATAGGAGACCCAGAATAGCCAAGGCAATCCTTAGCAAGAAGAGTGAAGCAGGAGGCATCACAATACCAGACCTTAAACTATACTACAGAGCAATAGTAACAAAAAGAGCTTGGTATCGGCACCAAACTAGCCATGTAGACCAATGTTACAAAATATAAGACACATAGACAAACTTGCATAAATATGGTTATATCAAACTAGACAAAGGTGCCAAAAATATACATCGGAGAAAAGATAGGCTATTCAACAAATGGTACTGGAAAAACTGGAAAACCGTATGTAACAAAATGGAATTCAATCTCTATCTCTCACCCTGCATAAAAATCAACTCAAAGTGGATCGAAGACTTAGGCACTAGAACAGAGACTCTGTGCCTAATAGAAGAAAAAGTAGGCCCACATCTTCATCATGTTGGCTTAGGACCTGACTTCCTTAACAAGACTCCTAAAACTCAAGAAGTAAAATTAGGAATCAATAAAGGGGGCCGGGCGTGGTGGCGCACGCCTGTAATCCAAGTGATTTGGGAGGCTGAGTCAGGATGATCGCGAGTTCAGAGCCAGCCTCAGCAACTTAGTGAGGCCCTAAGCAACTCAGTGAGACCCTGTCTCTAAATAAAATACAAAATAGGGCTGGGGATGTTGCTCAGTGGCTGAGTGTCCCTGGGTTCAATCCCTGGTTCCAAAAAATAAATAAATAAATAAAATAAAATAAAGGGGATGGATTCAAACTAAAAAGCTTCTTCTCAGCAAAAGAAATGATCAAAAAAGTGAAGAGAGAGCCTACACAATGGGAAAAAATCTACCAAACACACCTGAGATAGAGCATTAATCTACAGCATGCTTTTTAATGGCTACATGTTGTGAAAAACAAAATTATGGGGTTGAGTGGTGTTCATGCTTGTCTTCTCTTTTTTTTTGTACTGGAGATTTAATCCAGGCGCACTTAACCGCTGAGCCACTGAACCATGTCCCTAAGCCTTTTTATCTTTTATTTTGAAACAGGACCTTGCTAAATTGCTTAGGACCTCACTAAGTTGCTAAGGCTGACCTTGAACTAATGATCCTCCTGCCTCAGCCTCCCAAATCCCTGGGACTGTAGGAATGTGCCACCACACCTGGCTGCTTTTTATTTTGTATTTTATTTTATTTATTTATTTTTGAGGTGTTGGGGATCAAACCCAGGGCTTCATGCATGCTAGATAAGTGCTCTACCACTGAGCTGAATACCCACTCCTTTTTATTTTATTTCAAGACAGGCTGCCCTGGTTGGCAGAAGGCAATCCTCCTGCCTCAACCTACTAAGTAGCAGAGATTATAGTTGCATGCTATTGTGCCCAGCACAATATGCATGTAAAATTAAGCCTTTTTATGTATAATGCACAATAGCTTCCTGAAGGATGGTAATAGACCACATTCCCACCAGCAGTGTGAAAGTTCCTGTTTCAAAACTGTGTCAAAGTTTAACATTATTTTCTTTTTTTTTTTTGAACCAGGGATTGAACTCAGGGACACTTGGTCACTGAGCCACATCCCCAGCCCTATTTTGTATTTTATTTAGAGACAGGGTCTCACTGAGTTGCTTAGGGCCTCGCTAAGTCGCTGAGGCTGGCTTTGAACTCGTGATCCTCCTGACTCAGCCTCCCAAGTCGCTTGGATTACAGGCGTGCGCCACCATGCCCGGCAACATTATTTTCTGTTTTTTCCTTGTCCTCAGTCTCCCCAGCTAGATTGAGTGAACTCCCCAAAGGTTGCAGCCCTTTCCTTTGGTTCTCCCTGGTGCTGGTGCCGCAGTGGTCACTCACTGAATACATACATTATTGTAAGGATGAAGGTTGGGTCCAGGTGTAGGTCACAGTTCCCTTATGATCTACTCTGATCCTCAAGTGCAGCCATGTATCTGGGAAGAGTGTCAGTGAGCTGGGTTTTTTATTTTCAGTTGCTCATGACTAATGCCTTTGAAATCTCTTTTGTAGACCCTGGAGTAAAAATCTATGGCTGTGCATTACCCCCTGGAAGCTCTGAAGGTTCTGAGGTATTGGTTCAGTAGAACCTGTTACTTTATGATCATGAAATTTTAGGGACAGAAACAACTTTAGAAATAAGTCACATGCCATTACCATGAAATACCCATACTCTAAAACAGTCGTGATTATGTCAGGTAATGTTTTCAGCAACATGCCAGCAGCATAGATATCCCATGTCTATTCAGATTCTTTTCTTTTTTTTGTTCCAATTCTTCTAAAAAAATTTTTTTTGTAGTTGCAGTTGGACACCATGCCTTTATTTTGTTTGTTTATTTATTATTTTTATGTGGTACTAAGGATTGAACCCAAGGCCTCACACTTGCTAGGCAGATACTCTGCCACTGAGCCGCAGCCTTAGCTCCATGTTCAGATTCTTTTAAAATGGAGTTGTTTGCATTACTATCATCTGCTCAAGGACGTGATTTAGTCATTTGTACCAGCATAAATGAGAGTTTGGCAATTGTTCTGTTTGGAGTTAATCACTATATTTTAATATAATATTTCATGGGTTTACTTTGTGCCACACAGTGACTCACATTAATTCCACTTTAAACATGGATATAGGAAGAAGATGATGACTACTTGCCTGATAATGTGACCTTTGCACCCAAAGACGTCACACCTGTGGATTTTACGCCTAAGGATAATGTACACGGACTGGCTTACAAGGGCCTGGATCCCCATCAAGCACTTTTTGGAACTTCAGGAGAACATTTTAATCTTTTCAGTGGAGGATCTGAGGGGACCAGCAATCTTCTTGGAGATGTTGGACTGAATAAAGGAAGAAAATTGGGAATTTCAGGCCAGGTAAAAGTGTTTATGTTTTTTAAAGGCAGAAACACTGATAAATGAGTGTACTTTCCATGTTGCATCTGCCTCAAAATCCGAAGACTTTGAAGTGGTTATGTTTTTCATGGAGATTTGCAACGCACACCTTCCTGACTGTAATAACGTTCTTGGTGGGGTTTGTGTGTTGTTGGGATGAGGAATGCTTGCCCACCCTGGAGAGACCAAGCAGGAAACCACTCTTACTGCTTTGGTTTAGTGATAGTCTAACTGTAGTTGGCTTCTCCAAGTTTATATCTAAATTTTACTACCTCTTATACTCTTTCCTAGTATCTTAAATCAGGAACTCAGAGATAATTTTTATGTGGAGACTTGCTTTGTATGTTTGGAAAGTTTGAGAGTTTTTACTAATTGCCCATCTTCTTCAAATTGATTCATAGATTCTTTCTTAAAATGCACTTAGAAAATGGTTGCTTTATTATCTCAATATTACTTTTACTTTATGTGCATTTTCTGCCATTTCTTTTAACAAACTTTAATAAACTTATCGGAGGCTGTCTCCCACAAAGACTATGAATTTTTATGACCATTAAGAATGGCAGTGGTCTTCAGACTCTGGTCACTAGCACTGACCCCAGGCCACAGTGATTAGGAGGTGAACATTTCTACCTTTCTTTTCTTGGTGGCCCGTTTCTGCTCCACTGTGTTGCTTTGTTGTGTTCAACATTCCTGTTCTCATGCTGGACCATGACCAATGGCTACTGTGGGGCTGGAGATGTGGCATTTACTTCTGGTCATTTTTTCCCAAGATGCTTGAGGCTGTGTTAATCTGGGGCTCCCGTTTTACTTCTCTCTTGGTGATCCTGAAGTGCTAACGTAGTGTGATCAATCACATCCTTGAAGCAGTTAGTTTTATCCTTTGATGCAGATACACCCCTTGCTCAGTTTGAACCCTTGTTTTTTGAAGGCTTTTGGTGTGGGTGCCCTAGAAGAGGAAGATGATGATATCTACGCCACAGAAACTCTATCCAAGTATGACACTGTTTTAAAGGATGAGGAGCCTGGAGATGGACTTTATGGCTGGACAGCACCCAAGCAATACAAAAGTCAGAAAGGTAATTCCATGACCCACAATCGATGGTAGGACCATGTATAAGGATCTTGGAGACAAGAGATTGTCCATCTCCATGGAGTAAGGGATTATTGGTCAGAGATGCAGGATGAGAAATAGAGGGGAGAAGAGAGACCCTCTGTGGCTTGTAAGAAAGAAGTAGTGTTTAGACAAGGCCAAGGCCAAAACTGGCAGTCAAACTGGGGCCTTTGTGGGGAAGGAGAGGTCTAGGATCAGGGATGGAGTGAATGTGTGAACAAGTGCCCATGTTGCTGGTCAGAGCTGGCAGCGGGTCAGGGGGAAGCACTTGGAGCTCAAGGAACTGGTCAGGTGGCCAGCATAGGCCAACTCAAATTGCAGGTCAGAGGGCCAGATGTGGGACCAGATGATAGGTATATCAATAGTCTACAGTAGGAAAGAGCTTGGTGCCCAGCCTGCGTCCCTGCTTGAGTTGCTCCCACTTGTGGGGTTCTCACTGATATCAGAGGTGAACATCTTTCAACACAAGGTGAATCTCAAGTCAGAGTTTATGGTGATTCAGATCCTATGATTAAATTAATATTTCAGTTTTTCTTTCCAGAAATGGTATAAGAGGGTAACCAGTTGGAGTTAAGTATCAGTAACATGTACTTTAGAATCAATCAGACCTGAATTTGGATCCCAACTCTCTGCTGCCCAGCTGTGTAGTTGTGTGACCTTGGGCAAGGGTTCTAACTTCTCTGGGCATCAGAATTTTCCTCTTTAAAGTGAGGTTAAAATCCATTCTGGAGGTTGTTGATTAAATGGGATAAATGGGTATCTGGCACACAGACCCACAGACTGAATAAATAGCACCTGTTATTCCCTTGGTTATAGTTACAACAATAACAAGTAAGTCAGGAGGTGAGAACTGAGATAATGCAATCTGTTCAGACATGTTAGCTATAGTCAGATAAATTTTTTTTTTTTGTTACTTTTTTTTTTTTTTGTTACTGGGGATTGAACCCAGGGGCACTCCACCACTGAGCCACATCCCCAGCCCTATTTTGTATTTTATTTAGAGATAGGGTCTCACTGAGTTGCCTAGGGCCTCGCTAAATTGCAGAGGCTGGCTTTGAACTCGCGATCCTCCTGCCTCAGCCTCCCAAGTGCTGGGATTATAGGCATGAGCCACTGCGCCCAACTTCAGATAAAGTTTGATCTAACTCTTGTCAAATATATCTCAAAGATTGGGGATGTCGCTCAGTGTTTGAATGCTTGCCTAACATGTGAGGCACTGGTCCAGTCCCCAGTACCATCAACACACACACACACACACACACCCCTCAAATATCTCCAATTTTCATGTTGAAGTACTCTAAGAACTACAGAGGAATATATGAGTATGAACATTAGCCCTCAAAATTGTGTCTGCTTTATATTTCTAGAAGAAAAAGAACTGGTGTACACAGTTTTTAAAGGTAGTTTATATAATGGTTCGAAACACAAACTCTGGAGAATCTGCCTGAATTCTAGTCCTGGCTCTCCCCATTTATCAGCCGCAGACTTAGGCAACCTACTTAACCTCTCTGTGCCTCCGCATCCTTGTCTGGAAGATGAGACGCCTGTGACATACCTAGCTTATGGAAATGCTACTATAGACATAAGCACTAAGAACAGGCCTGGCACAGAGCAAGCGCTACAAAAGTGTGAACAGCCACTAGTGTTATTGCCACATAAAGAACCTATGGTTTGGAAGGCTGGGGATATAGCTCAGTGGTAGAGTGCCTGCCTTGCCAGCACAAGGCCCAGGGTTCAATCCCCAGCACTGCAAAAACGAAAACAAAAAACCCCCCAAAACCCTGTGGTTTGGAGCTGGGTTGTGGCTCAGTGGCAGAGTGCTTGCCCAGCAGGTGTGAGGCACTGGGTTTGATACTCAGCACCACTTAAAAATAAACAAATAAAATAAAGCTATTGTGTTCATCTGCAACTAAAAATATATATAGATATATACATATATATATAAAAGAACCTATGGTTTTACACAGGACACCAGAGGGTGTGCGCACCATTGTTAGTAGGCATTACCTCAGGGTGGTAATTAGGCTACTTTTGCTTACTTGTAGTTTCTGATTTTTCTACTGAGATTATAAATTATTTTCATAACTTAAAAAATGATAGCATATTAATACTAATGTTATCATACTATATTATATTATAATAATTATACTAAATATATAATTACATGTTAATTATTCATATTTTATATTATGTAGTTATCAATATATTAATACTTTTAAGATGCATATTATTTGTATTATTTAATAATGTAATATATTAATTATTAAGTATACTTAGAAACTGGTAGGGGAATGAAATTGATACTATTCTATATATTAATGCCAATTAATTATTAATCACATTAATTATAGCAATAATTCATATATGTAATTAACAAAAGTAATCAATGTATCAATTCTATAATAGTTAATACTATATAATAACATACATATTTAAATCTGCCTTTTTTGTTTTTTGTGGAACTAGGGATCAAACCCAGACCCTCACTCATAATAAGCAAGCACTCTGCCACTGAGTCACATCCTCAGCCCCTTAAATCTGCCTTCTGAGCCAAATCTTTCACTCTTTGCTTATATAGCACCCCTCCTCTGTGAAGCCTGGAGAGCACCTCCCCTGAGCTCTGGAGCTTCCCTGTATGTCTCTGCTTTGGCCCCTCTCCCATCCCCAGGGCCACAACATCTATAGTTTTGATTGTATGGTTTTTCACTGAGTAAATCTGTCTTCATTTTACTCAAAACCTCCACGATTGACTTTAAAATTGTTCATAGTTTTTTTCACTGTATGTAGGTCATAATGAATATTCTTGTGGCTCTATCTTTGTACACATTTGTTACTTCTTCAAAATTCTTCAGAATAAAACAGTGAAAGTGAAATATTTGGATTTTAAAAGAATACAAAATTCCAGGGAAGTGAAATTTAATCCCAAATTGTCCTCCAGAATTTTAGGAGCTAAAAGTTCAACTGAATTGAAGTGCAAAGTGATTTTGTGGGGAGGGTAATTACGTGGTGGTGCTTGTTATCAACTGCTCAAAACCTCAGCTCACCTGCACTGTGGGGTGGGCATGCTTCAGGACTGAACACTTAGCTTAGGTAAGTGTTTGAGGTTGTCCTGTAGAACGGGCTTTTTGGTATAGAAAATGCATCTTGTGTAAATAGACTTTTTGCCATAATCACTTTGTGCAGTGAGTCCTTGAGAATCAAAGGGCCTTTGTTAATGAGATTGTCTCCATGACTAGTCGGCAGTTCCCTGCTCTGGATCTGGAAGGCATTGGTCATCCCCTTTCTTCAGTTCATGATCTTTATCTTCTGTTAGAATTTCATTTGTGAAACAGACAAAGTACCTTTTAAATTGTGCTCAGGTTAGATTACAGGCTGACCTGATTATGTTGTCTCTTGTGCCTTACTTGGATTGTTGCTAAGGAAATTGGGGTGGCCACCTAGTGGGGTTCTTCACCTGGTTTTAGAGATGACTCTCACAGCTAAGATTTTTTATTTTTACCCACACTTGTCCTCTTGATGGTTTTTCTTGAGGTTTTTACTTCATAGAGTTATCTGTAGGCTCAGGACCTAAGGTCTTTTTTCTTGGGAGGTCATATCCTCATGTCTGGGTAATTAATCAGCCAAGGGCGGTACAGGCTGGGCCACCAGTCACTGTGTCAACAGAGGTGTGAGGGTTTTCCGAGCCATTCTGTTTTCTCCTTACTGCTACCTTAGAGTGATAACACCTATGACATGTGTAATTTATGTTCTTGGAGATAAGAAACTCGTGTCTTTTGTCTCACTCTAATTGCTTGTACTTCTGGAATTAATCAATAACATAATTTTTGTAGAATCAGAGAAAGATCTTCGATATATTGGCAAAATTTTGGATGGATTTTCCTTGGCTTCTAAATCTTTATCATCTAAGAAAGTAAGAACAACTTTTTATTTAAAAAATTCTTTATTGATTTGGTGCTTAAAATATTTGCTACTGAGTTATTTGAATTATGATATTATTTGAAAAGATAAGGAAATTCTGGATTCAAAAAGCAACAGTCTAGTTACTGGTAAGCAGTTGTCCAGAAAAACATGTTCTGATTTAGAAAGTTCAATCAGTAGCAATGTTGTGTTCAAAATATCCAATTGCTAATCTTTTAAAGTATTGAATACATACAAGCTGCTATTATTACCAGAAATATCAAATAACATTAAGGGAGAATATAAGGTTTTTACATGTATGAAGAGGAAGAATAATTTTAAAATGGTATTGAACTTTGGGCTCAAGGATAAAAAGTACTGAGCTTCGGATGTGATTCGAAGTAATAGAGTGTGTATATACAGGAGGCCTGGGGTTCTAAATAAATGTATACAGATAGACAGGAACAAATCCTAGGCTCAAATAACTCCCATCTAAAGAGGAACATTCCATAGACCAGTCCAGTGTGCACCTGGGACTGAGTGCCACAGCCAGAAAGGGGCCAGGGCTTTACCTGTTAGGGTTCACAGTTGACTCAATTCCCACTTTCTGAAAGCTCCAAAATCTAGAAAACAGCTAGGTATTGTGGTGCATAACTATAATCATAGCTTCTAGGAGGCTAAGGCAGGCGGGTCACAAGTTCAAGGCCAGCCTAGGCAAGTTAGCAAGATCTGTCTTGAAATAAAATTTTAAAAAGTACTGGGGATATAGTTCAGTGGTAGAGCACTTACCTAACAAGTGGGTTCAATCCTCAGTACAAAAAACAAACAAACAAAAAACAAATCTAGAAGATAACCTAAAGATCTGTTAATATGTGTTTATTATACCAAGAGTAGGATACTGTTTAGTGCAGTTATTTAAAAATATCTAATACTATCAGAAGATCTCTAGAACTGATAAATGAATTCAGCAAAGTAGCAGGATACAAGATCAACATTCATAAATCAATAGCTTTCCTGTATTCCAAGAGTGATTCTGCTGAAAAAGAGATCATGAAAACTATACCATTCAAAATAACCAAAAAAAAAAATAAAATAAAATACTTGGGAATTAATTTAACAAGGAGGTGAAAGATCTCTACAGTGAGAATTCCAGAACTCTGAAGAAAGAAATTGAAGACTTAGATCTTAGACCCTAGAAAGACCTCTCATGTTCTTGGTTAGGCAGAATTAATGTTGTCAAAATGGCAATATGACCAAAGCAATATACAGATTCAGTGAAATTCCCATAAAAATACCAATGACATTCTTTACAGAATTAGAAAAAAAATTGTTAAATTTATGTGGAAGAATAAGAGACCCAGAATAGCCAAAGCAATTCTGAGCAAGAAGAGGGATGCAGGAAGCATCAAGCATCATACCTGATCTCAAATTATACTACAGAGCTATAGTAACAAAAACAGCATGGTATTGGCATCAAAATAGACATGAAGACCAATGGAATAGAATAGAAGGCTGAGACAAACCCATATAGATACAGTCATCTGATATTTGACCAAGGTACCAAAAATATTGATTGGAGAAAAGATAGACTTTTTAACAAATGGTGCTGGGGAAACTGTATAGCCATATGTAGAAGAATGCAACTAGATCCCTATCTCTCACCTTGCACAAAAATCAAATGGATGTGGATCAAAGACTTAGAAATCAGACAAGAAACTTTGCAACTGCTAGAAGAAAATGTAGGCTCAACACTCCAATGTATTGGTACAGGCATCAACTTCCTTAACAAGACCCCTGAAGCTCAAGAAATAAAACCAAGAAACAATAAGTGGGATGCCATCAAGTTAAAATGCTTCTGCACAGCCAAGGTAATAATTAAGAACATGAAGGGAGAGCCTATAGAAAGGGAGAAAAAATTTTGCCAGCTATTCCTCTTTACTGGGGATTAATATCCAGAATATACAAACAACTCAAAAAAACTTTACACCAAAAATACAAATACCCAATTAATAAATGGGCAAAAGAAACAGCTAAGTGCAGTGGTACATGCTTGTAATCCCAGTGACTTGGGAGGCTGAGGCAGGAGGATGGCAAATTCAAGGCCAGCCTCAACAACTTAGTGAGACCCTAAGTAACTTAGTGGGACCCTGTCTCAAAAAGAAAAAAGAAAAAGCAAAAAAGGGATTGGAGATATGGTTATGGTTCAATGGTTAAGTGCCTCTGGGTTCAATCCCTGGTACCAAAAACTACACTAAGATTTCATTTCACTCTAGTCAGAAAGGCAATTATCAAAAATGCAAATAATAATAAATGCTGGCAAGGATGTGGGGAAACAGGTACACTCACACAATGTTGGTGGGACTGCCAATTTATACAGCCACTCTGGACAGCAGTAGGGATATTCCTCAAAAACTGGAAATGGTACCACCATATGACCTAACTCTCTACTCCTTGATATTTATCTAAATTAAATCAGCGTACTATGGTGATACAACCACATCATTGCTTATAGCAGCACAATTCATAATAACCAAATTATGGAACTAGCCCAGAGGCCCGTCAATAAATGAATGGATTAAGAAAATGTGGTATACATACACATGGAGTTATACTCAGTCTTAAAGGATAATGAAATTATGGCATTTGCTGGTAAATAGATGGAAATGGAGAGCATACTGCTAAGTGAAATAAGTCAGGCCCAGAAAATTAAGGGTTGAATGTTTTCTCTCATATGTGAAAGCTAGAACAAAGTAAGTGCAAAATGCAGGGGTGGGGAAGTTGGATGTCATAAAGATAATAAGAAGATCAGTAGAGTAGAGGTGATTGAGAGGGAGGGGTGGGAGGGACAGAAAGGGGAGGAAATGTGTATTAATTTAACAAAATCGTGTTATATGTATATATAAATATACCACAGGGGCCAGGCATGGTGGCGCATGCCTGTAATCCAAGCGACTTGGGAGGCTGAGTTAGGAGGATCACGAGTTCAAAGCCAGCCTCAGCAACTTAGCGAGGCCCTAAGCAACTCAGTGAGACCCTGTCTCTAAATAAAATACAAAATAGGGCTGGGGATGTGGCTCAGTGGTGGAGTGCCCCTGGGTTCAATCCCCAGTACCAAAAAAAAAGAAAAGAAAAGAAAGGAAAAAAATCTAATGTTGAGCTGGGGATGTGGCTCAGTGGTAGAGCACCTGCCTAGCATGTATGAGGTACTGTGTTCAATCTTTAGCAAAAAAGAAAGCAATCCTGTCTTTTATCTGTTCTGTCATTATTAATACCTTCAGAATTATAGACTTTCAAATTTCCCAAATATTTTTCAACTTCTGTTTAGTCAGTGGTTTTGTTTGTTTTTGGTACTGGGGTTTCAATCTTGGGGATGTTCTTCCACTGAGCTATATCCGATTATAGGTGTGCCCCACAGTGCCTGGCACTTTGTCAGCTTTTCGATTAAAAATACTTTGGATCAAAATCAAAGGCCTTAAGTGTCAATTTGGAACTGAATATTAAAAAAAAAATTCTGAATTTAAAAGTAACTAATTTGAAGTTATTATTTTTTCCAAAGTCTCAAATCATACTTTTCTAAGTTTTCTACTTTGCAGTGGGCCAGTTCTGCATGTGGGCCATTATACTGTCTTATCTGTTATCATCTTTATTGTTCTCATCATATAAAACATGCATAGTAGCATCCATATGTAGAAGTGGGCAAAGGTGACATTCAAAATGTGTGAGCATTGAAATAGTGTGGTTCTGGTGACACTCAGGGATGCTGACTGGACACCTGACCTGACCAATCCACTGCTGCCTATCTGCTGAATGTCAGTCTGGGAGGAGGTGGGGTTAACAATGCAATGCTCAAAGGTAAAGGGGTTTTTGGTTAAATTTAACATGATCTTAATCTTTAT
Organism: Glaucomys volans; assembly: GCA_020662805.1. Lineage (NCBI taxonomy): Eukaryota > Metazoa > Chordata > Mammalia > Rodentia > Sciuridae > Glaucomys > Glaucomys volans. Next base: position 1,074,734 of record JAJEJO010002366.1, read on the forward strand.
TATCTGGATTTTATTTTGTTTCATTAAGATTTATCCACCCCCTGAATTACCAAAAGACTATCGACCGGTGCATTATTTCAGACCTGTAGTAGCTGCGGCCTCAGAGAACTCCCACCTACTTCAGGTGTTATCAGAGTCAACTGGAAAGGCAACACAAGACCCAGGGACACATAGTAGGCACCAACTGAATGCCTGCAAGCGGGCAGAGTTGCTAGGAGAGACACCCATTCAAGGTATGTGCCATGGAGGAGATCGAAATCATTACATTAAAATAATCCGTCTCATCAAAGTCAAAATGAAAAGTTGTGTTTTTTCTTCTTTTTCTTTTTTTTCTTTTTTAGTACTGGGAATTGAACGCAGGGCCTGAACGTGCTCTACCACTAAGCTACATCCCCAGCCCTTTTTGTTTTTTATTTTGAGATACAGTCTTGCTAAACTGCCTGGTTTGGCCTTGAATTTGTGAATCTCCTGCCTAAATTTCCCGAGTAGTTGAGTAGCTGGGATTACAGGTGTGCAGGTATGCACCACCACACCCAGCTTGGAAAGTTGTGGTTTTCCCACTGCAGTTCTTTATGCGCTTTTGTACTCCCAAGCTGTAGGAATAATGTCACTTATTGTCAGCAGCATTTGGCCAGGTGTGGTGGCACATGTCTATAATTCCAGTGACTCAGGAAGCTGAGGTAGTAGAATTACACGTTTGAGATCAGATTCAGCAAATTAGCAAGACCCTCAGCAATTTAGGGAGACCATGTATCATAATAAAAAATAAAAAGTGCTGGAGATGTAGCTAAGTGGTGAGGTGCCCCTGGGTTCAGTCTCTAGTAGCAGTAAATTAAAATAAATAAAGCATGTCCTTTACTTATTAAGACCTGTTTTCCACTTTCAGTTTGGGTTCTGTTGTAAAATCAGCCTTTACCTAAAGCTCAGCTATTTTCAGGCCTTTAATACTTATCTAGGAATATGGTTAAGACTGGGGACCTGTGTGCCTTTTCAGCATGGCTTGGGAAAGTACGCTTTTTCTCCCTGGGGTGAGGGAGGTTGTGCAACTTTCTTCTGAAAGCCTAAAAGGAATGAGTGCACCTACAAGTGTGGAAAACAGAGAATGCTCTGCAGGGTGCAGCAAAAAGACCCACCATGAGAAGTGGCCTTGGACTTTCAGGGGCTAGTGCTCTGCAGCATTGGGAGCTAATGGTATCTCGAATATAATCAACCAAAACAGAAGTCTGATCCCCCACATTCTTCCCCAAACTTTCCCAGTGACTATTACTCAGACCAGAATGGAGGAGTCCTGATTCTTAGCTTTTCTGTTTTCCTTCCTCCCCTGGCAAGTTCTTTCAGCTCTCCCTCCAGCATACATGAGGACTCTGTCCACTTGTCTGCATTTCTCCTGCTCCCACCCAGGTCTAGCCACCATCTTGTTACACCTGACGGTGGCAGCAACCTCCTTTTTGGTCTTCTTATTTCCCCTCCTTCCCCTTTCGGTGCATTCCCCTCAACAGCAACTGGATGATTACATCAGTAGTTCCTACCACTCTTTGGTGCCTCTCATACTTAAAAACAATCCAGCCCTGCCCTGGCCTACCTTTTTTTTGGGGTGGGGAGGGGTTACTAGGGATTTAACAAGAGGCACTTTACCACTGATCTATATCCCCAGTTCTTTTTATTTTTATTTTGAGACAGTGTCTCACTAAGTTAGTTAGGGCCTTGATAAGTTGCTGAGGTTGATTTGAACTTGGTGATGCTTCTGTCTCAACATCCTGAGTCACTGGAATTACAGACATGTGCCATGGTGCCTGGCCCTGGTTTACCTTTCAAGCCACATATTATGCTATTTTCTTTTCCTTTTTTTAAAAAATATTTTTATTAGTTGTTGATAAATCTTTGTTTGTTTGTAGTGCTGAGAATCGAACCCAGTGCCTCACACATGCTAGGGAAGTGCTCTACCACTGAGCCACAAACCCAGCTCCTATACTGTTTTCTTTTAACCTCCCTGCAATCAGCTTCGTGATCCCCCTTTCTGCCCTTGGACTTGCCAGCCAGGATGCCATCTCAGGGACTGTGTTTGTTATTTCCTCTGCCTTTGTTCTTTCCTCATATTTTTGTAAGTCTGTCTCTTGATCTTTTACTTAGGATTTATCTCAAGTATTATCTCTTTAAGAGGTCTTCTGGGCCTCATTGACCACCATATAAGCTAATTATCACCCCCTCTCCCTACCCCATCCCAGCCTTCTCACCTAAGTCACCCATAGTCACGTCACCTTGTCTTTTTCATCCACGGCTTTTTCCCTGCCCATCTCCCCTACTAATGAAAGGAGGGATCTTATCTGTAGAGTTCCTCTAGCCCCTGGGCCAGTGCCTGCTGTGGAGTTGGCTTCCATTGAGCTTTTGTGACAGGAGTGAGTGCTTGGTGGATAGCTCTATGCTCTGAACCAGGGCTTATGTGGGCAGGACTGTGCTCTTAACATTCTTGTTTTGTTTTGTTTTGTTTTGTTTTGTTTTGTTTTGTTTTGTTCATGCTAGGGTAGAATCCAGGGCTTCGTGCATGCTGGGCAAATGCTATACCACTCTGCTACATTCCTAGTTCAGACAAGGTTGCATTGTGTTTTCTGGGGTGCCTTGAACTTGAAATCTTCCTTCTGCAGCCTTCTGCGTAGTTGGGATTATAGGCATGCACCACTATGCCCTTACACTTACATAAATATCCAAGTATTATCCTCCATTTTTGTCAAGTATAAAATATGAGTCTCATTATTTTACTGCTCTCAAGTTCACAGAGACATATGAGTAAGGTGAAACACTAAACATAAAATATTCATTTTCAATTACATAAATTTGTAATATTGAAAATGTACATACAGAGAAATATAAATATACTGTGATACTTTTCATCTTTACTTATCACTATTTTTATTTAGGTTCAACTACCTCAGTGTTAGAGTTCCTGTCCCAAAAAGATAGAGAGAGAATCAAAGAATTGAAGCATGCAACTGACCTGAAAGCAGCTCAACTAAGGGCCAGGAGTCTGGCCCAGAATGCCTCAAGCAGCAGACTTCAACCGTCCTCACCAGACCTGGGACACTGCTCTTGGCGCATGGCCTTGGGTGCAGGGACAGCCACCACAAGAGCCAGCAACTTCAAACCTTTTGCTAAAGATCCAGAAAAACAAAAACGATATGAAGAATTCTTAGTACATATGAAAAAGGGTCAGAAAGGTGGGTACTAGGCCTGTGTCTCTCACATCTCAGCCAGGGTAGGGTAGCATTCTCTATTCTCATCCTGGTCCCAGATTTAAAGTATTCTGTTCTGACAGTGTTTTCAGTTGTCTGCTGCAAAGGTTTTAGGCCCTGACTCTTGACCTGAGGAAGTAAGAACAATCAACTTGTGTTTTTATGTATCTCAGGTCCAAAAGAGCTGTTTAAGTCAAAGTATGCCTTGGCAGTGGCTAATGTTAAATTAATTTACTGTTACAAATGCTTAACTTCTAGAAGTGTTCCTTTCTCGCCAAGAAAACAACATCATTTCTTGCTTTTGCCTAACATCCTAACTGGCCAGTCCTGAATCAGTCTAAAATTTGGTTTAACTGGATAGTTGGTTATTAAACTATTATATGAAGAGAAATATCACTCTGTGAACTATGAAGTAAACATGGGAAGGATGAGGAGGGGGGCTGCTGATATGCAGAGTAGTCCTTATGACAGAGCTTAGCAAAATTCAAGGGGTTGTTTTTCAAAAACAGATCTTTGGGGAGTGTAAAGTCCCTATCCTGTGCCTTCACTCTCTTCTAAGAATCTGCGCCCTCTACTGTTTATTTGTAAAACTAAAGAAAAAGGTTAGAGAAGGTGCTTTTCTGCCAAGACATAGGGATATAGTTGGGATGAACTTATCACTGTTTGGAAGTGATGACAGACAAGGGTCTTGCTTTTTAAGATTCAGTCAAATGTTGCTTTTCCAAATGTTTTTCTCTGTTCTATGTAGACAGAATTCAATAAAAGCATCGTATTAAAGGAAAGAGCATATTACATGAGAAGTACCATTCAACAGCACCTATATCCACAAACACAGGGATAAGGATGGTGTTTCCTGTGGTGAACGATACAGGAATACAGTGATACCCAACACATGGTTTCCTTAAGCCCAACTTCCTAGAAGTGAAGCCGTGTCTTTTTCCCTGTGCCATAGATGCTCTGGAACGTTGCCTGGATCCTAGTATGACCGAGTGGGAGCGAGGCCGTGAGCGGGAAGAGTTTGCTCGGGCAGCCCAGCTGTATGTGTCTTCCCATTCAACCTTGTCCTCCAGGTTCACTCATGCCAAGGAGGAAGACGATTCAGATCAAGTTGAAGTCCCTCGGGACCAAGAGGTCTGTTTCTGTCACGTTCCTACTGGGTGAATTTGATTCTATCCTCTCCATCCTATCCCATCCCACCTCATCCTACCCTACCCTACTCCTCCAATCTGCTACACATGAGGTCTACCACTAAGCTAGACTCCAGCTTTCCAGTAAATTTTTTTTTTTTTTTTTTTTGGTACTGGGGATTGAACCCAGGGGCACTCCACCACTGAGCCACATCCCCAGCCCTATTTTATATTTTATTTAGAGGCAGGGTTTCACTGAGTTGCTTAGGGCCTCGCTAAGTTGCTGAGGCTGGCTTTGAACTCGTGATCCTCCTGTCTCAGCCTCCCAAGTGCTGGGATTACAGGCGTGTGCCACCGCACCCTGCCCCAGTAAATTTGAAAATTAAAACAACAGCTAAATATTTTAAATCCCTCAGGGAAAAGATCAAAATACACCGGGCAGAGTAGAATAAGAAACCATTTTATGCTTTTGCTTCCAAAGTACTTAAGCAAAAAATGTCATAGCATGCGCTCTTTTGTAATTCTAGGTAATAGCTTAAATACTTATTTATTTATTTATTTTTGGTGGAAGTGCCAGAGAATTCAGCTTGAACATTTTAAAATGGAAGAGCAGTCAGGTCAGTTGTGTGACCACTTGATGAAACTGGATCATGTCTTTTTACAGAATGACGTCAATGACAAGCAGTCAGCTGTGAAGATGAAGATGTTTGGAAAGCTTACCCGGGACACGTTTGAGTGGCACCCTGACAAGCTTCTTTGTAAGAGGTTTAACGTCCCTGACCCTTATCCAGGGTAAGTTGACAAACCTGTCTTTACATCAGTACAAAACCCAGTCCCCCATATGAAAGCTCACTTTAAAATAGTGAGCCATTTGAAACTCATGAATTGCTTAGAGAAGTGAAAGCATTGGGACCCCTATAGTCAAGTAGGAGAGCTAATGAAAAATGTGGGACAAAAAACTTTATAAGAAGTGGATTTTATCCTAGCAGTTTTTATTGCAATTATGTCTTTTTTCCTTTTCAATCCCCAGTTCAACTTTAGTTGGCCTACCAAGAGTGAAACGTGACAAATACTCAGTCTTCAACTTTTTGACACTCCCAGAGACATCGTCCTCACCCACAACCCAAGCATCGAGTGAAAAAGTACCACAGCACTGTGGTCCTGACAGTGAGTAGGGCTTCCTGGGGTCTATGTGCTCCACTCTTCACCAGCTGGGAAAATAGAGGTAATGGTGGTCTAGTCCTAAGGGTGCATACACATGGTACACACTCTCCCTCTACTGAGAGAATTGCTCATCTTCATAAGTTAGCTCATGTTGGAATGGGACAGATGTTTCCTCTTTGGGGTCAGGGCTGTCTCTGCTCCTGCCACATCCCTAGCACATTGTACGGTGCTGGCCCGTTGTAGGTGCACTGATGTTCTTACTGAATGAAAGAACAGCATTGAAGAACTTGCCCTTTACGTGCTAATTCCAGTATTATGTCCATGTCCTGCCTTTCAGAGTCAAGGAAACCATCCAGGTGGGATACATCTAAACAAGAAAAGAAAGAAGATTCCATTAGTGAATTTTTAAGTTTGGCTAGATCAAAAGTTGGTCCACCTAAACAAGAGTCTAGTCCCATAGTAAACAAAGAGGAAGAGCATACACCGGAATCACTCTCAAATAAGGTATTTGGGGCTTCCAGGGACGTTCTCTTTGCCTGGCTGATAGTGACCTTGGGCTTTCTCTACGGTGATGCTTTCTTCTCATTTCTCTATCGCAGGGGGTCAGCACGCATTCTCTGTAAGGGCAGAATATTAAATATTTTAGGTTTTGTGGGCCAAATGGTCTCTATTTGCAACTATTTAATTCTGCTATTGGATATGAAAGAAGCTATAAGCAACTATGTAAATGACTGAGTATGGCTTGTTATAGAGATAAGTGGTAGATTGAATTTGGCCCCTGGGTTGTAGCTGGTTGGTGCCTGCTCTTCATTCTAACAATTCAATCCTAACTTTATCATGTGAGGAAGGGTAATAACCTTCTCTGTGACTTTCACTTAGCATCAACCATTGAAATAAAACTCAATATGTCTATGTTGAAAAATGTGATTTTCTAAATAAGTGTTCTTTTTTGTGGAGGAAATATCCATTGGGGTTTTTAAAATGATTTTTTTAATAGTTAAAAAATGAACTTAAGGGCTGGGGTTGTGGCTCAGTGGTAGAGCACTTGCCTCCCATGCATGGGGTACTGGGTTTGATTCTCAGCACCACATAAACAAATAAAATAAATGCATTGTGTCCATCTACAACTAAAAATGTTTAAAAAAAATGAACTTAAAAAAATTCAGTTTTAGTTTCTAATAACCTCATTTAAATTTTTTGTTTTGTTTTTTAAGTTATATCAAAATGGACCCTTTTTTGGATATATAGTTCAGTGAGTTTTAACACATATGCAGATTTGTGTAACCACCACCACAGTGAGGCTGCAGGTGGTTATCACCCTGAAACTCTCCCTCAGGCTGTACCCCCAGCCCCAACTGCTTGGTAACCACTGATGTATTCCCTCTCTATAGTTTTGCTACTTGGAGAATGATATATAAAAATCAGACAAAGCTCATCCTTTGAGATTCATCAATATGAGTATATATACTTGTGAACATATACTTATGTATATGTACTTCCTTCTTGTTTGTGTAAAATGGTATTTCATTGTACGGGTGTGCAGTTGATTTATTTATTTACTGTGCTGGGGATTACACTCAGGGTCTTGTGCATGTTAGGCAGTGCTCTACCCCTTAGCTACTTCCCTAGCCTTTTTACTTTTATTCTGAGGCAGGGTCTCACTAGGGTGCCCATACTGGCCTTGAACTTGGGATCCTCCTGCTTCAACCTCGTGAGCGGCTGGGATTACAGTCATGTACTACTGCTTCTGGCTTAATTTTTGCTTTCCATTGTTACACGTATTTCCTTTTTTTTTTTTTTTTTTGGAACCAGGGATTGAAGTCAGGGGCACTGGGCCACTAAGCCACATCCCCATCCCTATTTTGTGTTTTATTTAGAGACAGGGTCTCGCTGAATTGCTTAGCACCTTGCCCTTGCTGAGGCTAGCTTTGAACTCTCGATCCTCCTGCTTCAGCCTCCTGAGACGCTGGGATTACAGGTGTGTGCCACTGTGGCCGGCCTGTTACACATATTTCAAAAGAACTGATGCAGAGATAATAGTCTTTTTTATTTCCCCACACCATTTTGTTGTTGTTTCATCATTCCTGAGATTCCAGGTTTCCCTTTCTTATCATTTCTTTTGAGGAACTTCCTTGAGTGTTTCTTTTATAGCATTTCCAACAGCTCACCCCCTTAAGTTTCCTTCATTTGAGAATGTCTTTTAGTTTGTCTTCATTCCTGAAGGATGTTTTTACTGGGTATAGAATTCTGGATTTAAAATTTTATTTAATTTTAATTTTTAAAAATTTATTTGTTTAGTTTTGGTGATGGGGATTGAACTCAAGGCTGTGAGCATGTTACACATGTGCTTTACAATTGAGCTTCATACCCTATGCCTAGAATTCTGAGTTAGCAATTTCCATTCCTTAGCCCTTTTTTAAAAATTTTATGCCACTTCCTTCTGGTCTCCATGGTTTCTGATGAGAAACCTGCAGTCACTCAAATTTTTCTTCGGTTTGTAATGAGGTGATTTTTTCCTCTGGCAGCTTTCACATTGGTTACTTTGGTTTTGGCTTTTAGCTGTTTGATTATGATGTCAGGGTACAAATTTTTTTGAATTTATTTTGTTTGGGGTTTGCTGAGCTGCTTGAACTCTGAGTTTGTTTTTCATCAGATTTGGAACATTTTCAGCCATTATTTAATTTTTTTTTTTCTTTTGATCTGTTTTCAAGTTCAGACTTTTTCCAGTGTGATTTCCATTCTGCTATTGAGCCCAGGCAATGAATTTTTTCATTTGGCTTATTATATTTTCCATTTCTAAAATTTCCATTTAGTTTTTGTTTATATCTTTTGTTTCTTTGCTGAGACTCCCCTAGCCTACCGCACCTTTTTCCTTTTCCCTTCCCTCCCCTCCCCTCCCCTCCCCTCCCCTCCCCTCCCCTTCCCTTCCCTTCCCTTCCCTTCCCTTCCCTTCCCTTCCCTTCCCTTTCCTTCCCTTCCCTTCCCTTCCCTTCTTTTCTCTTATTTTCTTTTTGTGATACTGGGGATGGGGATTGAACCCAGGGGTACTCTACCTATACCCCAGCACCCACCTTTTATTTTTGGTACTAGGGATTGAACCCAGGGGCACTTTACCACTGAGCCTCATCCCTAGCCCTTTATATTTTTTATTTTGAGACAGGGTCCTGCTAAGTTACTGACTGTCCTTGAATTTGTGATCCTCCTGCCTCAGTCTCCCAGTTACCATGCCTTGCTGCTAAGACCCTTTTATCTTTCATTTATTTGCCAGTATTCTTGGAGCATGGTTATAATGATGCCTTAAAGGCTTGAATAAATCCAACATTTTTTTTGTCATTTCAGTGTTGGTATGTGTTTATTATCTTTTATATTAAGATTTTCCTGATTGTTCATATGTCAAATAATTTTGAATTGCATCCTACACAGTTTGAACATTGTTATGAGACCTGGGGTCTTCTTGAAATTCTAAGGGGAATGTTGATATTTGTTTCTCTTTTGCTATACACTTGACAATGGGTTGGGTTACAAGGCCCAACCCATTTTCTGTGGGCTATAGTTCTGATTCATTTCAATTTTCAGAGCCTTTATTGTGCTTTTCAGATCAGTGAATCCCTATTGTTCTGTGATTGATACCTTTGGTTTACAGTTTAGAGTCAGATCATGCTGGTACAGTGCAGAGATGAATCAGAAGTTCACGTGCCATTTTATAGGATCACTCTCTGGGGTTCCTTCTTGTCACCATCTTCCCGATACTTTCTTAGTCTCTGGGTTCCCCCTTTGCATCCTCTAGTCAGAAAGCTGGGCCTTTAATTCCCCTGTTTTGCTCTGTCTTCTTTCCCTGACTTAATTGTGTCTACGGTCAAGTAGCAGGAGGGCAGAAACAGGAGAAAAGCAGTGGGATTCACTCCAGTCTGTGGGGACCACAGCTCCTACAGTCAGAGAAAAGAGGTCTCTCCCTCAGAGTTTTAGGTGCTCTGCAGTCATTGCCAGTTTTAGACCTGCTCTGCAGCCATTGCCACCACCCCTGCCACCATGGATCTGGAACCCATCCATTGGGTTTTTACTGTTACATTTTTAAAAAATTATTTATTTTTGAGACAAAGTCTCACAGTGTTGCCCAGGTTGGCCTTGAACTTAGGATCTTCCTGCCTTGGTCTCCTGAGAAGCTGGGATTACAGGCATGCACCACTATACCTTGCTCTACTGCTGAATTTTTAAATAGTATAAATGCCACTAAGGGATCTTGGCTTTATGATGTGGTCAGTGGGTTAGAAAGCCTTCAAGATTTTCTTATAAATCATGTTGCAATGGCGCTTAAATTTTTTGTCTGAAAAAAGTTTTGGTTCTTACTTTCTCACTTATTAGCCATATGACCTTATGAAGGTCTCTTCCTCTGTCCGAGTTTTGGCTAGTTGGAGTTCCTTCATGCTGGTTTTTTGATATGTCCCTCCTATTCTCTGGGGATCGCCTTGCCTTCCAGGCACAGGAAGTGGCTGTGGACTCATCTTATCTTTTTCCAGTCTCAGCTTTAGAATTGTTTCTTACTCCAAGATGCTCAGGATATTTTTAGTGGGGAATGGCATTTAGAAACCAAGATCTGAGCACACTTCTGACTTTCTTTTATGATTGCCTTTTTTTGTTTGTTTGTTTAACTGGGCATTTAACCCAGGGGCACTCTGCTACTGAGCCATATCCCCAGCCCTTTTTATTTTTTATTTTGATGCAGGGTCATGCTAAGTTGCCTAGAGCCTTGCTAAGTTGTGGAGGCTGGCCTTGAACTTACAATCCTCCTGCCTTATGAGTCTCTAGGATTTACAGGCATGCATCACTCTGCCTAGCTAAATTCTACTGTCTTGCACCAGTTTTCTTATGTGACTCTGCTCCAGAAGTCAGAAGTGATGTTGTACAGAGAATGGCCACTGACCACGAGTGAGAACTGGATAGTCGGGTCTAGACCCACCCCTGGCACAAACTCCAAGTACATCTTTGACAGTCTTTCTTATCTCTGACTTGGGATTTTTAGTGGTAACATAGAAAGATGAAGTGCCTTCTATAGGTGGGTCCTGGTCTTTTTCCTGCCTTTCTATTACTTAGATTACCCTGGTTCTGCAGCAGGTGATAAACTGTTTTAGAGTGGTGGCCATGTCTTTATCCCTTCTTTGTTTGCCTAACTGGGTTTGTATAAAATTCCTGCCTTTTTTTGTTTTTTTGGTTAGTCTGAATGTCCATCACACTGGGCTTATTTTAGTAAGAATAGGGTGTAATCACAGAGGGAATTTCCCTTATCATTTAATTGATCTGTTCCTGGCTACCTCTGTCTTGTGTGGAGGATCCCCGATTTTCTCTACAGCAGACACTTTGTATTGCTTCTAATATTGGACCCTGGAGGCTTGGGCAGACCCTTGAAAGTAGGACAGAGGCATTTTGTTCAACTTTATTTTTGTGGGTCCTCTGCAATTTTGATTAATGACCAGTCTCCGTGAGGGGTTTCAGCTTTTTCTACCTAATTAGCACACTGTAGAGAAACACCACAAACAAATGCTTTGTGAGTGTCAGTGTTTAATCAGGCTGCATGTGGCTATGGATACCCATGTACACAAGTATAAATGTAAATATGTGTGCATGCATGTTTCTTTGAATGTCTTCTAGAATGTTTGGCTCTCTTTGCCCTGCTTCTTTATTTTTGACTCTTATTTCACTATTAATACAGATGGTAAACAAAGGTGTGGATTCACTGACTGAGGGAGAAGGTAGCCGCCCATCCATGGATTTATTCAAGGCCATCTTTGCCAGCTCCTCAGATGAAAAGTCCTCATCCTCTGAGGATGAACAAGGCGACAGTGAGGATGACCAGGGGGTTACTGAGGAGGCCACCTTCAGAAGTTCCCAAGAGGCTGACTTGGGGGAAACCTCATCTTTGGCACATGGTACTTCCATATCTCAGACTTGGGAATCTAAAGGACAAAATAGTGGTTTTTAGTCTATAATTTAACCTATTATGTCCCATTGTCCCACTTATGAAATGCCTGAAAAACTTAGAGCAACAAATATACAACTTTTGGTAACTTTGAAATAAATGTTTAGGTTTTAGAGTTCTGTTCTTTTTGAGAAAAGTAATAGGTGAATGGCTAGTGATGTATTAATATTATTAGTAATATCATTAATCATTGATAATAAATAATAGAATCTCTAGATTATGATTTCTAACCTAATGCCACTGTGTCAGTTTCATTAAAATATTTGCAGAATTGAACACTTGGGAATTAATGGGTTTAACCAGGGTGATTAGCAATCAATGATTTCTTTTTTTTTTCTGTGGTTCTGGGATAGAACCCAGAGCCTCATATATACAAGGCCAGTGCTCTACCTCTGAGCTATACCCCCAGCCCCATAATTCTATTCTTTTCATTTTTCTATCTAATCTAAATCTCTAACATATTTTTAGGATAACTGTGTTTAATAATATTGATTTTCCAATTTATCCTAGTTGAGAAGTATTTAAAACTATTTAAAAGTATAGTACATTTTTAATTGAAAAGATAGCCTTTTTTCAGCGCCAGGATTATTGAAAAACATTTGGTCATGAAACACACAGGGGTTCTTTCTGTTTTCCATCTGCAGGACATATTGTATGCCCTGGGTCAGCCATCAGACATGCATTGCCTAGTGCACAATAGCCCTTGGGAAAGAGTCTGTCCTTACCACAAGGCCCCTACTTGCTTATTAGCCTGTTCTACTTGTTCTGTTCAGCCCACCAGAAGTTTCAGGCACAGGAAAAGAGTCCATCTGGCATTTGAAGAGGTGGGAGAATTTTCAGATGGTTAGGAGGGTGGACAGAATTTCCCATCTAAGTATCAGAGTGTTCTGCCAGCTCCTCTGTGATGGACCTGGGTATAATTTTTGAGGGCCTTTAATCCAAAAGTTACATAGAAATACAAAGTATTGTTTCTTTTTAGGTGATTGCAAATATCTATTTCTTTTTTCTGTGAAAAACCCATTTTTAAATTACAAAATCTTATATAATTGAATTTTAAAAGTTTAATAGTATAGAAATATAGGAAGCTTAAGTCCCTTACAATCCCACTTCCTAGAAATAACCACTTTTAATACTTTGGTGTACATTTTTTCATTTTACATCTCTTCTGAAAATGTAGTGATCTATTTAAATAACATGTTTTTTAGGTGAACATTATTGTTTATTTTTACTTCTTCCTTCATTGATAACGTTATTTTGAGTGAAATTAATCCGCCCCAGTTTCCTGGAATGGAACATAGTCTTACATCTCTGTTGGTTTTTAAGTTTTTATTTCTTCTCAGATGCCCCTTCCTAGAAGATGTGCCCCTCCCTTGATGGTCACTCATCTCCCTGTGTGACAGCCCTTGAGGTACTTGCATAAGTGTCTTTGTTTAACTGACTTCCCATCACCAGTGTCCAGGAGGGCAGAAGTGGCCTCTATCACATTCACTGGTGTGTCCTCCATGCTGGGCATGAGCTACTTAAGCATAGTGAAGACAAGCACATCATTTGGTGGCGAAAGACATTAATTAAAGACTCAAACATTAATACTGGGAAAATTAATGAAATTAACATGTTGGTGTTTTTCAGCTAGTGAGCCAGTCCCTCCTGAACCCACACCCTTCCCTATACAAAAGATGGAGATAGATGAAAGAGAAGAGTTCGGCCCACGGCTGCCTCCGGTCTTCTGTCCCAGTGAGTCCAGAGCTCCTTGGTTCACCTGCTTGCAGTAGCATGTGTCCTCCACAGAGATGTGACCATTCTAATAGCATTATTGTATCTGCACCTCTAATCCAACTTGGGGCCCACCAAATGTGCAAGCTTTTTTCTGATTTCTGTTTTCAACCACATATTGAAACCTATTGCTTCTACGTAGTGCCTGAGTAATAGCTGTTGCTTTACAGTTTCAGGGACCTTTAAACTTTATTTCTTTTTTAATTTTCAGATGTTTATAGTAGGATCCTAACCATGTTAAATTTTGTCACTTATAGAAATAAAAAAGCAAAGTTCTAGCACACAAAGATGGAAGGGAATTGTGTGGAGAAAAATATGTTAAAATTCATTTATGCTGAGCATGCCAGTGCACATCTGTAATCCCAGTGACTTGGGAAGCTACGGCAGGAGGATTGCAAGTTTGAGGTCAGCCTTGGCAACTTAGCAAGACCCTGTCTCAAAATAAAAAATAATGTGTACAATGAACTAAAATAGAAAAAAATCATTAATGGTAAAAAAAATAAAGAAATAAATAAAAATAAAAAATAAATAAAAAGGGCTGGGATATAGCTCAGTGTCAAAGTACCCCTGGGTTCAATCCCCAGTACCAAAACAAAATAAAACAAAACAAACACACACACACACACACACACACACACACACTTTGTTTTGTTTCTTGCAAGGCAAGCACTCTACCAACTGAACTATGTTCCCAGCCCTTATATTTGTACTTGGGCTAATATAACAAATAAAGCGAATAATATAGCAAATAAAATATAGCAAATACTGTCCACCCCCCTCCCCAATATCTGTGCAGTACCCTCTTAAATTGATATCTCATGTTAAAATGTTTAGACTAGTTTTTATCATCTCTTTGAAGTCTGGGATAACAAACATCTGATAACCTGACCCAGATATATTAATAGCATATAATTCTGTGATCTGCTTTATAGCTTCCTATAATATCTGCATGTAAATATTGGCTTGGTTAATTAACCAGCTTTTTTTTAAATTAAATTTTATTTTTAATTTTCAAAAGTAAAAAGTTATAATACTTTTAAAAGTTATAATACTTTAAAAGTATTATACTTTAAAAGTTATAATACTTTAAAAGTTATAATACTTCATATAAACTACTAACTATAAACTATAATACTTTTAAAAGTTATAATACTTTAAAAGTAGTATACTTTAAAAGTTATAATACTTCATATAAACTACTAACAAGACAGTTGATATTAAGTTAACTTCATACATTAATGTTTTCCTTTTCTTGAAAATAGATATATTTATAGCACATCCTTTATAAAATACACCAAAGGATGCTTGTGCTTAACAATTTCTGTAACAAAATTCTAATACATCAATGTTTTTCATGACACTTAAAAAATTGTTATATTTCAATTTCACCTTTTAGAAACTTATCACTTTTCACAATGAGAAAGTAGAAAACAATATATAATCAAAATAAGTAAGCCTGAATCATTTATTCTCTTTGTCTGTGTCAACATGACCACAAATTAACCAGCTTTTAAAGAGATTTTAGGAAGCGAGAAAAGAAATATGAAACTTGGAAAAATTGTAGTAAATTGTATTTCTCATTTGCTTTTGTTGTTCCAATCTTTAGTTTAAAATTGGTGTCAGCATTTGACCAACTAAATTATTTATGCCCCTTTCCCAGAATGTCCTTGATACCCACAAAATAGTTAATAACAATTGGTGTATGAGTTATTTAGGAGACATGGTTTTCCAGAAACTAACATTAAAGAAAAATGTCTGGGAAGTCAAATATTGAAATCTTTGACTAACTAAAAGTTTAGAAAATTACAGTCACTTGTTAACTAGGTTTAGAAAAATACCCACACTCCTGAAACATCTTGAAACTTTAGGTAGAAAAATTTGATTTAATAACTTGGCCTGCTTCTACTATTGTGAATTAACAATCACTGAAAATGTTTTGGCCTGAATCTGGAGTTGGAAAATCTAGGCCCATATAAATTCTTTATTGTTTTATTCTTATTTATTTATTTATTTATTTATTTATTTATTTATTTATTTATTTTTGTAGGACTAGGGATTCAACCCAGTGGTACTCTACCACTGAGCCACACTCCTGCCTTTTTATTTTTTGAGATAGTGTCTCCCTAAGTTGCCCAGGCTGTGATTCTCCAGCCCTTTAAGTCCTGGGATTACAATGTGAATTACTGCACCTGGCCATCCTTAGTGTTTGTTTGTTTGTTTTGTTACTGGAGGTTGAATCTAGGGGTGCTTTATCACTGAGTTACATTTGTAGCCCTTTTAAAAAATAAAAATTAAAAAATAAAAATTTTTTAGGAAAAAATAAATTTTTTAAAATTTTTTAATAAAAATTTTTTATTTATTATTTTATTTATTATTTTTATTATTTTATTTATTTTTTATTTTTAATTTTTAATAAAATTTTTTTATTAAAAAATAAAAATTTTTTAAAAGCAGGAGCCACCCTCCTGCCCTTTTTATTTTTTTATTTTGAGATAGGGCCTCACTGAATTGCTAAGGCTGGCCACACACTTGCAATCCTCCTATGTCAGCATCCTGAGTTGCTGGGATTATAGGTGTGTACCAGGGTGCCCAGCTTTTTAGTTGGCTGTAATGATTCTATACATTGTTAGTTTTGTTTTGTTTTGTTTTGTTTTTTTGGTACTGGGGATTGAACTCAGGGGCAATTCAGCCACTAATCCACACCCCCAGCCCTGTTTTGTATTTTATTTAGAGACAGGGTCTCACTGAGTTGCTTAGCACCTCACCATTGCTGAGGCTGCCTTTGAACTCTAGATCTTCTGCCTCAGCCTCCAGAGCTGCTGGGATTATAGGCATGTGCCACAGTACCTGGTGCATTATGTTGTTTTGATGCTAGTATTTTAGTTTTTTCATATACTCCAGTACTTCCCCTTTCCTTCCCCTCCTTCCTTCCCTCTTAACTCCAATTGATCTTCCATTTATTTCTGTATTTATTTTTAAAATATTTTTTAGGTGTTGATAGACCTTTATTTTATTCATTTATTTATATGTGGTGCTGAGCAACAAAGCCAGTGCCTCACAAATGCTAGGCAAGCACTCTACCACTGAACCAACCCCAGCTCCTATTTATTTGTTTTTAATTGTTACATTGTAGTTATATATAAAATTAGAATGCATTGTGATATATTACTCTATGCACATAGCATAATTTAGTCAGCTTCATTCCTCAGTTCTTCCTCTTTTCTTCCCCTCTTCCCTCCTCTTTGTTCTTTCACTTCTACTCTATTGACTCCCCTCCACTTCTAAGATAAATTCTTTTTTTTTTTTTTGAACCAGGGATTGAACTCAGGGACACTCGGCCACTGAGCCACATCCCCAGCCCTATTTTGTATTTTATTTAGAGACAGGGTCTCACTGAGTTGCTTAGGGCCTCGCTAAGTTGCTGAGGCTGGCTTTGAACTCACGATCCTCCTGACTCAGCCTCCCAAGTCGCTTGGATTACAGGTGTGCGCCACCGCACCTGGCTCTAAGATAAATTCTTGGAAAATATGTTTTTTGTAAAGAGGATGAATATGAACAGCTGACATTTATGTGCCAGATTCTGGACTATCGGATTCATGTGCCTGGTCCTATCTCATACTCCCCGTGTTCCTAAGAACATAGGGATTCTTGCTATCCCCATTTGATAGATGAGGGAATGGAGACTTGGGTAGTTTAGGCAATGTGCCAGAGATCACAGAGCTGGCACCAAAGCCAATTCAGTGCCGTCTGCTTCCAAGCTCACCTGAGGGTGTTAAATGCCAACAGGTTTTGTGAGTTCTGGTCTGCCTTTATCTTCATCTGAGGTCCCCTGGCAGACAAGGCAATGGCAGGTACTGATTGGGTTGTACAGGTCTTAAGTATTGAGGTTTCTGGCAGCTTCCTGAATGTAGTGCCATAGTCTGTTATACTAATCTGTTTGTTCATCAGTGAGGCAGAAAGAGATCAATAGCAGTTCTGCCTCAGTGTTAAATGTTCTGTCTACACCATGACTCCTAATTCAGTGATATAGGAACTTACTTTTTTAATTTTCTCCCTACAGTCACATGCATTACATTTGTGTTTCAGATGCTCGTCAGAAGCTTGAGACACCTCAAAAGGGGAAACATAAAAAGAATAAAGAAAAACACAAGACGAAGAAAGAGCACAAACGAAAGAAAGAGAAGGTGAATGCTTCTGGGTGTCTCAGGGTTGGTGTTGGGTCTGCCACTGCTGCTTCTAGTGTCCTAGGAAGCCCCAGGAGTGGCACATAAAGCCAGTCGAAGAGCATATCTCTTGGCCAAGATAGGGCACACAGGTCTCTCTGTCTTCACAGCAATGTTAGCATTCAGTGCAAACTCTCAGTTTTTCAGAACTATGTTTTTCTTTAAGAGCAGCGTATTTTGATTTGTTCAGTTTTACTTTTTTTTTTTTTTTTTTGATGGTGCTGGGGATTGAACCCAGGGGCACTCTACACTGAGCTATATCCCTAGCCTCAGCTATTTTGTTATTGTTTTTTATTATTATTATTATTATTATTATTATTATTATTATTATTATTATTATTTGATACTAGGGATTGAACCCAGGGCCTCATGCATGCTAAGCAAGTGCTCTGCAACTAAGCTACATCCCCAGTCTGACTTTGTCATTATTAAAAAATAATGATTTTAATTGGTAACTTGCCATTTGAAGTGAAGGAAGCTTGAATAGAAGAAATAGCAGTGCAGCCAAGTGTGGTAGTGCACACCTATAATCCCAGCTACTTGGGAGGCCCAGACCAGTCTCAAAATGAGACCCCATCTCAAAATAAAAATATAAAAAGGACTGGGAGTGTAAGCTAGTGGTAGAGTACTTGCCTAGCCTACAGGAAGTCCTGGGTTCATTCCCAGCAGCATATATTTTCACTGTTGACATCTCTTATCTATCATCCATGTCTTCTTTAAACCTTTTAACTAGGTTACTGTTATAGTTAGGTAGCCAGTGTGGTCTGGCTCAGAAGTAGAACACATTAGAAACATGTCCAGTACTGGCTACCAGAGGAAGGGATTCCTGAGCATGGAGGATGACTGAAGTTCTCATGTAGAGAAAAGAGAACACCTGTGCTGACAGATTTGAAAACCAAATCCCATTTGTTCTTACCAGTGCCCTGCTGTTCATCGATCTGTCAGTTTCTTCTCTGCACTTTTCCTGGCTGCTCGTCATTCTATTGTGTAGTTTCTCAGGTGCCTGACAAACTGAACCAGTCAAGTTCATGGGAGGTGGCACAGGTCACCCCAAATAAGATGGGAGCTAAGTTTTAAGAGGGAGTCCTGCCCTATCTGCTGGATGCTGCTGTGTCAGTCACTAGAGGACTGGCCATGTCAGTGTGTGCCCAGTTGAGAGTATGCAGAGCTGCCTGCTCCTGTCTGCCTGTGTTTGGTTAAAGCTCACTCTGCTCTAAATGAGGGATTTTGATTTTGTTTGTTTTTAACTGACTCCAGCAAGCAAACACATGCTTGGGTTATTTAGCTTTTTTTTTTGGGTGGCACTAGGGATTAAGCCATGACCTCACTCATGTTAGGCAAGTGTTCTCCCACTGAGCTACACCCCAGTCTCTGGGTTAGCTTTTCCTTGTGCCAAATTAAGGAGGAAAATACATTTCCCACTTCCTCCTCCATTCCCCCCATTTATTTATTTATTTATTTTAGAAAAAGAGACACAAGAAGAACAAGCACAAAAGTAAGCAAAAGAATAGAAAATCAGAGAAAAGTAGCAGTTCTGAGAGTACTGACAGCAGTGACAGCCAGAATGATGAAGAAGGGACCACTGACCTGTCACCCCAGGAACTGCTGAGACGGTAGGCTGTGGGCAACAATGGGTCTTTTCAGAAAGCTTTAAAAGCTTCCTAAGTACTTGATGTGTTTGTTTAGAGGCAAATGTCAGAAATGGGAAATCTGTATATTCACTAGGCTTTTAAAAAAAGTTTTAATATTTAATTCCATAAATAATGTGAATATATTATTAATATGAAAATTCAGACCTTACAGATAAAACTAAAAGGGGTCCTTGACCAGTTACCCAAACCTGTCCTTCTCCATAGTAACCTCTATCTTTATTTTCATATGAACCTTGAAGACATTTCTGTGCAACCACACACACACATACACACTCACATTTTTTTTGTGTGTTGTCACACACATTTTTGTGCATATTTTTAATATAAATATAACTTTACACTTGTAGCATAAATTTGTAGGGTGTGAACCTTTATAATGAATAACCACTGCCAAAATGGCTATATCCATTTAAATCATGAAAGTGCTTGCTTACTACATTGGTTAAAAAATTACCAGTATTACAAAAATGTTTGCCAGTATGATGGGTAAAAAACAGTCTCATTTGATTTTGCATTTCCTCGCTTATCAAGGTTGAACACGTTTTCATGTTTCTCAGCTTTTGCTATGTTTTTTAGCCTGTTCATGTCCTTTGTTCGTTGTTCTGTTTTCTGTTGGGTTGTTTCACTAACACTACTGTTTCACTGATTTTTAGAAAATAAATAATATTTTTGTATATTAATTCTTTGTATTTAGTGTATTACCTGTTACTTTTAACTTTGTTGTATAGAAGTTTTAATTTGGGGACTACTTGATTTTTAATTTGGGGACTACTTGATTTTTACCAGTTTTTGTTGTTATGTTTTACACCTTCATCTTTTTAAAAAGGCCTTTCTTAACTCAAAGTGTGTATATTAAATATAATCTGTACATACATTAGCTGGGTACATTGGCACATGCCTGCAATCTAAGTGACTCAGGAGGCTGAGGTAGGAGGATTGAAAGTTCAGGGCTAGCCTCAGCAACTTATTGAGATCCTGTCTCAACTTACAAAGAAAAAAGTTTTATTTTAGCTCCTTTCCTTCCTTTTTTTCCTTCTGTCTTTCAGCACTGGGAACTCTCTACACTAAGCTACATCTCCAACCTTTTTTTAATTTTTATTTCTAGATAGGGTCTCAGTAAGTTGTGGAGGCTGGTCTCACACTTGTGATCCTCCTGCTTTAGCCTCCTGAGTTGCTGGGCTTCAGGCATGTGCCACTGTACCTAGCTGACATTTGGTTTTCTACATAGAGCAGGGACCTAGAACCAGTATGACTCAGCCCAACTCTGAGTAGAGCTTCCATAAACTTTCTTATATATATGAAATTGAGATTTAAGACTGAAGACTTAGGAGCTTTTGTCCCTGAAGCAAACATTCTTTACTTCCTTCTCAAAAGGCCATATAATGGCTGAAGTGGTAAGTGAAACCAGGATTAGAGGTTGCTCTTAGAAACAGGTCCTACTGTGAGATGTGAGTTAGGGAGTCTCTGTGCATTTGGGGGTAACAGAAGAAGCTAAGCTTCATCATGCTTTCCAAGTGGAGACATTCCACTGTGACCCAGAGGGAGGTGTGGAATTCTTAGCCCTCACAGAGCTGTTTCATTTTTCAGTTCACTTCTAACTTACCTTCTCTCTCTTTTCTGTTTTCTTTCCAGACTGAAATGTCTCCCACTAAGAAGGCAATAATTGAATTCTTCCCTGGCCTGTCCCACTATCAGATCTCCTCTATGACGGAAACTCATTGACTGTTCAGTTAATGTATTGTACAGACTGTATTTATATGTAAATTTCTGCTGTAAAATAATTTTTAAAACCTTGCCATTTCAAAGGCTGCCTTGAAAGGTTGTGGAAATTGATTTCTATTTTTAACTTCAGTTAGTGTCAGAGGGAAAAATTCAGACTGAACAGTTTAATTAAAGTGGCATTTTTCTATTTTCTTCTTGGGTTTTTAATTTCCTGGAATTTTTAAGAAGAAATTAAAAATGAAGACTTTCTCATGGTTTTGTTATAAAGAGAATTGAGCACTATAAGGGCAGTTGGGACTTACTGAAGGCTGTGGGTGTGAACAGCTTCCCTTCAGCTATTCCTTGGAAGTGAAGCTCCTGGTTATTGGTGGCAGCACAGAGCCAGGGTCCTGGCTGGGGCCCTTATCCTCTCAGAGATGGTGTCACTGAAGTGTCTGAGACAGGCAGGGAGTCAGAGTGTGGGAATGTGCACCCACAGCCTGAGTCATGCCTGCCTCAGGTCCTTGCCCTGGTAGCTCTTGGGTCCCTGCTCTGAGGCCACTTCCTGGGCACCCACGAGAAACATTTTCAAAAAGCAAAGTGCAGCTAGCTCAGTGGCTGAGTGCTTGGCGAACATGAAAGTGTCCCTGGGTTCTAGCCCTAGGATGGTAGGCAGGGTGGAGAAAAAGCCAAATCAGAGGTTTTTATATTATAAAAGAAACCTCATAAATCAGAACAATCATAAGAGGAGAAAGAAGGGAAAAAAACAGTTCTAGTTTTACCACCCACAGGTAACAACCCTCAATATTTTGAACTAATTCCATCTAGTCTTTTTTAGCCACAAAGCAACTGTTACCTGACTGTAGGCAGCATTTCCCTCTGTTACTTTCATTGACCTTGAGACAGATCTTTCCCATATGTCTTATAAATTGTGTGAACACTTCCATAACAGCTGCACGTATTTCATCTGGGGCCATTCCATAATTTATTGATCATTTCTCTGTCAGTTGTCAGACACGAAGTGGATTACCCAGGAGCTCCTATACATGCAGAGGACACAGAAATTGCTTTGTGATAGGGAGCCAGGGAGACCCAAAGGAGGGCACAAAGATGGGTCACTAAAATTGCATGCTCTGTCCTCTTATGCCCAGAGCCTGACCCCATTTTTCTAGGGGTAACAGTGCTCTGCGGTGGGAGGAACCATTTTCACTCTGCAGGTGAGCAGGCGGCCAGATGGCCTGACCCAAGGTAGCCCGTGCGTCCTAGGGCCTCGTGAGGTGCGCGTGGTGCCACCGTTTCGGCCTGGTCTCTAGGTGGCCACCAGCGGGTTGGGCCCAGAGATGGCTTCAAGGTGGCCAGGTTCCCCAAGATCCCCAAACCGGAAGAGATTGTCCTCGGTGGCGCCGAGAATGCACTGGCCTGTGAGGGTGCCCGGGGTGACTACGGTGATGAAAGCCTTGGGCCGCTTCAAGACGTCGGTCCCGGATATGTACCAGACCCGGCTGCTGGCCTCTCTCGACCCCCTGGCCTTGGAGAAGGACACTCCGCAGAGGCCTGTGAAGCAGGAGATAATGTCAGAGGAAATATTCTGGGGCGACCACCAGCCCCTCTCCAAGGTCAGAACCACCGTCGTTGACGGGGGCTTGCAGGCCAGCGCATGACTCGTAGGCGACCTGGTTTCTCCAGCTGCTGCCCTGCTCTGCGCTCCTCTGCCTGTCTGCGGCATCCTTGGAGGGAAAAGCTCAGAAGCGGCGCGGCAGGGCCAACTGGAGGAGATGCCGGTGTCCGGTGTCCGGGGCTTCCCGTGCTGCTGCTTACTGGGGAAACAAGGATTCTTGGGTGGAAAGGACTCAGGCCCCACCTGCCGGTGGCCGGGTTGGGAGGCCCCTCGCCCACTACCTGCCATGGTTTGCTTATGCCCTCTGGTGGCGGATCCCTTGAGTCCCCTTGTCCTCTTGTCCCCATACCTTCTGAAGGCAGGTATCTTCTATTCCCCCACATCTCGACAGTCCTGCTGGTCCCCATACATCCCGGGGTCACCCGCAACCCTGCACGCCACCCATGCCCTACACTTCCTCTGACTTGGTCCGAGCTTGTTTGCTTTCCTGGAAGTGGAGCCCAGACCCCTTTTCTCATTGCTCTACCTTTCTTCACATCAGCCATTACTACGATCAATTCTAGAATGTTTCCATGACTCTCAGAGAAACCCTGTACCAGCTATCAGTCACTCGCCATTACCATAGCTCATCCTTCCAAGCCTAGACTACAACCAATCTGTTTTTTGTTTCTATAGATTTGCCTATTCTAGACCTCTCATAGTAAGAGAATCAAGCAGCAGGTGGACTTTCGTGAATAGCTTATTTTCCTTAGCATAAAGTTTAGTGGTTCATTCACATTGTAGTATGCATCAGTACTTTATTCATTTTTATTGCCAAATAATATTTCATTGTATGGCTGTTTTATCAGCTTTTCCGTTGACGTGATGGAAAGACCCGACCAGCAGAACTGTAGAGGAGGAAAAGTTTTATTCGAGGGCTCACGGTTTCAGAGGTCTCAGTCCATAAACATCCAGGACCATTTCTCCAGGCTCAAGGTGTGGTTGAATATCATGGTTGAAGAGTATGGTGGAGAGAAGCAGCTCATGTGATCAAGAAGCAGAGAGAGAGGCTCTACTCTCCAGATAAAATATACCCCATAGCCACGCCCCCAATGAACCACTTACTTCCAGCCATACCCCACCTGCCTCCAGTTACCACTCAGTTAATCCCATCAGGGATAATCCACTGATTAATGCTGCCATGAATGTTCTGTATATATGTACAAGTTTTTGTGTGGATATTTTCATTTCTCTGGGGTTTGCACCTAGGTGTGAAATTGCTGGGTCATATTTTAATTCACATATTTCACTTTTTGAAAAACTATAAAATGGCTGCACCACTTTTGTTCCTGCCAGCAATGTGAGTTTCCATTTTTCCACATCCCTGACCAACATCTCTTAATGAATGTGACATGGTATCACACTATGGCTTTCATTCACATTTCCTGATGGCTAATGATGTTGAGAATCTCTTCATGTACTATCAACCCTTTGTATATCTTTGGAGAAACGTCTGTTCAGATCTTTTGCTATTTTTTTTCTTCTGCACTGCACTGGGCATTGAACCCAGAGTATTGTTCATGCTAGGCAAGTCCTCTATCACTTAGTTACATCCCTGACCCTTTTGCCCATATTTTGTTTGTGGTGCTTGTCTTTTTAATATATTCCATATACAAGCCCCCTCTCAGACATATTATTAAAAATTATTCCCTATTATGGTGGCACATTCCTGTAATCCCTGCAACTTAAGAGACTGAGGTAGATGGATTGAAAATTCACAGCCAGCCTCAGCAACTAAGTGACATCTTGTCTCAAAATAAAATTTAAAAAAAGGCTGGGAATGCAACCAATGATAGAGTGCCCCTGGGGTCAATCCCTAGTACCAAAAAATAAAAATAAAAAATTGCCATTATGTGTTTTTTTCACTTTCTTGATGGTATTTTTTTTTTTTTTTTTTGGAACCAGGGATTGAACTTAGGGACACTTGGCCACTGAGCCACATCTCCAGCCCTATTTTGTATTTTATTTAGAGACAGGGTCTCACTGAGTTGCTTAGGGCCTCGCTAAGTTGCTGAGGCTGTCTTTGAACTCGTGATCCTCCTGCCTCAGCCTCCCAAGTGCTGGGATTACAGGTGTGCACCACTACGCCCGGCGATGGTATCCTTTTTTAAAAAGTAATTCTTTATTGATAAATATTTACACTAGAATTAGAAATGTGAGTAGAAAAATAAAATTTAA
>JAJEJO010002366.1:1099809-1112203 GCA_020662805.1 Glaucomys volans
GTGAGCCACATCCTCCGCTCTATTTTGTATTTTATTTAGAAATAGTGCAGGCTTTGAACTCTTGATCTTCCTGCCTCAGCCTCCGGAGCTGCTGGGATTATAAGCGTGTGCCACCATGCCCAGCAATACAAAGATTTGATCATTAAAAATACAGAATGTTTCGTGAATTTGCATTTCATCTTTGTGCAGTTACCATGCTAATTTTCTCTATATCTTTCCAATTTTATATGTTCTGCTGAAGTGGAAGTCCTCTTTGAAATTGTGCCTCAAAGCACAATTTTTTTTCATTTCACTATTGTCCACCTTTTATCTATTTTTGTTGTTATTGCTTGTGTTTGGTGTTATGTCCAAGATGCTATACCTGATGCAAAATCATGAACATTTACACCAGTTTTCTTGTAAGAGTCATAGTTTTAGCTCTTACATTTAAGTCTGATTCATTTTGAGATTGTTTTAATAGTTGGTGTGAAGTAAGAGTCCAACCCTGTTCTCTTGTACGTGGTTAGTCATTTGTCTCAGAAAAAAAAACTGCTAAAAAGGCTATTGTCTTTCTTCTAATTGTCTTGGTACCCTTATAAAAATTAGTTGACTATAAATAAGAATGTTTCTTTCTGGATTCTCAGTTATATTTCATTTATTTATGGTTCTATCTTTATGCCATTATTATACTGTCTTGATTATTTGCTTGGTAGTAAGTTCTGAAATTAGGAAGTGTGAATCCTCTACCTTTATTCTTAAGATTGTCTTGGTTATTTGGGTTCTCCTGAATTTCTATAAAAGTTTTTGAATCAACAATTTCTACAAATAAGTCAGCTTGGAATTTAATGGAATAATGTTGAATCGTTTTGCAAAGTATTGTCATATTAACATTACATCTGCCCATCTTTCAATTTATTTAGATCTTCTTTAATTTCTTTGAAAATTATCTTTTTTTCCCAAGTGTAGATTTTATACTTTCTTAGTTCAGTCAGTTGCTATATACTCTTTTTGATGATTTTGTAAATGTTTATTGTTTGGAATGTTTTATTTTTTCAGATTGCTCATGTATGGTGGTTAGAAATATAATTGTTCTTTGTATATTGACCTTGTATCCTGCAACCCTTTTTTTTTAATGTACTAGGGATTGAAACCAGGGGTGTTTTACCACTGAGCCACATCCTCAGCTCTTCCTCCTCCTCCTCCTCCTCCTCCTCCTCCTCCCCCCCCCCCCCCCCCCCCCTCCTCCTCCTCCTCCTCTTCCTCCTCCTCCTCCTCCTCCTCCTCCTCCTCCTCCTCCTCCTCCTCCTTCTTCTTCTTCTTCTTCTTCTTCTTCTTCTTCTTCTTCTTCTCCTTCTTCTTCTCCCTTCTCCCTTTTTCCCTTCTCCTTCTCCTTCTTTCTTTTTCTCCTTCTTCTTTTTGTACCAGGATGCTTTACCAATGAGCCACATCTTCAGCCCTCTTTAATTTTGAGACAGGGTCTTGCTAAGTTGCTTAGGGCCTCAATAAGTTGCTGAGACTGGCTTTGAACTTGTGATCTTCCTGCCTCAGCCTCCTGAGCCACTGGAATTACAGGTATGTACCCCTGCACCCAGCTCCTACAACCTTCTTAAGCTTATGTGTTCTATCCTTTTTTTCAGATCCCATTTAAAATTCTGAGCGGGCATGAGCATGTTGTGAGTTCCTGCCACTTCTGTGTGAATGACACCAAGCTCCTCAGTAGCTCCTATGATCGCACTGTGAAACTGTGGGTAGGTGGCCCTGTGTAAGGTTCTCCTGCAACATACTATTAGGCACCTTTATGGAGAGTTCTGCAGTACTGTTTCCTGACACTGAAGGACCCCAAGGTTTGTAAAGGTCTTCTGAATAAAGAAGGAGGAGCCTGCCCTAGTGTCAAGCCAACAGAAAGAGAAGTTAGTGTAGCTTAGGCCAGTTTGTGAATCTGGACACTGCGAGAGCAGGGGATGAGTCCACTAGACTTAGAACTCCCAGCTTTTTTGAGGATGGTCCTGTTGTGCTTGGGTACTACCTGAGGTTTCTGAGCTGTTATTTCTCTGGGTCTCTTCTTCCATCCACAGAGACTGTATGGCCAGGTCTGGGTGGTCATAGAGGACAGAAATATGGCCAGGCCTGGGACCTCTCCATGACATGAGAGGTGCTTGAGAGAGGTAGGTCTGAGTGTAGATTGGCACCCCAGGTGCAGGAGGCAAGGGCACAGGGGATGAGGGTGTGATATTCAGACCAGGTTGCAGAGAGGTGATGACCTGGAGCCCTTCCAGAACTTTTGTGGACATGCTGAAGACCTGCACAGGTCTCTTTGAAGGCATTGCTGTTTAGTGAGGAGGAAGTAGGACTGGAGGATGGCAATAGCCATCAGGTGCCAAAGTGAAGATGGCTCTGTTGCTGAGGCTGTGATCCATGGGGGAGGATAGTCAGTTCTGAGTTTTGTTGTCTTCTGGCTTCAGAAGCAGGAGGGGGAAGGGTGCAGTGAGTCAAGGCTGGTTCCCTGGTTCTGGGTGGCCAATATCTCCTGACTTTACAGATATCCACAGTGGAACATCTTCTGTCATCTGGAGTGTTAAGGCCAGGTTGACCAGATAGGAAGGTTTGAAGACTTTCCAAGCCAGTTCAGACCCCAATTTAGGACCCACCAGCTCTGTAACTGTAGGTAGTTACATGGCTTCCTGGGCCTTCCTGAGTCTCTGAGGTCTCACAGGACCAGCTGTGTGCTGAGGCTGCCTCAGGGCTTACCCAGCCCACAGACCACTGCTTCCCTCTCTAGCTGCCCACAAACACCCCTGTCCCCAGAGCCCATGATCTCCTTGGGAAAACTACTTTCTCAAGGACCTTAAACACTTTTCTAATCCTTAGGATGACCAAAATACAGGGGGGACAAGGGAGTCTCTGCTCTTATCATCACCTAGGGTAGGGGGCATGGCAACTTCCCAAATATGCATTTTGCTTTATCATCTACAGATCCTTCCCTATCCTTCCTACATACAGTGTCTCTGTTTATTTTGACTAAAGGGCTTCTTTCTCCATCAATAGATACCTACCTGTTTCCATTTGGTGGTGGTTCCCAAATTAGGGACCTGTCATAGAGACGTCCTCTGCTCCCCACTATAGCCTACTTGCCCTTGCTCCTTGCCTTTTCCATACCCCATCCACAGGCAGTTACTTCCATATTTGCTACCTTTAATGTCCTCCTCCTTCTCCCAAGCCATCCTTCTTCCTCTCCCAGGGAACATGTCTGAGCACTCCGCCCCCACCACTGGACTTGCCTACACCCTCTGCTGCCTTCTCCAGGCAGGTCTAGCAACCCTGAGGCCCAGCCTTCCTTACATCTTCCCTTCTGCTCCCACCACTGCCAGCTCTCCCTAGGGCTTCCTAACTTGGCTGGCCCCATTGATGTCCCCTCCCAGAAACCCTTTCACTTCCTGTTGATTTTCTTTTCCCCATTTTCATCCCCTTCTAGGGGCTCCTGATGCCCCTCCCCCACAGCTGTGGCTCTTTTTGCCCCAACTTCTGCCCTCATCCTGAACCCCCTTTCCCTCCAAAGATGATCAAGCCATTACCCCACACAACCACCTTCGCTAGTCACAGCATCTTGACTCCAACCAGCACCCAAACATCTTACTTAATCTTTCAAAAGCCCTCTTTTCTTAAATGGGAGATCATTGTGAATAATTTGGAAGGCCCATATGAAGAAACTGGAGAAGAAAGTCATTCTCAATTCTATTTCCAATATTCCTCTGAATATGTTGGCACTTTTATTTATGGTCATTAAAAAAGTAAGTTTGGGTAGATTTCTTGAAGTAGGATAGGTGAATCATTTGCATAATTATGACAAGATTTCTTTTTTCTTTTTCTTTTTTCTTTTTGGAACTGGGGACTGAACTCAGGGGCACTCGGCCACTGAGCCACATCCCCAGCCCTATTTTGTATTTTATTTAGAGACAGGGTCTCACTGAGTTGCTTAGGGCCTCGCTAAGTTGCTGAGGCTGACTGAACTTGGTATCCTCCTGCCTCAGCCTCCCAAGTCACTGGGATTACAGGCGTGCGCCACCACGCCCGGCTATGACATGATTTCTTTACTACTACTGTGTTTTCTTTTAGTAAAACACAGTAAAATATTTTAGTAAAATCTATCTTTAAACAAAAGTAAGCTTGGTAGTTTTTCTCATAAAGGTTTTATTACAGAAAATGCTTAAAAACACATAGAAAAACTCACCATTTAATGACCCCAGAGTTATCTGCTCTGAAATTGTTGGAGGGTATGTTTTTTGCATGTACACACACACACACACACACACACACATACATTTATAAAATTGGAATATAGAAATATTGAATATGTATCCATAGTACACTTGAGTTACACATATTATCACATCTCCTTGATTTTTTCTGTTTATTAGAGCCTCTTCCTTCCCATTCATTCAAAACTTGACCAGTATTCCCCCCTTAAATTGAATCCACAGGATTCACTTGGTATTTGGAATCCTGCTTTGAAATGCCAAGTGAAGACCGGCAAGGCTCTTCAGTCCGTAACTGCTATTCCTCCTCTTGGCCATGTGGTGTCACTGTTGAGTACTGAACCTGCACAGCCCCATAGCGCTGGTCCATTCTAGAAATGCTCTTTGTTGGTAGGGAGCCCTCTCCAGACTCTGTGGGCCTCTCAGTCCTAGGCCCCATGGTGATCATTTCCTCGGTTCACATACATACGTACATACATACATATGTAATACATATAATGTCTTTTCCTTCCTCTGGGCTTTGAGTAGGATCTGCTAGGATCACCTGAAAGGACCCCATTATTTCAGGTCTTCTGGAACAGGGGTCTGTGCAGCAAAGCATTCACATAGCAGTCCTGGGGCTGCTGGCCTTGGCAAGGCTGCCCCTGACTTACGTTTGGGAACTTGATAGGTAAACAGTTCCCTACAATCACATGAGCTTTCTCTAAATGGTAAGGGTGGCTCACTCCTTAACTGCTTGTACAGGCTGCTTTCTTTCTGGTACTGGAATTTGGGTGTGTGTTAGGCAGAGAGTGCCTATGTGACCAGCTCTCTCCTGGAAGACAACACTTCATACACGTTGTTGCAACTTGTTGCTGGAGTAATAAGCACTGCCCAGCCACTCCACAGAAGCTCTTGGAAGCCTGGCCTGCCTTCCTCTGGACTTAACCCCAAGTCCCTTTCCCTTTTCTGGTCTGGCTTGGTGTCTGTCTCTGTAATAACTCTCAGCTGTGAATATGGCAGTAGAGGAGTTCAGTGACTCGCTAAACCTGTCACACTGACATGGGGTCCTGATGCCAAGTGGTCTCTGCATATCCAGGGAGCATTGTCACAGACCTGCCCTTTTGAGGCTGAAAAACTCCCAAGCCATGATTTTACATAAAAATGCAAGACTTTTCTAGTAAGTCATTATTTTAAAAAGAAAACATAAAAACAAAACAAACAAAAAGAGTGAGTCATTGTCTTACCAATGACTTCTGTGTCAAGGGGGCTCTCCTGTTCCCTCTTCCCCTGCTGCTTATCCTAAAAAACTGTTGGCATATATGTTACTAAAAATATTTTGTCTTTGCCACCACAGATGCCCTTTTGCTTTGGTACCCTGCTTTGCTCTCATCACATTCTGTCATTATTGACCTTTAGTGTCATTGTCAGCAGTTGCCAGTGCTCCCCTCCTGGGCAGGCTACATTTCTGTTTGTTCGAAACAGAGTCTCATTAAGTTGCCTGGGCTGGCCTTGAATTTGCAAGATCCTCCTGCCTCAGTCTCCTGAGTAGCTGGGATTGCACGTGTGTACCACCACAATTTGTTTTAACCACTTAACCATTTAACCCATTTAGATGACACCTAGACTTTTGCTTGTTTTTGCATCACACATCACCTATAATGCAGGATGAACCTTTTTATGCATACTTTTTTGACCACGAATCTGTTTATTTTCTTAGGAGGGCCTTCTCAGAGTAGAAATGTTGGGTCAAAGGATGTAACATTTAAAAAGAAGTTCTTGAAAGATATTGCTAGATTCTGCAAAGCCTTTTAGCCAGTAGATAATGAGAACATATCTGTTTGCCACTCTGCTTCAAGAGTGGCTAGTACCCATCCTGTGTGTGCAGAGCAAAAGGGAAGTTTTAGGGGATGCGTTGCAAGGCAAGGGTGTCCTCCCTATTCAATGTTAGGGGGAGGTGTTGGAAAGTCCTTTTGATCTTTGGAACTAAGTGAGTGTCATAGAGACCATGTAGGAAAGCTAAGGGCTGCTGTTGACCTCAGTCCATGACTTCAGCAAACACAGCTGTGACCACTGTCTCCCCTCTCTCTCCCACTGATTTGAGGATGCCTTTGATGGATCTGTGATTCGGGATTTTGAGGAAAGGCCCACAGCTCCTGTCACAGAGTGCAGCATCACAGCTGACAGCAGAAGGTACCATTTCCTCTGTTTTACACTGGGATGGAAAAGTGAGAGGCAGCCCAATGTACAGGCATGACAGTGACAGGGTTTTTGTTTTTAAAGCATATACACAACTGTGTTCCCCTATTGGGGCTCAGGGTGTCTACTTGAGAGATCAGGGTGTCTACTTGTTGTGAGAATCAAGTGAATGTGACAGCACGTTGAAAACTTAAAGCGCTTAAAAGAGAACTTTTATTGTGGTTAATACAATCTGAATTTTCTTCATGAAGTGTCTTTTCTGTAGTCACATGGAGACTGTGGCCTCAGCAATCTAGTCGAGGCCCTTATTTTTCAGGGGAAACTGAGGCCTAGGAAAGGCATGAGCTGTCACCTGGGAAGGGTTGGGGATAGGAAGCAGTGTCTCACAAGAGGGAGGCCTCAGGGATGTGTTTGCTTAAATCGACTCACATGGGTGTGAAAAAACGGGACGTGGGCCTTTAACAGACGAGAACACATGCTTTAAAATGGATTAAATTTTACCCTGAGCTGCAACTCCAAAACTAGTATTCAAATAAAATAACTAGTATGGGATTTAAGTTTCATGGGAATTCATAGAGACAAACTTTGCCACAGAAATGTGAAATATAGGGAGACAAAAGTACGTTTGTTCTCTGCTAAATGTACAAGGAAATATGTCAGAACAAAGTCAACTCTCTATGAATGCGTTTTCCTGTAAAAAGACATTTGAGCAGAGAGGGAAGTGAGTGATCCTTTTGAATGATAAAGATCTTCTTAGAAGGACGTAGTAAATTAAAGAATAGAAGGAATGCTACTTTTAAAGCCTTAAATATAAAAGAAAGTATTTCGCTGACTGAAGGAGTGCAGAAGATAATTGGTAATATTAAATTCTGTTTTCAATGGGAATACACTACTCCCCAGTGGGGTTCATGGAACATCTTTTGAAAGATTCTTGTATTATTTGCAATCTTGGTCCTAAATTGTAAAAAGAAGAACAAGTCCTCGTAGAAACCACAGCCCCAATTGTCTCTGTGGTTAAGGTCCAATGTTTGTCATCTTATTTCTAGAGTTATTGCAGCATCCTATGACAAAACAGTGAGGACTTGGGACCTTGAAACAGGCCAGCTGTTGGTATGTATGTCCTGCTCCCATGGGGTACTGGGCTGTGTAGCTTTGGGCTGGACCTTGAATTAGGGGAGATGACAAGAACCCAGTCTTCCAGGAATGGAGAGTTTTCTTGGGGACCAAAATGTAGATGTGCACAGCACTCTATGGTGGTCATTGCTGCCAAAGTTTAGAAGTTGTAGATGGTGGAGGGGGTGTAGCTGGCAGATCCAGGGCTTCTACTTGAAAGATGGGAAGGGTTTGGATACACAGGAAGAAGCTGGGTTGGAGTTGGGCATGGTATTCAGGGTCCCCTGTGGGCTGTTTGAATTTGATGAGGCAGGAAGTGGGACTGAGGCCACGGGACACAGGCCATGTGGCCAAAGAACCAGGACTTTGTGCCTTTCCCAATCTGTTCTCTTTCTGTCTTAGAGGGGGCTACTGCCGACCCACCAAAATAGGTCTGAGATCCTACTCTTTCCCACCCTCTCTGGCTCCCATGCCTGGGTAATCTCCATCCTGCTCAGGTGCCTATTGGAGACCTCCTCTGTTCCTGCCTCTTCTGTTCTACCCTCACCAACAACTGATGGCCCCCTCTTTTCTTTCTTCTTCTCTCTTTTCCTTAAAAAAACAACTCTTTACTGGGGGGGGGTACTGGGGATTGAACCCAGGGGTGCTTTACTACTCAGCTCCATCCTGAGCCTTTTTAATTTATTCTTTTATTTTGAGACAGGTTCTCACTAAGTTGCTGAGACTGGCCTCAAACTTTCAATCCTCCTGCCTCAGCCTCCTGAGTTGCTGGGATTATAGGCATGTGTGACTGTACCCAGTCATACTCCAGTGTTTCTTTAGAGTATATAACTAGATTTTGTTGCTAATATTTTTGTTGTTTTTTGTTTTGGTACCAGGGATTGAACCCAGGGACACTTAACCACTGAGTCACATCCCCAACCCCTTTTTTCTCCAGTATTTTTAAATTTAGAGACAGGGTCTCACTAAGTTGATTAGGGTCTTGCGAAGTTGCTGAGCCTGGCCTCAAACTCATGATCCTCCTGCCTCAGCCTCCTGACTCACTGGGATTGCATGTATGGGCCACTATGCCCAGCTTCATTGCTAATTTAAATAACATAGAATTTTAAAAACTGTCTTCTAGAAAGTTGTGCCAAGTCATACCCTAGGTATTCAAGGGGAATACACCATCTCCTACTCTCACATGTTGGGTATCATGATTTAAGAAAAATTCTAGTCCATATGATAGTTGAAAAGCCAGACTTGCACTGATTATTCCTGACTTTGAACATTTTCCCATATTTATTTCTTCTGTTGTGAATTTCCTATTCTTGTCTCTAGCCAGGTTTCCTACTTGAAGTGCTTTTCTCTTTCTTCTTTAAAAGTACTGCTATTTATTTTTGTTGCACAAGTCATCCATGCCTTTCGCCAACGATGAGGCTGAACTAGTTATCTACTGCCACTTGATAAATGACTCTGAAACTTAGCAGGTTTGAACAACAACATTTATATCTCACATAGCTTCTGACAGTTGGAAATCGAGGAGCAGATTAACCTGGTGGTTCTGGCTCAGGTATTTTGTAAAGTCACAATACGGATGTCCTCTGGGACTACAGTCATTTTAAAGCTCCATTGGGGCTAAAGGATCTCCTTCCAAGATGGCTCACTCACATGGCTGTTGGCAGGAGGCCTCAGTTCATCTCCACATGGGCCCCTAGGGACACATACGGACATGACATGTACTCCCACAGAGTACATGATCCAAGAAAGAGCAAGAGGCATGCCATGATTTTTTTTTTCATTTTTATTTTTAATTTTTTGGGGATTAAACCCAGGACCTCAAAAAGCCAAACTCTGCTCTACCACTGAGCTATACCCCAGCCCCTTGGTTTCTTTTAGATTCCGGTACCACATTGTCTTTCTGCCAGATTTTATTCTTTAGAAGCAACATTCAAGGGGAGGGCTCTTTGACTCCACCTGTTGGAGGGAGGACTGATGAAGAATTTGAGGAAAATTTTAAAGTCATCACATAAAATGCTATGATTTATGATGTATAGAGAGATCCTCCTTTCCTACATTGTTGAGCAGTCCATTGTCCCCTTCTTGTCCTCGGGGGTGGGAGTAGTGAGGGTTGGGTTTTTTTGTTTGTTTGCTGCCATATCTCTAGGTATTCCCTGTCCGTGTCCTGGACACAGATATTAATTTAATTAATTAACATTAAGTAAACTTAAAAATTCAGTTCCTTTCTTCTTACTGGCCCATTAGAAGTACTCAGTGACTATATGTGGTCAGTGGCCGCCATATTGGATGGTGCAAGAATAGAATACTTCCATCATTGCAGAAGGTCCTACTGGGCAGAGCTGGGTCAGAGAGAGAGGGAAATCAACCTTTCAATTGTTGCTCCATTTCAGTGGCAGACCAACCATGAGTATTTCATAGTGTCATGTAAGTTCTCTCCTGATGGCAAATATGTGGCCTTGAGCTCAGATGTGAATTGTGGAATCTGCATAATGGATGCAAAAAATACCACCATTTTGGCAAACATTAAAGGTGAGGTTACACGGGCTCCCTGCTCGTTCTGTCTGTTGTAGGAACAGTTGCTTATCATTTGATGGGTAGTGACTTCCAGTGCTTTATTTGGTGGAACTATTATGAAAAAAGCCATAAGTAAAGTGGGATGTCCACTGAGGAAAGCACAGACAGTTAAAATGAAGACTTTGATAAATGTTTTCCCTCTGTCTTGTGCTTGCAGCAAATGAAATGACATTTTGCTCCAACCTCACGTGGATTGAAGGCCTAATTTTTTATTGAGTGGTGGCTTGACTTTCTTAACGTTTCCACTTGTATTTTTACAACATAAACATAATCATCACGATGTGTCAGTCCTGGGTGTGACAATGTACTATGATGATGTAAGATGTAAGTGTGGGGTAAGTTAGGTGAAGGGCATACAGAATTTCTCTGTTATTCCTTATGTCTACGAGGAAATTTGCAGCTATCTCAAAATAAAAAGTTAAAAAATATGTGATCATTGTAAAAACAAATTCAGTGTGTAAACTAAAAAGATGCCTCATCTGTCCTGTCTTGTCCCCATATTATGATAATAATCTATTATAATTATACATTAATATATTATAATATATTATTATGTATTATAATATATGGTAATAATAAAACCCAGGTTTACTATTTTTTGTGGTGCTGGAAATGGAACCCAGGGCCATGTACATGCTAGGTAAGTACTATACCACTGAGCTGCAGCCTAGCCCAGAGCTGAACACTGTGTATGTGTGTGTACTTCCGATAGTCTTTTTAATGTTTATTTTTATCATCATATTACCATGATATATGTACCAACCCACAGATTTTTCCCTTCATGATTCACTTCACATTCTATTTTTCCTCACATTTATTTTTTCTTGAGGTACTGTGGTAGTGGGAATTGAACCCAGGGGTGCTTTACCATTGAACTATATCCCCAGTCTTTTTTATTTTTTATTTTGAGGCAGGCTGTCACAAAATTGTTGAGGTTGACCTCGAACTTGTGGTTCTCCTGCCTCAGCTCCATAGCCACTGGGTTCACCGGTGTGCATCACCTTGCCCAGCTTCCACACACTCCAGGTTCTAACTGGGCACCACACTTCCCCATGCTCTGCCTACTCCAGACCTTTGTCTGTGCTGTTCCTTCTGCCTGGAGCACTCTTCCTTTCCCGCTCTGCTTGATGACTTTAGGACCCTTTTGTATCCCTGGAGGCTGGGTTAGATTCTTCTGGCCAGGAGTGGTGATACACCATGCACTGCTCTCAAGATCTTCAGCATGCAGGAGATAGTTCCTATCAGAGTGGGAGCTCTGTGAGAGCAAGAGCAGACCAATTGGTCTCACTGTTCAAAGCCTAGCACATTGCAGGCATTCGGGAAAGGTCTGGACAGCTGAATTGTCCCTTAAGAAAACTGAAATTATGTTTCCATAAAACTGCCAGACTGGGGGAATCTTCTAAACCACATGAAGCATGTGACCCAGTGTGTGGAACTCATGATGACAAGTCACTCTCCCTGTGCCACAGATCATCACAGAAGATCAATCATGGCATGCTGCTTTGACCCTGACAGCCAGAAGTTGGCTTCTGTTTCATTGGACAGGTCCATCAAGATCTGGGATGTCACATCCAAAACCACACTGCTCACCATCACAAAGTGAGAAGGGTCAGGGGGAGGCAGGCAACACCCTGCAGCTGGAAGGGGGGCAGGACATTTCCCTTCATACCCTCCTGGATTCCATACACAAGCCAGTGTCCACATGGAGGCATCTCCAGTGTGGTCATGGGTGCTCCAAGGAGGCTAGAGAGATAGGCCAGGCCAGGGAGAAGCTACCAGCTGTGGCCTGTCAGCTGAGCTGGGCCTCAGCTGCATTTATTTCAATGTAAGCCCACCTTGAAAAACATTGTGCAGAGCCCCCATAAAACTGTGACTTTCTGCCAGGCATGGTGGCGCACGCCTGTAATCCCAGAGTCTCGGGAGGCTGAGGCAGGGGGATTGCAAGTTCAAAGCTAACCTCAGCAGTTTAGCAAGACCCTCAGCAACTTAGCAAGACCCTGTCTCAAAAACTAAAAAGGGCTGGGATTGTTGCTCAGTGGTTAAGTGCCACTGAGTTCAACACCTGGTACCAAAATAAGTTAGTTAAATTAAGCCAGGCGCAGTGTCGCACACCTGTAATCCCAGCACTTGGGAGGCTGAGGCAGGAGGATTGAGAGTTCAAAGCCAGCCTCAGCAACTTAGTGAGGCCCTAAGCAACTCAGTGAGACCCTGTCTCTAAATAAAATATAAAATAGGGCTGGGGATGTGGCTCAGTGGTTAAGTGCCCCTGGGTTCAATCTCTAGTACCAAAAAAAAAA
>JAJEJO010002366.1:1112303-1128981 GCA_020662805.1 Glaucomys volans
AAAAAATTAATTAATTAATTAATTAAAAGGGCTGAGAATGTGGTTCAGTTGTTAAGCGCCCCTGGGTTCAATCCCTTAGTACCCCCAAAATTAAAAAAAATTAAAAAATTTTAAAAAGTGATTTTCCAGCATCTCCTATAAAATGGGAAGATATGATAATTCAGGGCCTTCAAGGGTTATGCAGGTGGCCACTGTTAGATGGGCCAAGTCCTTTGCAGGAGGCCCTGGAGTCAGGATCCCAGAAAATGTATGCTCCAGTCACTGCCTGGGTCAGCTTCCAGGGGAGGTCTGGTCAGGCATTAAGATGGTGTAGTTCCCATCCTGTGTGATCGTGGGCCTCAGTTTTCTCACCTGAAACTGAGCAGAGATGAGGTCTGAATAAGTAATGCAGGAAAAGGTTTTGAGCATCATGCAGGCCTCACCATGGGCCCTCAGCATGTGCTGTGTTGCTTAGAGCAAAGCCCAGGAAGACTCCCCTCTGCACTGCTCCTTAAAACTGCTCTGTGGGGGCAGTGAGGGGACGGAGGCAATGGAGGTGATCCCATTCCAGTAGTGGTCAAGCATCCCAGTCTACTCCATTCTGTTGCCCCAGTGGGCACAATGGTGGGAAAGGGAAGTAAATGAGTAGTTTTGATGTACCTTAAATTTACAATCTCTGGAAATGTAGTCTTTAGCAAAATGAAGAGGTAAGAAGCCTCAGAGCCACCCTCCAGGGCTGATGTCACAGTGTGGGCCTTAGAAGGACCCCACGCATGATTTCCAGCTCTGCTGTTGGCATCTTTAAATTTGAATAATTTCTGAACACAGGACTTTGCATTTTTTATTTCAAAAATATGTAACTTGTTTTTATGGAAATGTAAAACGTGAAACAGTACAAAATTAAAAAGGTACAAAAGAATATACAAATGAGTGGAAAATCTCTTATGTCTTATAACCATTCAGTTTCCCTCCCCTGAAGTCACTGCTTCCCCCTCTTCTTTCTGTCCCAGGTCCTGTCCTTTCATGGTCAACGCATACTACACAATTAGCCCACTTAAGACTAATTCAGTAGTTTTGGGAAATTTCAGTAGTTTTGATAATGACATTGCCATTAATTATGGTAAAAGACATCCAACATGAAACTTGACATTTTAACCATTTTTAAGTGCACAGTTCACTGGATTCATTACATACACAGCATTGTGTAACTCTCACCACTGTCTGTTTCCAAAACCATTTCATCACCCCAAACAGAAACTCTGCATCCATTAAGCAATAACTTCCCACTCCCACCCTCCCACCAGCCCATGGTAAACTTTAATCTACTTCCTGCCTCTATGAATTTGCCTATTCTAGATATTTCTCATAAGGGGAATCATCAGATGTTTGTCCTTTTGTGACTGGCTTATTTCACTGAATGTCTGCAAGATTCATATATGTTGTAGCGTGTTTCAGAACCTCATTCTGTTTTATAACAGGATAATATTCCATTGTTTGTATATATACCATCATCTGTTGATGGGTACTTAGGTTATTTCTACCTTTTAGCTACTGTGAATAAAGTGGCAATGAACACTGAAATATAAGTACCTGTTTGAGCCTCACTTTCGGTTCTTCTGCTTGTGTACTTGGGAGTGGAAATGCCAGGTTATTTGGTAATACTGTGTTTAATTTTTTGAGGAACTGGGACTTTGCCTTTTAATTTTGTACTGGGCACAAGATTATATAGCTGGTCTTGTTTGAGGATTTTGAGAATTTATAATCTCAAATGATTTTGAAGCTTGCAAGGAGTAAACATAAGCACTTTATACCTTTTTTTGCTTAAACTGTCAAACATAATTTGGAAAACTCAAGAGGAGAAGAAAGGTCTACTCTGTTTACCCATATTTTCTTACCATGTTCTGTCTTCCTTCCTGAAGTCCCAAGACCCCTTCTTTTATCTCCTTTCTCTGTAAAAAAAGTTCCTTGAGACATTCTTATAGTGGGTCTGTGAGCAAATTGTTCTCTTTTTTTCTTCTTCATATGAAGATGTCTTGATTTATCTTTCATTCCTGAAGAATATTTTCTTTGGATTAGAAATCTCAGATAATAGTTCTTTCTAAACTTAAAAAACTGTCATGTCACTTTCTTCTGACCTCCGCAATTTCTGACTAGAGATCCACTATCAATCATGCTGTTTAATATCTCATTTATCTCTTGCTACTTTCAAGCTCTCTTTCTTTCTTTTCTTCTTTTCATCTTTCTTCTTCTTCTTGTGCAGTGGGGGTTGAACCCAGAGGAGCTCTTACCACTGAGCCCCAGCCATTTTTATTTTTTAATTTTGAGACAGGGTCTCACTGAGTTGCTGGACTTGCTGAGATTACATGTGAGCACCACTATACCCGTTCAAGATAATTTCTTTGTGTTTAGTTTTCAGGTATTTAATTATGATGTGTCTGGGTATAAATCCTGTCTGGGGTTGCTCAGAATCTTGAATATGTAGGTTTATATCTTTTGCCCGATTTGGTAATGTTTTGGCTGGTTTTTAAAAATTACTTTTACAGCCCTGCCTTTTCCCCCCTCTCCTTCCAGTTCTCTAATGGCACAAAGGTTAGATATTTTCTTATAGTCCTATAGTCTGAGGCTCTGTTCTTTATTTTTCTAGTCTATTTTTTTTCTATTTTGTTCAGATTGGATAATTTATGTTGTTTGTCTTCATGTTCACTAATTATTTTTCCTTCAATTGTGCTATTAGGCCATCCAGTGAAATTTTTTATTTCAGTGACTATATTTTTCATTTCTAAAATTTTATTTGATTTCTTCTTATATTTTTTATTTATTTTTTGTGTGTGTGTGTGTGTGTGTGTGTGTGTGTGTGGTGCTGGGGAATCAAACCCAGGGTTTTGAGTATACCAGGCAAACACTATACCACTAAGCTACATCCCAAATCCTATATCACTGAGGATTATAGTAATTGTCCCCTATGATGGCTTCTTTATTTATTTTTTGGCAGGGGCAGGGAGAGTGCCAGGGATTAAACTCATGGGGAATTTGATCACTGAGCCACACACCAACCCTACTTTGTATTTCATTTTTAGAAATAGGGCCTCACTGAGTTAGTTAGTGCCTGGTTTTTGCTGCCTGGCTTTGAATTTGTGATCCTCCTGCCTCAGCCTCCCAAGCTGCTGGGATGGATTCTTAATATGATGGTCAGATAATTCTACCATCTCTGTCATCTCAGAGAATGACATTTGATGATTATCTTTCTCACTGACATTGAGGATTTCCTAGCCCTTGGTAGGATGAATGATTTTCATTTATATCCTGGATTTTTGGGGTATTATGAGACTTGGAGTCTTATTGAAGACTTCTGTTTGAGCTAGTCACCTTGTTCCAGCCTGGTAGGATGGCAATCTTGGCTCCCCATTCAGCTTTTGCTGACCTGAGTCAAGTGGGGCTGCAGATTTT
Source organism: Glaucomys volans (assembly GCA_020662805.1). NCBI lineage: Eukaryota > Metazoa > Chordata > Mammalia > Rodentia > Sciuridae > Glaucomys > Glaucomys volans. The sequence goes on from JAJEJO010002366.1 coordinate 1,115,730, forward strand.
CCTGAGGTGTTGGCTGAAGTGGGCAATCACTATCTGTTTTCTGTCTTGCTTCTCTGCCCCTTCTTGGCCCTTTGGTCAGGGAAAATGGACTTTTCTTGAGGACCTTTTCTTTTCTTTTTAAAATTTGCCCGCATACATCGTTGTTATCATTTTTGGTTACAGATTTTTTCAGCACCTAGTCCAGGATATGTGACACAAAAAGAAAACCTGAAATACTCATAGCATGCTGTGCTCAGGACCTAAGATCCTAAGTTGGTCTGCCTCTTCTCCCCATTTTCTATACTCTTCTTCTTTTCCCTCCTGCCACAACTGTGTCCCACCCATTCTTGCTGGGGACTGAACCCAGGGGCATTAGAACACTGAGCTACAGACCTATGTCCTCAGCCCTTTTTATTTTAATATTTATTTATTTATTTATTGAACTGGAGATTGAACTCAGGTGTGCTCTACTACTGAGCTACATCCCCACCCCTTTTTATTTTTGTTTGGAGACAGGGTCTCACTAAATTGCCCAGGTTGGCCTCCAATTTGCAATCCTCCTGCCTTAGCCTCCCAAGTAGCTGGGGTAATAGTTATGTACTACTGCATCCATAGTTTTAGCATCTACTTTATAAATACTATCTGGGATTATTAGTTGTACTTAACAGGATGAGTGGAGAAGTGGAGAATAGGCTTTTTAGGGAGAACAATACCCCTATCTTGTCTGGAACTACAAGTGCAACATAAGTACTTTCCCCAAACTTTTGTACAAGTCAAACAGTCTTTAGCGAGTATTGAGATTTATTTGAAATTAGAATCCATCCTGGAGAATAGGAGGAGATAGTCCTGGTTTACACCCCAGTGAGTGTCAGCATTCTGGAAAGTGCCTGTGGTCTATCTTGGTAGATGCCAGGATGGTTCTTAGCCCACCAGGTCATGGGATTTGGAGAGGTTTACCCTGGATGCCCCTGAGGAGTGACATTTCTTCTCCTTTGAAGTTGCTCAGTGTAGCATTGCAATGAGCTGAAACAGGGCATGAAACTCAGGCCTGAGTTGTAGAAAACAGTTTTTTCAACTGTTTTTTCAGGTGAAACGATTGTTTTATGATCCAAGCTGCTCAGGGATGCAATATTTTAAGGTCTGATTGAAAATTGTTTGTAAGAGAAAATGAGAGTCATAGGAAAAATACTTTGAGGATAACAAACTAAACAAAACGTGGCCAAGTTCCGACAGATCTTTTTTCTTTCAAGAAAAGATGACATTTAAAATTAAGAACAAGACAGGTGTGGTGGGGCATGCCTGTAAATCTAGAAACTTGGGAGGCTGAGGCAGGAGGATTGCAAGTTCAAAGCCAGCCTCAGACTTAGGAAGTCCCTGTCTCAAAATTAAAAATTAAAAAAGGGCTGAGGATGTGACTCAGTGGTTTAGTGCCCCTGGGTTCAATAATCCCTGGTACCTCCCCCCCAAAAAAATTGAAAATGAATGACCCCAAACTTTATTAATTATACAAAATTAAAATATGATTTAATGGCACTGAAGACACATCAGAAGAAGAAGAAAGAAAAAAGGAGAGGGCAGTGGGATGGAGAGGTAGGGGTGTAAGTAGAGAGGAGTGGGACAAGGGGGAGATGAGGTGGGATGGAGGAGAAGGTGCCAAGCCTGGATACCAGGGGGAGAAAGGAGAGGGAGGTAGGTGGGAGAAAAGAGGGGGAGGTAGGTGGGAGAAGACCTCTTTGTGAGTACAATCCAAATTTGAAAGACTATTAGCTACCACTGATGACTTTCCAGCTGCTTTTTTCTCAAACCATATGAAGCTCTCGAATACCCATTGCTTCTCAACTGGGGACAATTATGTTCCCCAGTGGACATTGGCAATGTTTGGACACACTTTTGGCTGTCATAAATGGGTTCAACCCCAGGGCTGCAAAGGTCCCAGTATTTGGTTTTCCAATTCCAAAGAAGGAACTTGGAAGACTCAAGGGTGAGGGTTTCTACTTTTTTTTTTTGGTACTGGGGATTGAACCCAAGGGCACTCCACCACTGAGCCATATCCCCAGCCCTATTTTGTATTTTATTTAGAGACAGGGTCTCACTGAGTTACTTAGGGCCTCGCTAAGTTGCTGAGGCTGGCTTTGAACTCGCGATCCTCCTGCCTCAGCCTCCCAAGTGCTGGGATTACAGGTGTGTGCCACCACGCCCAGCAGGTTTCTACATTTTATTACTCACTCATTCCTTGGCAGTGGCAGACCAGGATACAATGCCATGCCGTGCCTACCACCAGAGGGAATTTATGGGATAGGTTGCATGTCCACTCCACAGGTGGAGTTCTTCAGATGTTTAACAAGTGCATTCTTCCACTTAACAACCAAGGTCACTCTACTTTGATCCACACCTGAAGATTAGAGACAAGGGAAGTGGTGAGCTTCCCCTCTCCATTTTCTTTGTGATCACACTCTTTAGAGTCCTTCTTATCTCACTGCCTGAACAACAAACATTTTTTTGTTTTTGAGAAAAAGGAAAAAGGTTTATTGCTTTGCTAGCAAAGGAGAAACATGGGGGACTCCTGTCCCAGAGGTTGTGATTCTGCCCATCAGCAGGAACAGGGGGCTTTTAAAGAGGTGATTCTAAGGGTTCATTCCACATGTTCTCTGTTGGAATTGTAATTCACTTGTTAATTTGGGAGATAGTCATTTCTGGATCCGGTAGCATTCCCAAAGTCTGGATACTTCATTCCTATGGTGGGTGTGTAAATCTGCCTAAAATGGGGGAAGAAAGGTAATCCTGTTTCCCCTGAGTTTAGGAAGGGGGAGATGTTAGGGAGGAGCATCGAGAGAGGAAGAGAAAGAAACATGTTCATTTAAAAAATAAGCTGAACAACAAACCTTCCCAGGCACTGACTAGTGTTTAACTCCAACAGGGAGCAACTGGCATCTAGTGGGTAGAGAGGCCAGAGATGTTGCTGAACATCCTACAATACATAGGATGGGCCTCTACAATAAACAATAATCTAGCACAAATGTTAATATTAGCAAGGTTGAGTAAACCTAGAATAGGGTGACACAGTCTGAGAAATTCATATTCGGATCATGGTAGACAGTGATTAAAGGAATGACATCTATTTGCTCAGGAGATGAATGCTGGTGTCCCCTCCCAATATCGCTACCCACTTTAGGTACGTTTTCAGGTCCTCCCAGAGCAAACTGCTAACATGTGCCTCATCTGTGTTTCAGGGCGCATGAAAACGCAATCTCCAACTGCTGTTTTACCGTCAGTGGCCATTTCCTATGTTCCAGTTCCTGGGATAAAAACTTAAAAATATGGAATGTCCATACAGGGGAGTTCCGAAACCGTGGAGCCTGTGTGACTCTGATGCAGGGTCACAAAGGTTGTGTGAGCTCTTGCTGCTTTGCCAGAGACAGTGAGTAATTAACACACAGAGGACTCTGTTCTGTGCGCTGGGCAAAGTTCTTCATGTTCCACTCGTATAGACGTTCCTAAATACAGAAAGAGATGTGATTTCTTTTTTTAAGCCCAGGGATGCTTAACCACTGAGCCACATCCACCTCCTTTTTTTTTTTTTTTTTTTGAGACAGGGTCTTACTAAGTTGCTTAGGGCCTGGCTATGTTGCTGAGGCTGGTCTTGAACTTGTGATCCTCCTGTCCCAGCCTTCTGAGCTGCTGGGATTACAGGTGTGTGCCACTGTGCCCAGCCAAAGAAGTGATTTCGAATGATTCCAGCAGTGAGGGATTTCTTTTTCCCATAAGGACAAAAAAATTAGTAGAACCAAGAAATGCTGGAAACTCAGTTCAATGTGGCCCAAACAACAGAAGACACTAACTTCTATAATGCTAAGTCCAGAAGCAGGTCTGACTTCAGGCATGGATGTGTTCAGAGACTCAAACAACACTGTCAGGAATCCAATACCTCCACTCTGTCTCTGTTTTCCTCTTGTATTGGTCTTTTCTCTCCAGGAGGCAAAGATGCCCGTGGTGGTCCAGGCTAACCTGCTTCTGGCCACTGGCGATCCTGGAGGAAGAGAGACCCTCTCTCTCATGGTGTCAGCACAAATCCCAAGGGAGACTCCCATTGGCTCAGCTTGGAACACATGTCTATCTCTGAGCTAGTCATTTATCAAGAGATGAATGGCCAGATCTGGGTGACTTGTGTATCCCCATAGCTAGAGGTTATACTTTCTGAACCAAAAGACTGAGAATCGGTGAGGGGTATTTTCCCATAGGAAACTGGGGAGCTGCTATCAGGTGAGGAGACAAGGGACAGTGACAGGAAGCTGCCATGGGTGAGGAAAGTACAACTGGGGCTAGACCCTAGGAGCCAAATGTGTACTTTCCCATCCTAGACAGCAGTGGGGCTTGCCCTGTGTGTCTGGGAGCTGGGAAGGGGTCCCGCCAGTGTACACACAATCAGGCTCTTGCTTGAACAACTTTCCCTTTTCAGGAGCATCCTATGTCTAAGTCAGACTCCTACTAGGAGGTTCCCCACCAGTTCTGTCTTTGGCTTTATTGGGTTCAGAATCACATGCAATCAATTTTTACTATTTCAGGTCCTATTAATTTCAAATTTACCTAGTCACTAAAGTTTATATGTGACCCTAAAATCAATACCCTTTTGAGGTCACTCAGACATGTGCAGAGCAGTGAGAAATCTGAATACGAACAAGGTGATGCACTGCCTCCTGGTGCAGCTCTCGCAGGAAAGTGTCCTTTTGTGGCCTATTGAGTGTCATTTTTTTTTTAATTTTTGCATTTTTGTGTCTTTTGTAAGTAATTTTACTGTGTAAAATGCCTCTCAAGCATAGTACTGAAGTACTGTCTAATGTTCCTATGTGCAAGAATGTATCTTATGAAGAAAATGAGTGTTGTGTATGCTTCATTAGGCATGAGTTAGAGTGTTGCTGGCTGTGAGTTCAACAATATATATATGTGCCTATTATATACCTGTGAATAGAATAAGGTGTCTTTAAACAGAAAGCATATAAAATGAAGTTATGCATTGATGGATGAAATAATTGTAACCAGAGGCTTGTAGGAACCCAACCCTGTATTTCCCCTAGGAGCAATGGTTCAATATTTGCTAATTCAGTGTATGTAATAATTTTATGAAATGTAATTGCAGTGAATAACCAGAGTGGGCTATAGTTGGCTGGAGGTCATTAAGCCATCAGAGTGAACATGGTGGTGCCTCACAAGTGCATTCTCAGCCTGCTTTGACCTCACTAGAGGAGGCCACACTTGGCTAGGGAAGATGATCCCTCACCCAAACTCTTTCATTTTGTGTTACAGACTCTTTTCTCATTTCTGGAGGGTTTGACAAGTCTGTGGCTATTTGGGATGTAGGAGAAGGCTACCGGAAGCTGTCCTTGAAGGTACAAGTGCCAGCATTAGAGAGAGGATACTTCATTCACTAGTCATTCCATGCTGGATGCCAGAGCCTGGGATACAGCAGTGAGGCAGACTTAGGGGCCTCCTAATGGAGCTGATCCCTCTGTGGGGAAGGACAAACAAGAAATCACCAAAGGAATCACCAGCAGTGATGAGTGGAATGGGGAAACCACAACAGGGTGACATGATAGAAAGAGGCTCTGGTGATTAGCCAATGGTGGCTTAGCAGGGAGAGCTCAGAGGAGGTTCTTAATCAAAGAACTGCATGGCAGGGGGGCCTGGCAAATGAGGATATTGAGGAAGGACAGTCTAGGCAGATGGAACAGTAAATACAAAACCCCAGAGATTGGAAAGTTTCTAAGAACAATGGAAATTACTATGCAGAGGGATGAATTCCATAATGAGGCAGGCATTGAAAGCTGTGGGGCTCCAAAATGAGGGTCATTTACTGAGTATTTTTGGCTGAAAGTTAGAGGAGACCCAACTCAAAGTGCCTTTGTAATTAGAGATATGTTATCTAACACAGCAAGAACCCAGGATTAGTTCATTCTGTGCCCCTGTTCTAGGGGGCTCATACTTCATGGTTTCTACCTACTCCCTAGCTCACAATCTCATGCTCACCTTTGGCTGTGGATGCCTGCACCTATGCTTCTTCATCTCTGTGTCTCCAGCAACCCAAATGTAGACTGGGCCCCCTTGAGCAGCACATGTCCAGGCCTCTGGGGCTGGTCTGTTTGAGCTCTCTCCTCCTAGGATTTGGGGAGGCAGAGGGAGTTATTCTACCATGCCCTATTGCCTCATCTTTCACCTCTTTCCAAAGGGAAAGCCCAAAATATGATAAAGATTTTGACACAAGAGTCCTAACATCATGAAACAACTACATCTGAGATCCTTTTTCACCTGGGGAAAACAACTGACCATTTACTTATGCTGCAGTGAATCAGTTTGTAGTTGCTTGGAGCCAAAAGCTCCAAGTGGTACTTCCTAGAACAAAGAATGCAAACAAAATCCCAGGACCAGATGGGTTCCATTTCCTTCCATCCTGTGAAACACCATAGAACTACTTTTAAAAAACACATGCAGAGCCATGACACACATATGTATCACATGTCTTTATAGTTTGTGTTCCACCTTGAATGTTGATGAAACCAGGGAAGTACATACAATTAGTTGCTCTTAATGTAAGCAACATTGGGTTCCTGGTTTTGTTTTTGTTGTTTTTATATGGGCATTTTCCCTAGGTCCTTGTTAAAATTTCATTTTTCTTCAGGGCCATGAGGACTGGGTAATGGATGTTGCTATCAGCAACAACAAGAAGTGGATCCTGTCTGCCTCCAAGGTAAAAGTGGCCAAGCCCCGAGTGACTTAAAATATCTACCATCTTTATAAGAACTGGTGACAGCAGGAGTGCAATTCCCTAGTATAAAATTCCTGGGCAGGCTCAGTTTAAGGTGGAAAGTAAGTCCTACCATCTGCAGATGCGGAGACTTTCCAGGTATTTCCGTGTCTGCGTCATTGACACTTGAGTGTTGTTGGAGAAAGAGGCTGGCTGGACTGGTGAGTGACGAAGCCAGCACGGGCCTTGGAGGGCAGCAACCGCTCGTGCAAAAGCAGCAGAGACCATGCGAGGTCCCGGGTGGGTCTTCCCTCCTTTCTGCCCACATTGCAGCATCGTGTGCTGCAATGGCGCATAACAACCAGCCCAGGATTTCCCAAGGGCTGTCCTCCTGGTTGGAATATCAGAGAAGTTAGGGCCCACCTTGCCCCTCCACTTTTATCAAAGCATCTCTCCGCTGGAGATCTCTAGGTCGATGAGGAAGACTGCCTAGCATTACCAATGTTTCAGAGTCAACTTTGGATGCAGACATTCCAGGCTAAAAATCCGTAATAGTACAATATGTAATAAAAATGGTATGCCGATGTGCTATTACTTTAATGTAAAAATAGAAAAAAGCGAGTGTTTACTTGAAATTGTTATTCTGTATTTTTTCTTTTCTTTTCTTTTTTTTTTTTGCTTTTCTGTTGCATGAATGCTATTTTAAAAAAACAACAGGATTAGTTAATAGGGCAATTAGTAGTAATGAACAGTAGGGCTATTTCAACAAATATGCTTAAAAATATAAAAATATTTTATGATGTTTCTTCCTATCCCCAGCAATTTGACTGTGACTTTAAAAAAAATCTTTATTGGATATTTAAATTTTGTGGATATATTAATATACTCTTATATGTGTGTGTGCACGTGTGTGTGTGTGTATTTTTTTTTAAACCAGGGTTGAACCCAGATGCACTTAACTACTGAGCCACATCCCCAGCCCATTTCATTTTTTATTAATTAAATTTAACTAATTTATTTATTTTTGATACCATGTATTGAACCAGGGACACATAACCATCCTAGACCATTTTATTTTTTATTTTGAGACAAGGTCTTGCTAAGTTGCTTAGGGCCTCATTAAGTTGCTGAAGCTAGCTTTGAACTTCTGATCTTCTTGCCTCAGCCTCCCAACCCACTGGGATTATAGGTATGCACCACCATGTCTGGCAATATATCTTCCTAGGATAGATAGATACATGATTATTTTAAAAGAGAACTTAAATGCAATAGGATTAATTGAACAGATACTACTTACATTAAAAGAATTATTTTTTACAATTTTTTTTCTAAATATTTGTTTTAGTTGTTGATGGACCTTTATTTCATTTGTTTATTTATATGTGGTGCTGAGAATCAAACCCAGTGCCTCACACATGCTAGACCAGTGCTCTACCACTGAGCCACAACTCCAGCCCTACAATTTTTTTTAAATTTAAATTTTTATTTATTTTTTAATGTGGTGCTGAGGATCAAACCCAGTGCCTCACATGTGTTAGGACAAGTGCTCTACCACTGAGCGACAACTCCAGCCCCACTGCTTACATTTAATTAAAAAAAAAAAAAAAAAAGACCTCATTCTGTGAAGCCAGCATCATCCTGATACTAAAGTCTGATGAAAATATCACAAGAAAGGAAAATTATAGGTACATTTTTAGGCTCTATTATGGTATATTTTAAAAGATAAAGATGTAAAATGTAAGACTTTTGAAAAAAGAGAACATGAATATAACCCAACTGATTAAACAGATACTTATATCTAGATAAAGCTAAATTCTATGAGGCCAGCATTACTCTGATACCAAGACAATATAAATAAGTCACAGGAAAATTACAGATCAATATCTGTTATGAGTCGGGTGCAGTGATGCACACCTGTAATCCCAGTGGCTCGGGAGGTTGAGGCAGGAGGATTGAGAGTTCAAAGCCAGCCTCAGCAACTTAGTGAGGCCCTGAGCAACTCAGTGAGACCCTATCTCTAAATAAAATCAAAATAGGGCTGGGGATGTGGCTCAGTGGTGGACTGCCCCTGGGTTCAATCCCCAGTACCAAAAAAAAAATCTGTTATGAATATAGAAGCAAAATATTAGTAAATAAAACCATTATTTACCATTCCCAGGAAAACAAGGGTAGTTCAATACAAATTCAATATAAATTCAATTAATATAATATATAACATTAATAAAACAAGGGTGGAAACCCTACACAATCATCTCAATTGATACAGAAAGGGCATTTGAAAAATCCAAAATCCACCTATGATTTTAAAAAAGCCTCAGAAAACTGAAGCAAATTAAGGAAGACCTAAGTGAATGGAACGACATCCTACATTCTTGGACAAGAAGACTTAATATTTTTAAGAAGTCAGTACTACCCAAAGTGATTTCCCGATCCAATGTAACCCCTATCAAAGTTCTAACAGCTGTTTTCACAAAAATGGCAAAACCATTCTTCAAGTTCTTAAGGAATTGAAGTGTCCCTGAATATCCAAAACCATCTTGAAGAAGAAGGGAGGAGGAGGAGGTGGAGGAAGAAAAAGAGGAGAAAGGTGGAAGACTCACTCTTTTTGACTCCAACATTAACCACAGATCTATAATCATTAAAAGTATGGTATTGCTGGGCACGGTGGCGCATGCCTGTAATCCCAGCAGGTCGGGAGGTTGAGGCAGGAGGATCTTGAGTTCAAAGCCAGCCTCAGCAATTTAGGGAGGCCCTAAGCAACTCAGTGAGACCCTGTCTTTAAATCAAATACAAAATAGATCTGGGGATGTGGCTCAGTGGTTGAGTACCCCTGAGTTCAATCCCTGGTACCAGAAAAAAAAAGTATGGTACTGTGCTGGGCGTGGTGCTGCACACCTGTTATCCCAGCAGCTCAGAAGGCTGAGGCAGGAGGATCCCAAGTTCAAAGCCAGCCTCAGCAATTTTAGCAAGGGTTAAGCAATGTAGCAAGACCCTATCTCAAAATTCAAAAGGACTGGGGATGTGACTTAGTGGTTAAGTGCCCCTGGGTTCAATCCACAGTACCAAAACAAACACAAACATATGGTGCTGGCATTAGGGCAGACGTATGGATCAATAGAATAGAATAGCAAGCCAAGAAATAAGCCCTAACTTATTTGGTCAATTGACTTTTGGGAAAAGAACAGTCTTTTCAACATGGTGCTAGGAAAATTGGATATCCTCATGCCAAAGAATGAAGTTGGACCTTTATCTCACACCATATGCGGTCATCCCTCCATCTCCCTGAGTTCCATATCCATGATGCTGGATTTGGCAACAACTTCACAAATGTAACAACAAGAGCACACAAGAAAAAATAGATTAAGATGGACTTCATCAAAATAAGGAACTTTTATTTTAACAGATACCATCAAGAGAGCGAAAAGACAACCTACAGAACAAGAAAATATTTGCAAATCATGTATCTTTTAAGGATTAATACCCAGAATATATAAAGAAGTTCTAAAGTTCAACAACAAAACACCCAATTCAAAAATAGGCAAAAAAGGACTTGAATAGATATTCCTTCAAAGAAGATTAAACTACTGACCAATAAACACACAAAATGGTGCTCGACGTCAGTGGGGAGATCTAAGTCAAAACGACAGTGGGCACCACTTCATACCTACTAGGAGGTTTATAATCAAAGCCAAGGAAACTAACCGTGTTGACAAAGATGTGGAGAAACTGGAACACCTGTGCACTGCTGATGGGAATGTAAAATAGTGTAGCTGCTATGGAAAACAGTTTGGCAGTTTCTCAAAAGGTAGAGCTAAACTACCACATGATCCAGCAATTCCACTCCAGGTATATATCCAAAAGCAGGGATTCAAGAAGATCCTTGTACTTGTATGAATTTGGGAGTTCATAGCTGCGTCATTCACTGTAGCTAAAAGGTTGAAGGAAGTGTCTATCAATGAATGAATGGATGAGTAAAATGTGGCATATACATAAAATTGAATATTATTTGATCATAAAAGGAAGGAATTCAGACATACTACAACCTCGATGAACCTTGAAGATGTGATGCTGAATGAACTAAGCCAGTCACAAAGGACAAATACTGTACGAATGCACTTACATGAGGGACCTAGAGTTGTTACATTCATAAAGACAGAAGGTAGAGTGGTGTTTGCCTCACACTGGAGGGAGTGGTGAGGGGAAGGTATTATTTAATTAGTAGTGGAGTTTCTGCTGGGAATGATGAAAAACCTGTGATCATAGTGGTGATGGGAACACAAGATTGTGAATATATTTAATGTCACTGAACTGTACACCTAGGAATGAGTGAGACCATAATGTTATGTATGTTTGATCATAATAAATCCAACAATGATATGTTTCTTTCCGAATGTTATGGTTTAGCTGTGGTGTCCCCCCTAAACTCACATGTAAGACAATGCAAGAAGGTTTGAAGGAGAAATGATTGGATTGTGACAGTCTTAACACAATTAGTGAGTCAATCCTCGATAGGGATTAACTGAGTAGTAACTGAAGTGGTAGGGTGTGGCTGGAGGAGGTAGGAATTAGAGCGTGGCTTTGGGGTATATATATTTGTATCTGGAGAGTGGAGACTCTCTCTGCTTCCTGATCACCATGCTGTGAACTGCTTTCTTCTACCACCCTCTCCCACCATGATGTTCAGCCTCAACTCGAGCCCTGAGGGATGGAGTCAACCTTCTATGGATTAAGACCTCTGAAACTGTGAGCCCTCAAAAAGACTTCTCTATAATTGTGCTGGTCAGATCATTTAATCACAGCAGCAAGAAAGACGACTAAAACACTGACCATAATATAGCAGGATGTTTTTTATTTCTTTTCTAATAATTCTTCTTTGAACTGCTTGTAGTCTTTAGGACATCCTTCTGCTTTTTATTTATTTATTTATTTATTTTTGTATTAGGGATTGAACCCAGGATGCTCTGCCACCCCAGCCCTCTTTTATTTTTTATTTTGAGACAGGGTCTCACTAAGTTGTTTAGGGCCTTGTTAAATTGCTGAGGCTCATCTTGAACTTGCAATCCTCCTGCCTCTCCCTCCCAAATCACTAGGATTATAGGTGTGAACCACCATGCCCAGCTAGGATATTCTTTTCTTTTATGAAGAGGTAAAGCTGCAACCTATCAAACATAAAATTTTTGCAGCTCTGTTCTTATCAAGTCCACATTATAGCAATTCCTAGGTCAGCCCAGGACATCAAACTAAGTATTCTCCCAACAAAAGCATTTGTATATGGAATACTTAGGAATTTCTTACTAGCGACAACAGATTTTTAGTTTTGCAGGAATTAATTTCCTGGTCTCCAAAAACACCCAAGTGTACTAAGTTTACAGGCTTGTTTTTTTTTTTTTTTTTTTTGGTGGTGCTGGGGATTGAACCCAGGGCCTTGTGCTTGCAAGGCAGGCACTCTACCCACTGAGCTATATCCCCAGCCCCCAAAAAATGTCCATTATTTTTAAACATTGGATGTCATCATAATTTAGACCTTGCCTTCTCAGGGAAAATGGTTTTAAAGCACAGAGGTAGTTTGAACTTGTGTTATGTTAGTTGGATTCTAAACAAGTTATAGTATGTTTTTCAAAAAATGAATAAATTTTCACCGTATAATTTTTGTCATAACCTGCACCTAACCTTGATCAACTCAGGGCAATCCCCTCCTCCGCCCCTTTTTTTGACTCATGATGGCCTCTTCAAAGATCATCAAATAGTTTTGGAAAACAGTATATAAATGTGTTATAGTTATTCTTTTCTCTGTTATCATCCTTGATGTATTTCAAAATTAGGAAACATTCTTTTTCTACACCTTAAAAATATGATTTTGCAGCAAGTCATCATTTTAACATCTTTCAATGGCTAGAAATGATAACATCACGTTGTAGGCACATGTTTAAAGGGGATGTCTCCTTCCATTTCCATAATCAACGATGTCACTAAATGCTTCATACATATTGAGGAAGGTGAAAAGTGCCCCAAACTCTTATTATGAAAGACCCAACATTATTGGTAAATACATTGTGCTCCCTTTTTAGGAATGTGTTATGCAAGGGGTGGTGGCCATTTAGCTTTTCATTTACTTTCATGAAAGTTTATAGAATGACTGGAGCTTGCCAAACTTTACATTTGCACTTTCTGCTGAATATGCAGATAAATGAGTAAAGCCTGGTTTGTATTTAGATAAATATCATCACACTCTTGTTTTAAATTTTTTTTTTCAGATTCTTTAAAATCTTCATAGAAGCCAGGCACGGTGGCAAATGCCTGTAATCCCAGTGACTTGGGAGGTTGAGGCAGGGGGATCACAAGTTCAAGACCAGCCTCTGCAACTTAGGGAGACCCTGTTTCAAAATAAAAAAAATAAAAAGGACTGGGGATGTGGTTCAATGGTAAAGTGCTTCTGGGTTCAATCCCCAGTACCAATAAAATAAAATAAAAATAAAAATAAAATAAAATAAAATAATAAAATAAAATAAAATAATAAAATAAATAAATAAATAAATA
>JAJEJO010002366.1:1129081-1151974 GCA_020662805.1 Glaucomys volans
AAATAAAATAATAAAATAAAATAAAATAAAATAATAAAATAAAATAATACAAATAAAATAAAATAAAATAATAAAATAAAAAATAAAATAAAATATAGAATAAAATAAAATAAAATAAAAAATAAAAATCTTTATGGAAATCTAGATGAGAATCTGAAACTCCAACTTTGGAATCAAAGTATCTAGGAACAATGGAGAACTTTTTTTTTTTTTTTTTGCCATGATTTGACAAACAATTTGATATGTGGTAAAATCTGACAGCTCTACACTGCAAGGGGCCAGCGCCTGTTCCCTAAATTTCCCATTGTTTCCCTACAGGACATTTAGTTGCAACTGTTGACTTAGGAAATGTAACATTAGTCAGTATATTAGGTTTTTTTTTTTTTCTTTTTATTGCTGCTATAACAAATTACCACAGGTGGCACTGTTTAAATATTAAGCAACACCAATTTAATCTTTTATCATTCAGAAGGACAGAAGTCCAACAAAGTGTCACTGGGCTAAAACCAAGGTGTCAACAAGACTGCATTCCTTTCTGGAATTGTTAACTAAAGCTCATAGTTTATATTGTTTCACTCCGTGTTGTACAGTCTATGGGTTTTGCCAAGTACACACCATGTACCCACTACTAGGTAGCATGTGGGATGATCTTCCTGCCCTAAAAATCTCCTCCTCTTCCCCAGAACCCCTGACTGCTCTTTTTACTGACTGTAGTTTTCCTTTTCCCAGAATATCATATAGTTGGAGAATATCATATAGTGGGAATGATGTACTCTGTAGCCTTTTCAGATTAGCTTCTTTGACTCAATAAGGTGCATTTAAGGTTCTTCTGTGTCTTTCTGTGGCTTGACCACATGTTTCTTTTGGCCATTGAATGGTATTCCATTATAAGGATGTGCTGAAGGGTTATGGAAAATAATATTCCTACAAGACAGCTCCCCAAGAAAAACAGAGGGGACAGTGTGACTCGGGAGGAGGGAGCTTACATGTACCACAGCTTTTTTGGGACAGCTGGTTTACTGTTTAACCTGTTTTAGGATAGGACCATGAGACTATGGAATATTGAAAACATCGACCAAGTTCCTTTGGTAATTGAGAACAAAAAGGCCATGGGCATACAGGTGAAACAGGTTGGTACTGGGTAAAGTTAAGCTCGGTGAAGACTTTCATTAAGCCTGTTTAATTTATTCTTTGAGAAAACATTTAGGGGGCAACTAGGGAAATAACCGTGGACACACAGTGAATTTCTTGCCCTGTGGGAGGCTTAAATTCAAAAAGAGGAGTCAAGGTATAAAGATACAAGAAAACTATGTAGTTAAGTCACACGGCAATGAATAATTTGAAGATAAATGACATAGGAATGAACGATGGGAATGCTGGGAGGTACAATATTTCAAAGGGTATGTGTCTCTGAGCAGGTGACAGGTATGCAGACTGTTTGGTGTTAAAGGAGAGCACTGGGTGGGTGTGTAGGGGACGGATTTCCCAGCAGTGGGAACAGCCAGTGCAGGGCCCTGAGGCAGGAGGGGTCCTGGAGGAGATGGGGCCTGAGGGAGCACTAGTCAGTGGAGAAATGGCTGAACACACAGCTGGACTGCCTAAGCCTCCTGTACTCCAGCTGCAGACCCCCAGTTGGGCCCCCAGGTCTCTGTTTCCCATGCAAGAAGCTCAGGAGCCCATGTTTCTCTAGTACAAGTGCTTGGTGGTAGGTACGCCCATGTTTTGCTTCACCAGGCTCAGCAAGGGCCAGCACAGAGGCAGAAGATGTGCCCCTCTACCACCAAGTTCTTGGAATTTCTGGTTGGCAGAGCTAGATGGAATGGCGCATGCCTATAGTCCCAGCAATTCAGTAGGCCGGGGCAGGAGGATTGCAAAGTCAAGGGCAGCCTCAGTAATTTAGTGAGGCCCTAAGCAACTTAGTGAGACCCTGTCTCAAATTTTTTTTTTAAAAAAGGGCTGGGGATAGATATAGTTTAGTTGTAAAGCATCCCTGGGTTCAATTCCAGTACAAAAAAAAAAAAAATTCTGGTGCTGCTTCTGGGACTGACTAATCTGTGAGCAGTGCTGGAGGGCAGGGAGTTGAGAGATGGGACCTATATGGACTTTGTTTTTGTGGCCAGCTAGTCATCAAGGCCTTTGTGACCATATTAGTCCTTAGAACCTGGAAGCTAACTAGCTGTAAAGCAGTGATTGTCCCTGTCCCTTACCTGCAAACTGCCCTGGAGCTGCCCCCTCTGGGAGCCTTGCTGTTTTGGAGTTGGACCCATGGAGACTGTTCCATGAGACCCAGAGTTGCTGAAGAAGGTAGGTAAAGGATACAAAATCTTTCTTGCAAAAAAAGAAAGAGACCCACCTGAAGCTGTAACCAAAACGAATCCATTGCACTTGACTTGCTCTGAATCCACAGGAGAAACTGCAGAGGCAGATGTCCCAAAAGGCCTGCCCCAGACTGCTGGCAAGGGGGGCAAAAGCACAGGGGCTTGGAGTGCCAGGACAGGGGAATGCCATTGTGCAGGCTTGTCCCAAGGGGACTGTGCTGGGGCTGGAACCACTGATTGGTCTCTGCCACGGTCTGAGAGTCCCCACCCTTTTGGCACTGCTCACTCATTAGTGGTCTACAGATGAGGTGGTGAGCTGTGCCATCCGTATCTACCATTGTACATGTTTTGCTCAGGAAAAGGCTCAGGACAGAAGAGGATGCTCAGCACCTACATCAATCTAGTTGAGATCCCTGTTTAGTTCGGCAATCTTGTCTGCTTGCTTCTTGTGGTTCTGTAAAAGTCAGGTGTTCCTGAGCATGTCAGGGAGTTAGGACAGCCCCTTTTCCTACAATTCTGCTCTGCACAGAGCACTAGGCAGTCTGGGACACCCGCCTTGTCTTCCCCCACTGCCCAGTGGCTTGCCATTCTTGCCCTCAGGGCCCTCACAGCAGGGGACATGAGCTGGCAGGAACCACTTAGCTTGGGGATGGGAGCAGAAGCCCACGTGTGTTCCCACTCAGTGGCCTGGAGTCTACTCTGTGAGGTTAGAGGCTCCTGAGAGGGAAGCTCTTACTTCAGCCCAGCCCAAGGTAGCCAGATGAGGAGGGAGGATTCCAATTTAATGCCTTAATCCTCTCTGACCAGCACCTCCTTTCTGCTTTTAAAATATTTCATGTCAGTGCGAAGGATGTGACAGACCATTCTCCACCTTGGAAAGTGACAGCTCTTTTGAAATAATCACCAAATGCATCTTCTGCCGGAGAGATCCAATGGACTTACCAGAAGAGACTTCATCATCATTGGAAACTGAGAACGAAGAGGTCTGACAGCCACTGGGCCCTTTGAGTGACTTGATCATGTCATCCAGGTTGCAGGGCTCTCTGCAGGGATCCTTCTCTGGGTCCCTCTGCAGCTGAGTGGGGCTGTCAGCCTGGGGCAGGGGCCAGTGTCTGACTGGACTCTCAGTACAGTGCCACCTCCTCGGCTCCACAGCATCCTTGGGGGTTCATGCAGAATAAATCTAGATTCCTTTGGAAAACAAGTGTGCATATGAATTGTAGAAGTAGTTTTGCTTTTTCTAAGCTTCCTATCCTGGTGTTCATTTTGTTTCATTTTGGGGATGCATTATGGACTCATATTCTGGAGTCTGGAGCTGCTCTGTAAAGTGGCCCCTTGGACTGGCATCAGCATTTCCTGAGGATGGATTTGTCAAATGAACATAAAGATGTGTGGACCCTTCTGTGGATGAGGATGGCAAGGCATTGTGGCTCCTATGGGTTGACTGTGGTTTGTTCCTAAGCGTTCATATCCTGGAAGCTTGGCCCCAATGTGATGGTCTTGGGAGGTGGTTCAACCTTTATGAGGTGGGGCCTAGTGGGAGATGATTAAGTCATGGGGTGCACCCTGGGAAGTTATTAGTACCTGCCTCTTGGGAGTGGGTTAGATATCAGGGGATAGAATTAGTTACCTCAAGAGCAGATTGTTATAAAGTTAGGCCACCCCATGTGTTTGGTTTCTTCTACATGTGCTGCTTGTTGTTCTCACATGTGCTCCTGTCATGTGATGCCATCTGCCATGTTATGATATCATATGAAGCACTAATCAGATGTCACTGGGTGATCTTGAACTTTCCTGCCTCTAGAACCATGAGCTTAATAAATATTTTTTCTCTATGAAGTACCCAGACTCAGGTATTTTGTTATAGTAACAAAACCAACGAAAACACTGGCTAATGCTCCCAGAGCAGAGGAAGATTGGAATAGGCAAGAGTTGGTGGTGGCATTTCCACCACAGGATAGGATGTTTCATGCTCTCTGCCCCAGACTTTTCAATGTCCAGAATGCCCATACATATGTGCAGCTGTCTTCCTGCTTCCACTGTGTATTGTAGGGCACTGATCCAGGAAGAGTGACATTTTTCAGTTAAAAAATGTGAAGATTCCCCTGTCCCATTTGGTGAGCCTCACAGGATTTTTACCCAATATCATTAGTATTCTCTGTGCTCCATTTTAGAAACTTGATTGCAGGACTGATTCCATGCATTAACACGATAACCAGAGAATCATTTAGGCAGGCTCCATCTTGGTGCCTTTCCCTGTCAGTCACAGAAAGGGTTATTGCTCAGATTCAAGTTGGCTGCTTAGTATTTAGCTACTAATTTACAAGGAATGATGTATGAACTTGTCAAAACTCCACTTACACCTGCCCAGCAAGTGACCCCTCTCCTCCGGATGTTCTGAGGCCTTCCCACAGTTGAAGACACTGATAGATGTAGTCATCACTGTGCCTGCAGAGGACAGCTAGACAGCATGTATGAACACTGCCCCTCCTCATGGGCACCTAGGTTGGTATTACAAATTATACTGGGGCGCAAAGCAGGAGGCAGAGGCAAAAGGTTTTGAAAGAGCTTGGAAGCTCGGTTGAGGCACCGCTGGGATTCGAACCTAGGATCTCCTGTTTACTAGACAGGCGCACGTATTTTTTGTATGGACTCAACAGTCTGTGGCTGCCTCTTCCACGCATTAGCAGTAATGGACTTTGTTGTGACCCACAGACCGTCTGAGAAGTGCGGGAACAGTGGCTGGTATGCCTGAGGGAGGAGACCCCGGAGGAGCAAGTGGGGAGCCTGGGTGGGGGGGACTCCCACCTGCCCTAATCTGGCAGTGGCAATCTCCCCACGCAGGGTGCTGTTAGCGCAGGGTCCCCTTAGTACCCTGCGACGCTACCATGACTCAGGAAGAAGCGGCCCCAATGAAGTTATGGGCCCGCGGGGCTGCAGGGATGGCGGCCTGCTCGGGCCGAGGGTGTGGTGCTGGTGGGTACGGAGCTCAGCGGGTCGCCACCCGTGCGCCGCCACCCGAAACCGGGAGACCAGCAGCCCTGCCGCGCTGGCGGGTCGTGGGGGGTCCCCCGCGCCACTTCTGGCGAGCAAAAAGCGCAGACCTAGACCGAGGACCCCACGAAGGTACAGATATCAGGTTCTCGTGGAAGAGACGCTGCCTGGACCCGGACACGAGCCCGCCCAGCCCCCACCCACAGTGGGGCGCGTTCCCATAGGGTGTGCCATCAAGCAGGTACACCACGCATGCGCCGACGTCCAACCTCCTCACCGCCTGAAATTTGAAAACCAAAAAGCCTCTGCGCACGCGCACGGCTCATGGAGTTACTAGAGATGGGGAATAGTTTCTCGCGGTGCTCGTACGGGTGGCGCCGTGGCTTAGTTGGTTAAAGCGCCTGTCTAGTAAACAGGAGATCCTGGGTTCGAATCCCAGCGGTGCCTCAACCGAGCGTCCAAGCTCTCTCACAACCGTTTTGCCTCCGCTTTGCGCCCCAACCCAACCACCTTTCTCTCCGAGGGCATGAGGGGGAACCTGCGAGACCTTTTTAGCCCGGGCCGCAGCTGGGCTAAAAAGGCCCCATGCTGCGCTACACCTGACCGGCTTCAGAGTCTGCTCTGCCGAGTGCCCCAGAGCTCGGGGCGTGGGCGTTGCGGGAGCCAGGAGGACCTTGCGCGCCGGCGGTGGGAAAGGGCCGGCGGGTGGACACGCATTTCCCCCGCTGCATTTTTGGGTGTGGGGTCGTCCCTCTTGCTTTTGCCTCTCCCGCACGCCAGGAAGTTGCTGCCGTGCTTGGCTGAGCCTTCCAAAGGACCTTCTGATTTCCCCTTCTCCTGCCATCCATGCATAATAAAAGTCTGTTGCACATCTTTGAGACTTAGCGAGGTCAAGTGGGGTCCAAAGGGGAGGCCTGCGGGGTCGAGTCCCCCAGTGTGACAGTTTGCGGAATCATTAAAACTCCAGGCGAGGGAAGATCAAAGGGGACTCTGCCCAGTTCAGAGGGCCAGTGTGGGGACGAACCCTAAGGCTTGGGCTATGGTCGCTGATTGCTGTGCGAGGCCCTGGAAATAAATACACACGCACTTGGGGATCCACTCCAGAGCAATTGCATCCAGGGCTTTGGTGGTGGTGGTGAGGGACACATTGGAGTTTTTAAAAAGTCTTTCAGGAATTCATATAGCTCAGACGGTTCCCGTGAGCTGCAGAAGTGGTAGACGTGGCATGAGGCTGTGTGCTAAACGCAATGGCTCCTCCACTCACAGGAAGGTTACACCTCTAAATTGTCGTATGGTAAATAAACTTAACCTATCCAACATCATAGCTCTGCCTCGCCTCCCCGAACACTTAAATCAGCCTACAGCTGGGCAAAATGGTAAGGATGAAACATCTTAACTTTTTTTTTTTGGAACCAGGGATTGAACTCAGGGACACTCGGCCACTGAGCCACATCCCCAGCCCTATTTTGTATTTTATTTAGAGACAGGGTCTCACTGAGTTGCTAAGGGCCTCGCTAAGTTGCTGAGGCTGGCTTTGAACTCGCGATCCTCCTGACTCAGCCTCCCAAATCGCTTGGATTACAGGTGTGCACCACCACGCCCGGCTGAAACATCTTAACTTGAACCATTGTTAAATCAGGATCTTCTGTAATCAAATTTGCCTGCTCCAGAAGTAGTTCCTCTTTCTGCCTCTACTACAGGTCTGGGTTTATTGCTTATTGTTTGTTTTTCTTGTTGTTGTGTTTGATTGATGTTGCTAAAGAAAATTTGTCAGGATTATTTTGAGCCTTTGTAGTGTTGATAGGAACATCTAATCAGTGGTAAATTTTTTGGAAACTGGGCTGGGGTCATTGTGGAGCTGGATATTTCTAGTTGGTCTTTATTCCTAAACTGAGCTGTGTAGGCGGTTTTGAGCATTGTCTGTTAGGTGGCTGAAAGGAGGTATTTGTTGAGGGTGAGAGTCTGGGATTTAGGAAGGGTCAGCTAAAGAAAAGCATTTGTGAATCAAGGACTGAATATGCAGCAGATGACTTTGAAGTCACCT
This sequence comes from Glaucomys volans, assembly GCA_020662805.1. Lineage (NCBI taxonomy): Eukaryota > Metazoa > Chordata > Mammalia > Rodentia > Sciuridae > Glaucomys > Glaucomys volans. Next base: position 1,136,438 of record JAJEJO010002366.1, read on the forward strand.
AATGAAATAAGTATCCCTGGGCAGTAAGAAAAGCCAAAAAAGATGAATGGGCTAGTGTGAAGTTGATCCTTCCTTCTGTTGCTTAAAAATGCCTAGATATTCCTGCCTCAGGGCCTTTGCATGTGCTGTGCCAGATGTCTGGAATGCTGTTTCCAGTAACTTCTGTGGAATGGGTCCTTATCATTTCTAATCTTTCAGTGTGTCACTCCTTTGGGAAACCTCCCCTCACTATCCCCCAGGTCAGCTTCCAGTATAGCAACCTGCTTATTTCCTTCACAGAATTTCTTCATATGCTTCAACCAAAATAATCCATCACAACAGACCAAATGCTAGAACAGATAGACAGTCCAGCTGCCTTGTGTGAAACCCATGATAAAAGAGCTTTGCATTAGGTTCATGTACAAGTATGTCACCGAGTTTGCTACTATGTGTAATTATAATGCATCAATAAAAGAATTAAAAAGAGCTTTGCAAAACGGTAGAACTATGCCGCTCTTCTCATTAAATTTTCTTTTTATTTTGCAAATAGTTTCCTACATGTGATATTGTATTAACATGGAACCTGCTTATTATTATTTTAAAATGAATAAATATTATAATTTTTTCTCAGTTTTAATTTCTAATATCTTTTTCCCCTCTTGGGTACAAGAGATTGAACCCAAGGATGCTTAATCACTGAGCCACATCCCCAGAACTTTTTTTTTTAATTTTGAGACGGTCTGGCTAAGTTGCTGAGGCTGTCTGTCACTCAGTCTCTGAGTCACTGGGATTACAGGTGTGCACCATTGCACCAGAGTAATATCTTAAATCTTGATAGATATAATCTAAATACACAGATGCTAATTTGGGACACTCAATAATTTTTTTAAGAGTGCAAAGAGATCCCAAGATTAAGAAGATTGAGAATCACAGAAAGTGCATTTGGGGCATTATAGGGTCTTCAGAGAGCAGGATAAGTGAGAGTATTGGAGGTGAGGGGAGGGGTTTGCCCTCCTGCCCCTCCCTGAGATGACTTCTTTGAATTATGGCGACTGTGGATTGAATATGAGGACAGCTCACTTTTCACTGAGAACCCCTTTGAGAATGTTGAGTGAATTGTCTTGAGTAGATCAAGGAATTATGATTTCAATAAAGTTTTAGAATCAAACCATCATCTCAATACACGCTCATGATGAAAATTCAAATAGGAAATATGAGAAGCAATATAGTGTAATGGGTTAGAACACCCAGGGAGGAAGCTGAACAGCCATATAGAGCCGTGTGCCTTTGTTGGCAACCACCGTATTTGTTGCCAGTGATAAAGCACTGGGCACATTTCTTAATTTCCCTGTAACTCAATTTCTCTCTTTCTTTTTTCCCCTGTGGTTCTGGGGACCAGATCCAGGGGCTCTCTCAAGCTACCCACACACACCCATTCTTTTTTTTTTTTTCTTTTGGTACTGGGGATTGAACCCAGGGCAACCACTACTGAGCCATATCCCCAGCCCTATTTTGTATTTTATTTAGAGACAGGGTCTCACTGAGTTGCTTAGGGCCTCGCTAAGTTGCTGAGACTGGTTTTGAACTTGTGATCCTCCTGCCTCAGCCTCCCAAGTCGCTGGGACTACAGTCGTGCACCACTGCACCCGGCCCACACACCCATTCTGTAGCTCAGTTTCTATCTGTGTGAAACTGGGTTAGTACCAGCAGACACCTCATTGGGTTGTCCTGAGAACCAAATGAGTTATGTTCACCCTTAGATGACAGAAATTCCTACATAGGGGTTTCTGTCCAGGGAGTAAGGCAGGAAAATCCTTTATCAGTTCCTTTGCCTTCCAGACCCTTCTCTGGGCATTCCCACAGAGGCGACATGTGTGGAGTGCAATTCAGTGTGCGTGCGTGTGTTTTGTTGGTTACAGCTTTGCTGAGACACGATTCACGTGCCGCACAACTCACCAGCTTAAAGTGTGCGTTTCAATGATTTTTAGTTTGTTTATAAAGTTGCACAAGTCAACACCACGATCATATTTAGAACATTTTCACTCCCCCCTTGTGCAAAGGTTCTGCAGAGAAACAGAAACACAGTTATGCATGTTTGAGTGTGTGTGCGTGCGTGCCTGCGTGTGTGTGTGTGTGTGTGTGTGTGTGTGTAGAGTTTCCCCCCACCCCGGCTTTATTGTGGTGCCAGGGGTTGAACCCAGGGATCTTAGGCGGGTCTGCCACCACTAACCACACTCCACCCCCTAGGATAGTCATGTCTAAATCCAAAAGTCAAAATGCTCCAAGATCTCAAACTTTTTTGAGACACTACAGGTAGAAAATTCCACATCAGGAAACTTTCATGCACAAGATTATTGTATAAAATTACCTTCAGACTATGTGCATAAGTATATGTGAATATATATAAATATGCATATATTTATATATGTATAAATATATATATATACATTTTGGGTATAGACTTGGGTCTCCTCTTCAAGATATCTCAGTATGCATATGCAAATACTCTGAAAAAGTCAGAATGAAACAGTTCTGGTTCCAAACATTTCAGATAAGGGGGTACAAGGAGAGAGAGAGAGAAAGAGAGAGAGAGAGAGAGGGAGAGGAGGGGAAGAAGTAGAAGGAAGGGGAGAAGGAGGAGGGGAAGGGAGGGACTTCTTGTAAGACTTGGATAAGAATTGGCTCACGTGGTTATGGAGGCTGAGACGTCTCCAGATCTGTCGGGAAGCTGCTGCTGCTGCTGATGTCAAGTTCCAGCCCGAAGGCTGGCAAGCTCAAGACCCGGGACAAATCAATTCTTCAGTCGAAGTCCAAAGACAGTTAAAGAGCAAGGCTCCAATTCAGGCATTTGGGCAGGAGGAGTTTTCCTCTTACTCAGACTTTTTGTTCCAGTCTAGTCTTGTTCTGGTCTGGCCTCCGATTGATTGGACAGGGCCATCACTGTTCACAGGGAGGACAATGCTTCTCTCTGACTACACGTTCAAATGTGAATCTCAGCCAAACACACCTCACAGACATTTACAGAAGTATTGTCTGAAGAAATGTCTGTACCCCTTGTGGCCCAGTTGAGTTGACCCTTAAAATTAACCACCATCCCGCCCCCAAAACCATTGGCCATGGGGCTTCCGATTTCTCCACGTCCTTGACACTCTCGCTATTATCTTCTGTCTGATTAGAGCCATCTTAATGGATAAAAAGTGGTGTCTCACTGTGGTTTGATTTGCATTTCTCTAATGACGAATGAAGCACATATTGTGTGCTTCTTGTCCATTCATGTATCTTCTTTAGAGAAAGGTCTAGTCAGGTCCTTTGCCTATTTTAATTGGGATGCCTTTTTATTATCATTTTAAGATGATTCTTCATGCAATCTTGTATGGATCGCTTATCAGATATATGATTTGAAAAAATTTCTTTGCCATTCTGAGAAGTCTCTCTTCACTTTTTAAAAATTTTTTTTTGGTACTGGGGATTGAGCCCAGGGGCACTTTGCCACTGAGGTACATCCCCAGCCCTTTTTATTTGTTTTAAATTTTGAGACAGGGTCTCGCTAGTTGCTGAGGCTAGCCTTGAACTTGTGATCCTCCTGCCTCAGCCTTCTGAGTCACTGGGATTATAGGCACACATCACTACACCCAGCTCCTACAACCTTGTTCTCTGTCTCCTTCTCCTCCTCCTTCTTTTTGATACCAGGGATTAAACCCAGAGATGCATTTCACTGAGCTACATCCCCAGCTCCTTTTAAATATATATATTTTTTAAATTTTTAGACAGGGTCTTGCTAAATTGTTTAGGGCCTCGCTAGATTGCTGAGGCTGACTTTGAACTTGTGATCCTCCTGTCTCAGCCTCCCAAGTCTCTGGGATTACAGGTGTGTGCCACCATACCTGGCTCTCTTCACTTTCTTGATACTATCATTTGAAGTGAAATAAATTTTAAGTTTAATTAAGTCCAGGTAATCTATTTCTTTTTTGTTGTTTATGATGTCATGTCTGAGATTCCACTGGCAAATCCAAGGTCACTAAGATTTACATTAACTTTTTCACTAAGGTTTTTATAGTTTTTGCTCTTAGATGCAGGTTTCAGATCCATTCTGAGTAAATTTTGTATGTGATGTTAATTTGGGGGTCCAAGTTCATTCTTTTGTATGTGGATAACATATTGTACTAGCACTGTTTTCTCTGCAGGGGTCTTAGCACTGTGGGGAAAATCAATGACCTGCACAGACAGTGGCTTCTTTGTGAATTCTCTGTCCTATTGCATTGATTTATGTCAATGCCGATACCACACTATCTTGACAACTATGACTTAGTACTAAGTTTTAAGTTGGGAACTGTGAGTTCTCCAAAGTTGTTCTCATTCAAGATTGTTTATTCAGTTTATTCTAATTCTCTTGAATTTCCATGAGTTTTAGAATCAGTCTGTTAATTTCTGCAAAGAGAAGCCAGCTGGGATTTTGATAGAGTATGTGTTGAACCTGTAGATCATTTTTTGGGCATATTGTTAACTTTTAACCAAAAATCTTCTCTCCATGAACATGATCTGTTTTTCCACTTATTTAGGCTTCTTTAATTTCTTTGAACAAAGTTATTTCATTTTCAGAGAATGAACTTTGCACTTATTTTGTTAAGCTTATCCTGGTGTATTTTCTTCTTTTTGATGCAACTGCATTTTCATATTATTAATTACAAATGTGTAGAAATACAATTGATTTTTGTGTCTTAATCTTAAATCCTGTAACCTTGCTACACTAATTTATTAGTTTATTATTGGTTTTAAGTGAATTCCTTAGTATTTTCATGTTTTCTGTTTCTTTTTGTTTTACTAACGATTCTCTGTTTACTCTTCATACTCTTAGTTAAACCTCAGTTATTCTCATGAATTCCTTGGTATATTTTCCGTATATGTTTATATAGCATTGTTGTGTCATGAATAAATAGAAATAGTTTTACTTTCTTCTTTCCATTCTGAATGCCATCTATATAATTTTCTTGCCTAATTTTCCTGGTTAAAACCTTCAGTAAAATGTTAAATAGAAATTGTGTGAGCAGACTTTTTTTTTTTGTACTGGGGATTGAACTCAGGGGCACTCGGCCACTGAGCCACATCCCCAGCCCTATTTTGTATTTTATTTAGAGACAGGGTCTCACTGAGTTGCTTAGGGCCTCGCTAAGTTGCTGAGGCTGGCTTTGAACTCGCGATCCTCCTGCCTCAGTCTCCCAAGTGCTGGGATTACAGGCGTGTGCCACCGCACCCAGCCATTTTCATTTTTGTTTTGGTACTGGGAATTGAACCTGGGGTGCTTAACGACCGAGCCACATCCCCAGCCCTTTTGAGTATTTTATTTAGAGATAGGGTCTCACTGATTTGCTTAGGGAGTTGCTAAGTTGCTGAGGCTAGCTGTGAATTCTCAATTTTCCTGCTTCAGTCTGCCGAGCTGCTGGGATTACAGGCATGTGCCATGGTCCCTGGCAGGTGTTGGGTTTTTGTCAAATGCTTTTCTGCATTTGTTGAGGTAATCATATGATTTGGGGTTTTTGTTCTGTTGATATGATAATTTGGTTTTGGACATCAAACCAACCTTGCATTCCTGGTATAAATTTTGTGTGCGGATATTGACATAATGATCAGCAAATAGATCTTGGAAATCTTTACAGGTGAGTGCCCCTAGATTCCTTGTATTTCTGTTTACTGCTCTGGAGTGTTCTTTGCTTGCCTGTGGCCATTCCATGAATTAGAGGCCTCTACCTAGTTGGTGGATAGAGCAATGGTGTAGGGGTTGTCTGGAGATCCTACTACAATGGACACAGCTGGGAAGATGGGCCAGTGCTTCCCTCACACGTGGGTTCTTCTGCACATGAGTTTTTCTAGGATAAAGGTGAGACAGAATAACTGAGCATAGCTTTGTACACAGTTTGTACTTAATAACTAATGCCCAATAGCTCTCCCCAAAGCCCATATTGATTTCTTTGTCCTTCTCCACACCGGCCAGCATGAGATTCTGGAACATTGTGGAGAGCTTTGCAAAATGCATTTTATTGTTATTTTAATTCACATGTCCCTTGCTTAGGAGCATAGTTGGGCATTCACCTATATGTTTATTGCCCATTTGTATTTCTTCTGTGAATTTCCTGATCACATCCCTTGCTCATTATTTAAGTTGCATTATTTGTTTTTCTTACTGGTTTGTCAGGGGAATTTATGTTATCAAAAATACAAGCAACAATAAGTGTTGGCGAGGATGTGGGGAAAAAGGTACACTCATACATTGTTGGTGGGACTGTAGATTGGTGCAACCATTTTGGAAAGCAATATGGAGATGCCTAAGAAAACTTGGGATGGAACCACCATTTGATCCAGCTATCCTATGCCTTGGTTTATACCCAAAGGACTTAAAATCAGCATACTACAGTGACACAGCCACATCAATGTTTATAGCAGCTCAACTCACTATAACTAAACTATGGATCCAACCTAGATGCCCTTCAACAGATGAATGGATAAAGAAAATGTGGTACATATACACTATGGAATATTACTCGGCCTTAAAAAAGAATGAAATTATTTGCAGGTAAATGGATGGAACTAGAGAATATCATGCTAAGCAAAATAAGCCAATCCCAAAAAACCAAAGGATTTGTGAATGGTGATCCATAGAGGGGAGTGGGTAGGGAAGAATAAAGGAACAGAGGGGAGTGAGGGGAGGGGTGGGTAGGGATGGGAAGGATGGTAGATTGTGACAGACATTATTACCCTATAAACATATATGGAAAAAATTTTAAAAAACATTTATCGCTGTCAAAACAAGTTAATGAAAAAAAATAAACACAAATCAAGGATTAAAAAAAATCTTGTCCTTTTAGAGATGTGATCAATATTATCTCTCAGTCTGTTTATTTGCCTTTTAACTTTGTTATAGTATCTTTTATCTTTTGGGTTACTCAAGTCATCTTTCAAGTTCTTAGGTCAGGTTATAGTGTTCTTAGTTTAGGTCTTGAATATTTCTTGCTGAGTTTATTTTTAGGTATGATGAATGAGGTAATTTTCCTGTTATATTTTTTAATTACACAATCCTGCTGTGTAGGAATGCTTTTGGTGCTCGGATAAGACTCTCTAAAGCAGCCCTCTTGTTTGACCCCTCTTTGTATCGTCAATGGTTTGTTAAACCTTTTGGCATATTCCATGTTGTGCAAATTGGAATACTGAATGAGAAACTTGATCTTAAAGGGGAAAAAAGATGTTACTCAAAAAAGATCTGCAATTCACATAAGTGACAAAACAATTTCCAGCAGAGGAAGGGCCCAGTGAGTTCAGCAGAACAGTGGAGACTGCTTCATTGTATCAGAAATTGAAGAGCCAGGTTACCAACAATCTCATTCTTCAGTATTAATTCAAGGGAAATGAAAACAATATCCATAAAAAGATGTATATATGCATGTTCACAAATGCTCTAAATACATCACAAAAGTTAGGAACAGTCCAGGTGTCTACCTGGGGAAAAATAAACTGCAGTACATCCAGACAAGAGACCACTGCACAGCAATGAAAAAAAATGGATCACTGATATTTACACATTGCATGGAGCGAAACAGAACCTAGTTTATGATCCCATTTATATGCAACTCTGGAATGCAAATCAACCTATAGTGAGAGCAGATCAAGGGCCGCCTGTGTGGCAGAGGGATATTCTTGAGAAGGGGCACAAAAGAACTTTTGGGCAAGATACAAATGCTCTCTATCTTGGTGCGGATATATATTTATTAAAACTCATTAAGTTGTGTGCTGAAGCTCCATGCATTTCACTGCATGAAAGATAATCTCAATAAAAACATTAAAACAATAAAAGCCATGTTAAAGCCAGGTGCGGTGGCGCATGCCTGTAATCCTAGCGGCTCTGGAGGCTGAGGCAGGAGGATTGCAAGTTCAAAGCCAGTCTCAGCAAGGGAAAGGTGCTAAGCAACTCAGTGAGACCCTGTCTCTAAATAAAACACAAAATAGGGCTGGGGATGTGGCTCAGTGGCCAAGTGTCCCTGACTTCAATACCCTGTTCCAAAAAAACAAAAGGCCAGCCGGGCACAGTGGCGCACACCTGTAATCCAAGCAACTTGGGAGGCTGAGGCAGGAGGATCGTGAGTTCAAAGCCAGCCTCAGCAACTTAGCGAGGCCCTAAGCAACTCAGTGAGACCCCGTCTCTAAATAAAATACAAAATAGGGCTGGGGATGTGGCTCAGTGGCGGGGTGTCGCTCAGTTCATCCTTTGCTTGTTAAAAAAAACAAAAAAAAAAAAAGGCCATGTTGAGAGCAATCTGGGTCTTCACCCCAGCCTGCCTCTCTGCTCCACGTGTGTTGAACTTTTCTTAGTCATGGCCTGTGCCCTGCATTTGGGAGGCTGTCCCATCACACCCTGTCTCTACAGCTCTGGCCTGAGGTGTTCCAGACAGAGGAAGGGAAGTTTCATCTGGGCAAGGAGGGCAGCGGCAGCAATATGCAGACGCCATTAGCAGCTCCTGGGTAGGCTTTCCCCCTTAAAGACTGCCTGGAGAGGTGGCCTCAGCCTCAGGAAAGAGGCCCTCTGCAAGAGGAGTGCCATTCCCTGGCCACCAAGGAAGAACTCAGGATGGTGATAGTTGGTGGTGGGGTTTTATTGTGCTGGATTCTTTTTCAGGAGACAAAATCATTCATAGATCTCCCTCACTTCAACGTTGTTCAATCACATGGTTATTTTCAAAAAGCAAAATTGACTGGTAACTATATTTGAACACATTCTATTCAGATCTTATTATTTAATATAGGGTAAGTAATATGGAAACAAATCCCATCATTTTGTACCACATTTAATTTCTTATAGTTAATTAGATAATTAATTTCTTATAGTTAATTAGATAATTATAAAACAAAAACTCATCAAAATATTTAAATTCAGTGAGGGCTTCTCCCGCAAGAGTATTTATTTATTCACTGTGTGTTCTGGGAGCTGTAAACATGAGTTTATGTCTGGGAGGGGCAAGTTCCGGCAGGGAGTGGCGTTAAGACGGGGAGTAAATGGCACTGTAAGAATTTGGACGGGCTGGCTTTCTACATTCAGGTTTTGGTTCCTCACCAATCTGCATCCTGAGGTACTTGTTAGGGCAAAACTCTCCATGCCAAGGAATCTCTGAAATAAAGGGTTCATTGGGCTGTAACAGAGGCTAGCCAAAAATGGTGCATGGTCTGGAACAAGTTCCTGCAACTTCCAGCAGCAAGGCTAGATAGCAGCTGGAAAAATGTCCTCAGGGCCTGAAGCCGAAAGTATTTTTATAATGAAACTTGGGAAGGAAAACCCAAGTTGTTTACATTGAAGCTTCACTGACTCTGGATCAGAGCACCAGGATAAGAGGGTATCCATAAGGAGGATTTATTACTACAGGTTTGGCTGGAGTCCCAAGCAGGATGTGGTGGTGGTGGTGGTGGTGGTGGTGCTGTGTGTGTGTAAATGTGCGTGTATAGGAGATGAGATTTTGAGATTTGAGTATATTTATTTTCCTTTTCTATGTTGGGGATGGAACCAGGCCTCATGCATGCTAGGGATGCCAGGGAAGGGCTTTACCACTGAGCTACACCCCCAATGCCAAGTTAAGGTTTTAACATACATTCAGGAATGTGAAACCTGTTGTGTTTGGCCCATAGCTGGTGTGTGTGTGTGTGTGTGTGTGTGTGTGTGTTGTTTTTGGTACTGGGGAGTAAATTCAGGGGTGCTCAACCACTGAGCCATATCCCCAGCCCTTTTTTGTATTTTATTTAGACACAGGGTCTCACTGAGTTGCTTAGGGACTCATTAAGTTGCTGAGGCTGGCTCTGAACTCGCGATCCTCCTGCCTCAGCCTCCCAAGTGCTGGGATGACAAGTGTGCACCACCGCGCCTGGCTGGCCCATCGCTGTTAACTGACTATCTTCCCCATCTCATCTTCCCTTCATCCTCCTCGCCCATGTGAGTCTTTCTCTTGTCACACCCTATTGCTTTCCTCTGAATGGAGAGTGGCTTCTTAGAAAGCTTGTTGTGATCAGTTATTTTTCAAAATAAAATGCTACCAAGCTGGCCACTAATCAGGCGCTCTCTGATGTGTGTGGTAGATTACTTGGGTGCCTAAGTGTATCTGGGGTGGAACCTTGCTGTTGGAAGGGAGTAAATGCAGGTTGATGCTCTAGGGAGCCAGTCTGCCATTGAGTGTGTGCACAGAGCTTTCCTGGTTCAGCCCCACCGGTTCACAGCTGAGGACAGCTGCAGGTGTGTGGGTGGGTACCTGGGCCGGCTGCCAAGCAGGTGACTTCCAGCAAATACACATCTATGAGAATCCATAGGGGATGACCAGGCTGCTCACACTCATTCTGGCACTAGAATGTGCTTCTCGGATTCACCCCTTACAGAGAACCCTAAAGATGATTTTAGGGCAGGATAGTCAAATAATTTATTTTAACCACCATAGCTTATGGTGCAGAAATAGAATTATGCAAACCCATGTCATTTAGCAAATGTCAATAAACAGGGTAGAAGGAATTTAAAAAAAATGAGGCAGAAAGGAGATGTAAAGGAAGAACAAGGAAATGAAATTTTAATTCAGAAGTTCCGCATACTTTTCCAGGCCTGTCACTCCCAGATTTCTGGGAAATCTGTAAATCTACCCCCATGCACTGTGAATTAGCACCAAAATAAACAGATTAAGAGAGATACGATATCTTGAGAAACCTATCATCTAGGGTACTTTCTAGAATTATCTATTGATCAGAAAATGAAGAGCACATCCACCTAGCATGGATCCTGGAATGACCAGGCCACCGGGAACCATCCTGGGATCACCAGACTGATGTCATCCTCACATACCTTCACCAAATTTCTTTTAAAAGAAGAGCCACAAGTTCCCCCAAATGTGTCTCTCACTCTCCAGATGGCCTGCTATGTACATTCTTTTCTTTCCTAAATAAATTTCTGTACCTCTACTGACCTATGCTGAAACTATTTTATTTTATTTTTGTACTAGGTATTGAACCCAGGGGCACTTAACCACTGAGACACATCCCAAGCCCTTTTTGGTATTTTATTTAGAGACAGGGTCTCATTGAGTTGCTTAGGGCCTTGGGAAGTTGCTGAGGCTGGCTATGAACTGGCGATCCTCCAGCCTCAGCCTCCTGAGCCACCGGGATTACAGGCATGTTCCACGCACCTGGCTGAAATTCTTTTTCTTTACACATGTCAAGGATCTCACCAGTCCCTATTCAAGTCCTTCACCCTCCCTGGGGAACTCCTTGGGACCCTTTTCCAGAGATACCCCTTCTCCCATGATATCTAGACCACATTTATTAGTTTATAAAATACAGTAGTTTATCTTTATCCATAGGGTTCTTCCTAAAGCTTGATCAGACTATTGGCAACTTCAAAAAACCCGCTTATGGTTTCATTGATTTTTGTTGTTGTTTTCAATTTTATGGATATCTGTTCATATATATATATTTTTTTTTTGGTAGTGGGGATTGAACTCAGGGACACTCGACCACTGAGCCACATCCCCACCCTATTTTGTATTTTATTTAGAGACAGGATCTCACTGAGTTGCTTAGGGCCTCACTAAGTTGCTGAGGCTGGCTTTGAACTCACGATCCTCCTGCTTCAATCTCCCAAGTGCTGGGATTACAGGTGTGCGCCACCTTCTGCTTGCTTTGTAATCATCATCATCATCATCATCATCATCATCATCTTCCTTGTCTACTTTCTTTTCTATATTTTCTTTCTAGATATACATGGCAGTAGAGTATATTTTGACATATCATATATACATGGAGTATAACTTCCCGTTCTTGTGGTTGTACATGATGTGGAGTTACACTGGTCATGTATTCATATATGGACATAGGAAAGTTACATTGGATTCATTCTACTCTCTTTCCTATTCCCATCCTCCCTCCCTTCCCTTCATTCCCCATTATCTAATCTAATGAACTTCTATTCTTCTCTCCCCCCTTATTGTGTGCTAGCATCTGCATATCAGAGAGAGCATTTGGTCTTTGGGTTTTGGGGATTGGCTTACTTCACTTAGCATGATAACCTCCAGTTCTATCTATTTACCAGCAAATGGCATAATTTCATTCTTCTTTATGGCTGAGTAATATTTCATTGTGTATATATACCACCCTTGTCTATTTTCTTAAGGTGAATGCTTAATTTATTTGAGACCAATCTTTTTATTTGCAATGTAGCATTTTAATACTATAAATTTCCCTCTGAGCACTGCCTTATCTGCACATCATAAATTTTAATATTTTGTTTTGTTCAAAAATTTTCCTAATTTCTCATGAGACGTACTCTTTGACTCATGAACTATTTAGAGGTGAAATGGTTAATTTTAAGGTGTTAAGGTATTTGGGGGTTATCTTTCTGTTAGCAATTTCTAGATTGGTGCTATTATGTCACATAACATATTTTATATGATTCCTATTCTTTGAATTCTTCTAAGGTTTGATTTATCACCTCAGATATGGCTTATCGGAGGTGCACATTTCTAGTACACTTGGAAGAATGTGTGTCCTGTTGCGTTGGGTGGAGGGTCTAGAAGTGTTGAATTAATTCAGTTGGTTGATGTGGTGTTCCATTCTCCGTCTTGGCTAATTTTCTCCTTACTGATTCTATCTATTACTAACAGAGCAGTGTTGAAATTCCCATATACAACTGTGGATCTGTCAAGTTCTCCCTAAAGTTCTGCTAGTATTTGTTTCCTTATTTTCAAGCCCTGATGTTGAGCACATCCGCACTTAGGATTGTTGTGTTTTCTGGATAAATTGATCCTTTTATCATTATGAAATGTCCCTCATTATCCCTATTTTTATGGGATAATGAACATTATGGACATTATGAAATGTCCCTCATTATCCCTAATTTTCTTGGCTTTGAAGTCTAATTTTTCTGATATATTAGTCTAGACACTTCCATTTTTATTTCATTAGTGTTTGCATGGCATATCTTATTCCATTTCTTTTATGGTTTTTAACCTACCTATATCATAACACTCAAAGTGAGTATTTATGGAGGTCATAAACTTGTTTTTTTTGGCACTACTGAATGCAGAACCTTGACCATGCCAGGCTAGTGCTCCACTACTGAGCCATATCCCCAGCCCTTTTGCTTTTTTAGAAAATAATTATAGAGCTGAATGTTTGCAACTCATGCTTGTAGTTCCAGCTACTTGGGAGGCTGAGGCAGGAGGATTGCTAGAGCCCAAGCGTTTGAGATCAGTCTTGGCAACATGAGTGACTCCAACTCTAAATAAATAAATAAATAAATATTTCACATGCTCTGCATGTAGATATTTTAATGCAAGAAGATAATTTATTACAGTTACAGTTGCAAAGCAACAATACCAAGTGTTACAAAGCATCCTGGAAATCCATCTTTTGTTAATATGTTTAGAAAATTTGCATTTAATGTAATTATTGACACATTTGGATTTAGCTCCATATTTTATTGTTCTCTATTCACACTATCTGTTTTTAGTTTCTCAATTTCCTACTTTCTGCCTTTATTTGGGTTCTGTGAAGTGTTTTGGTGTTCCACTTTATCACTGTTTTTGGTAACATCTGTTTGTGTAAATATTTTACGGTTGGACCTAGTGGTTATAATCTTGCCTCTCTCCTTCAATCCATATCCTCAGAACTCATATGTAGGTGGATAAAAATCCTAATTGTACAGATCACATATTAAAAATGTTTTAAATAGATCAAATAAATTTAAATAAATTAAAATGTTTTTAATAAATTAAAAAAGAATTTTCTGAACAAGCCAATAAAAATATGCAAAGAGTAGAAACAGTCAACTCAGGAAAGTATGAAGAGCCAGTAAACAGATGAGAACTCGCTGTGCCTCATTAGTACTTGCGAAATGCCAGCTGGAACCACAATGAGATATCATTCCATATTCTCAAGTTGGGGGAGGGAGACTGAGACTGTCAAAAGATCCAGAGCAACGAGAAATCTTATGCTCTGCTGGGAGTAATACATATTCTTCCCACCACTCAAGAGGAAGTGAATGCAAGAAATCGCTCACACTATGACCAAACAGGTGTCATCTACCCTGTTGTGTACCCCAAGTACGCAAAGAGAAATATGAAGTGTATTTTCAGCAGCATTACCTGCAACAGGGCATAAGTCAAAAAATAAATGCTGGTATATTCATGCAAAGGAATACTCTACAGCACTTCGAAGGAATAGAGAACATTGCATCATCCCAAATTTTATTGAATAGAACAAGTAACTTGCAGAAGGATACACACAGTACACAAATGATAAATTATTCAAAATACACAAAATAAGTCTCTATTGTTTAGGAATGCATACATACAAAATAAAGCCTAAAGGAATAATGAAGACTAAATTCAGGTTAGTGGATACCTTTGGTGGAAAGATTACAGGATTGACTGGAGAGGGTTATTCAAGGGGTTATGACCATGTTTTTAAGGTGGGACATCAGCCCTGGTGTTTGCTGTGGGATCGATATGGTTTCTGTGTGTCTCCCAGAGGTTCATGTCCTGAAAACTTGGTCCTCATTGTAGTGGTGTTAAGGCAATGGAACCTTAAGAGGTGGGGCCAAGTCAAAGGTGGGTAGATCATTGGAGGTACTGCCCTTGGAAAGGCCTAACAGTTGTCTTAAGGAAGAAGTTAGTTCCTGGTAGAATGGATTGTTATAAAACTAGCTGACCCCTGGATCTCTCGGATGTCCTGTCTTGTTATGTGGTCTCTGCACATGCTCCCACCATGGGGCCCTCACCAGAGCTTGACTCCATGGGGTTGCCTGCTTTTGAACTTTTGCCTTTCCAAACTGAGAGCTAAATTAGCTTCTTTACCTTATAAGTGCCCAGCTTTAGGTATTTTGTTATAGTGATGGAAAAAAGACCAATAAAATATTCATTCTTTTGAAAAAACTTTGTTGTACGTTTGAAGTATTCAATAATAAAATTCAGATATATGTGCACTTATACATACATATGAGTACACATTTATTTAAAAATTCATACATGCATGTGAATAGTCATACACATGAATACACACATACCTACAGACGCATCAAAGTCTTAGGAATGTGTTTCGCTGAGTCGTAGAATTATGGGCGATTTTTACATTACTTATTTGTGCTTGTATTTTATAAAAATTTCTTCTAGAGTGTGTATTATTCTTAACTGATAAAGAAGTTACAAAAAATAGTTTTTGATGAAAGGAATGTTTTATCACAGGCAGACACACAGAGAAAAACAGCACCAGAGCCCTGAGGGCAGGTCTTATCTGGTTTTCTGAAATAAATTCCATCTCTGCAACACTTCATGCTCCTGAGGTTTCATGCGGGACTCGAATCATTGCTCAGGATTCAGCTACCGCTAAGCCAGTTTATAAATGCTGTACGTTACAACACGCAGTAGCCTCTTAGGTGAATTTGGAGAAATATCCCCGAATAATTCTTTCTTCTTTTCTTTTCTTTTCTTTTCTTTTCTTTTCTTTCTTTTTTTTTTTCTTTTTTCTTTCTTTCTTTTTTTTTTTTTTTTTTTT
>JAJEJO010002366.1:1152074-1178638 GCA_020662805.1 Glaucomys volans
TTTTTTTTTTTTTTGTGGTGCTGGGGATTTAACCCAGGGCCTTGTGCTTGCAAGGCAAGCACTCTACCAACTGAGCTATATCCCCAGCCCCCCAAATATTCTTTGTAGCATTCTGGCTTCCATAAGAGGCTGGGCAGGGGCTTGTGGAGGTGTGGGAGAGCACAGAATTGTCTGTCCATCCGTGCTTCTCCACTGAGCTACCTGTCCACTGGGATTTCTTTCTCACATCTTGCCAATCATTCAGTGTCCAGAAGAGGGCGCAGGTGAGTGCTTCACCGCTGGCCCAGCTTCCTGTGCTGCTGCCCCCAGGTCCTGCTAGTGGTCCGTGACCAGGAGCTGAGCTCTCACCTCCAGAAAGAGGAAGAGCCTCAGCTTCTCTCCCCGTGTTCGCCTTCGCCCTTTTAATTTCATTTCTGAATTCTGTTTATATTTGCCTGTGGGTGTCTATATCCCTTCAGTAATAAATTCCCTATATTAAGAAGCAGCAGGCATTTCCTAAATGTCCAAGCAGGCGCGCGCGCGCGCACACATACACACACACACACACACACACCCTCCAGGGAAAAAGTTTCACTTGTGCTGTCCATAAGGCAACTAATGGTCAAATGTGGCTTTGGGATATATCTCACCTGAAACTGAGATGGGGTGTAGGGGTAAGAAATGCACTAGGTTTTAGGGGACATAGTAAGAAAATAAGCATATAAAAATCTCAATAATTTTGAAAATATTGCTCACATGTTGAAATGATGATTTTTTGAACATATTTAATCTAAATAAAGTATATCACTAAGATTAATTTCACCTCTTTTTTGGTGTCAAGGATTGAACCCAGGGCCTTGCCCAGGCTAAGCCCAGGCTCTATTACTAAGATACACTCCAGTCTTGCTTTGACGTTAAATCTTTTCTCACAAAATTTTCCGGTTATGAGACACAGTAACATCACATCTGTGTCTTGTGTAATATTTCTATTGGCCAGACCTGGTCTTGAAGGAATGTTATTGATAATGATGATAATAATCAAAATGTCTGTAAGAATTCTCTCTCGATTGTAGGATTACAGGTGGTGGTTTTTGTTATTATTTGCTGATCTGTACTTTTGATTTTTCCATAATGATTATGTATTACTTGTAAAGCAAAAAAATGAAAATGTAAAAGAAAAGCATTTGCAACCATTTCAAAAGCAGGTTATTTCAGGATTACACCAAGAGGCCAGTGTCATGGTACAGATTCCGCTGCTTCAGGATGGGTGGGCTTCAGAAAGCCCACTCAGCACCTCCCCGGAGCCATTGCTTTCTTCCTTCTGGCATGATTGGTTGAGTTTCTCTTAATACTGAGAGTACTGTCAAGTGTCTCTCCGTTTCTCAAATTGTAACTGTAATGGCATGTAAACCTTTAGGAGTGTGTCAATTTTGGGAACATCTTGTCAAGTTTCCATTGTCTCTGAGCTGTGGTGTCTAGGGGGATTTCAGGGTTTCCTCTTGGCATGGAAATCTTGCATGTAAATGTTGATTGCAGTTTTATTATTAGTTATTAAGAACTGGAAGTAATCAAGATATTTTGCTGGATGCATGGGTAAACAAACTTTGGTGGTGAAAGGAATGAACCATCAAGCCACACAGAAATATGAAGGAAACTTAAATGCATATTTCTTTTTTAGTTGTGTCTTTTTTATTAATGCATATTAAATTATACAGAATAATGGGCTTCACTGCATATAGCACACTTTGATCATACCTACCCTTCACACTCCCTCTTCCCCTTTCCTTCCTCTCCCTCATCCCCTTTCCTCCCCCTCCCCCATCACCTTCCTCTTCTCTGATGGTCTCCCTTCTACCTTAGGTCATCTTTTTTCTCCCCCTAGATTCCACATATGAAAGAAAACACACACTCCTTATCTTTCTGAGTCTGGCATAAATGCATATTTCTAAGTGAGAAGGCAAAACTGTAGGTGCCAAACAGATTATTAGTGGCTGGAGGATTAGGGAGGGGAGAGGGTTGGAAGGGTTGCCAGGGGATTTGAGGGCAGTGAGGATATTTCGTATGACACCGTGCATTTGTCAAAACCCATAGAACTTTAATGTATGCAAAGGAAAGAAAAGTCACTTAGGATGTCGGGGAATCTGGGGTGGAACGTAGGATGTGGCAGAAGGATCTAACTGTTATCATGAGTGCAGGGAGCAACTTGGCTGAAGGAGGGAGAGGGAAAGGTACCTCAGGGACTTTGGAAGTGGGTGGAGTCTGTCAAGTAGAGGCACCGGGACTGTTCCTAGGCACTGTACCCTGTTGATGAGAAACAACATCACTGAGGTGTAAAACAACTCCGAGAGGCCAGGTGCATGTGCACTTGGAGCCACTAGAAGGGGGATGTTTGATTAAATCATGGGCAAAATTTTTCAAATTTGATAAAAAATATAACCTTACAGATCTAAGAAGCTCATGAACTCCAAGTATAAGAAATGAAACAACACACAAAACTGGGTCTGTCTTGGGGATAGCTCACGTGCTTAGCAAACAAGAGACTCTGGGTTTGATTCCCAGCAGGGGTGGGGGTGGAGGAGGGAAGGACAAAAACCCAACGAGGTGAAAGCACACCATAATCAAATTGCTTTAAAACAGTGATAAAGAGAAAGTCTCAAAAGCAGCCAGAGAAGAAATTAAAAAACACATATATATATAGAAATTTTTTTTTTAAAAAAGGATGAAGCTAATTTCTCATTGCAAAGATGTAAGGTGTGTGACACTGGACAAAATTATTTAAAAGAGTGAAGGAAAAATATTGAAAAGAGCTGGTGTGTTAGTTCACTTCTGTAATCCCAGTGGCTCAGGAGGCTGAGGCAGGAGGATACTGAGTTCAAAGCCAGCCTCAGCAATTTAGCGAGGTCCCAAGCAACTCAGCAAGACCCTGTCCTCTAAATAAAGTATGAAAAAGAGCTGAGGATGTGGCTCAGTGGTTAAGTGCCCCTGGGTTCAATCCCCAGCACCACCACCACCACCACCAACAACAAAAACGGAAAAAAAAAACCAAAACTGAAAGAAAAAAATAGAATATGTTACACAAGAAGGTAAAACAGATTTTCAGATAAAAAATATATGAAAGCAATCATGATCAATAGATATGCAGTATGAGAAATATTAAAGGCTGTCCTTCAAGCAAGAGAATAATGATACTAGACGGAAATCCAGGTCTCTGTGGAGAAATGAATCCTTCTGCATTGCCGGGCTCCGCTGCAGGATGCTGAAGGAAGTGTTGAGAACCGACATCCTTCCCTTGTTCCTTGCCTCCGGTGAAAGCACTCAGTCTCTCATCATTTTTATGGTCTAGATATGAGATGTTCCCCCAAATCTCATGTATGAGACAATTCAAGAAAGTTCAGAGATGAAGCAATTGGGTTATGAAAGCCTTAACATAATCAGTGCATTAATCCCCTGAAAGGGAGTAACTGGGTGGGGACTGTAAGCAGGTCGGGTGTGGCTGGAGGAGGTGGGTCGTTGGGGATGTGACTTTGGGGTATATATTTTGTCACTGGAGGGGAGTGGTCTCTCTCTCTCTCTTTCTCTCTCTCCTTCCTGGTGCCATGTCCTGAACTGTTTTCCTCTACCACACCCATCCACCATGAGGTTCTGCCTCACATTGAACCCTGAGGAATGGAGTTGGCCATCTATGGACAAAGACCTCTGAAACTGGGGTCCCCAAATACACTTTCCTCCTCTAAAATTGTTCTTGTCAGAGTAAACATCATATTAACTAAATATCAACTTTGTGTTTTCCTGGTAAAATGTCTTTTATCCATTTGAGGAAACTCCCTTCTATTTCTAGTTCGCTGTAAATTTGTTTAAAGTTGTTGGATTTGCAAAATGCTTTTCCTGAATCTGTTGAAATGATGGGTCTTTTTGTTGCGTAGCAGCTAGCAATGAGCAGTGAAATGCATGGCGAGGTCACAAGTGTTCTTTAATTACTTTAGGATCTTCTTTAAACTACTTTCAAAGTAGATGAGAAAGTAAAGAGTGAGTGGTAGTTAATTTGAAGAAAATAAACAGAAGCAAAGGAGTTAATGGGAAAATATGTCAAAAGGATCAATGGGACTAACCCTTGACAGGGTCCACTGATGCTGATGTGAAGCTAGGAATGACAGCTCCAGGTGTCTCCCTTTGTCTGGGAAGGAAGATTTCTTTAGCAGTGCAGGTGAACTAAGGTAACTTCTCACCAGCTATTGACCCTGGTGCCCACATTAACACGGGACTGACTTGTAACTGAAAACCCCCTAAATAGGATGACCACCCTGACAGTTCTGGAGGGGACCAACTCAGGTCAAAAACTCCACCACCCAACATGGAGGAGGAGCTGAACACCTGATTGGCAAAGAGTACAAAAGGGGATCCCCAGCTCTCCTGGTAAACTTCAAACAGTAATCACCTTGGAGACAGGGCTGTCTCTTTTCTGCTGTTCTCCGCCCCGAGTAGGCCCACTCTCTCCAGAATCCTCTCTGCTTGAACCTCACTTTGCTTTTACTTTATTTTCTCCTCACTTTCACTAATAATAAAGTTCTCTTGCATGGCTTTTGGTGTCTGACTTTACATTTTCTTTCGTTGGAACACAAGAACAGAGGTTTGGAGTTTCAGCTCCCTGCTTTCCTGTGACATTTTCATCTGTAACGTGGTGAATTACATTGGTTCATTTTGAAGTTGCATCTGCCTTGCATTCCTGGGATAAATTTCACTTGGTCATAATGTTTGCGTGGCGTGTGTATACATGCTCAGGGGCATGTTTTTTTGTGTGTGGCGATGCAGTGGACATAGAATAGTCAAGTGTAAGGTCTACAGTTCCTCGCATCAAGATGAATTAGAAAGGTATTAGAAGTCAAGACAATGTGATATCGGCAACAGGACAGATAGATCAACAGAACAGAACGGAGTCCAGAAACAGACCTTCACATATATGTTCCATTGGTTTTCACAGAGGTAGAAAGTAAATTCAGTGGGGAAAGGACACTCTTAGTAACAAACAGTACTTGAACAATTGGACATGCACATGAAAAGCCTTCAATCCCTAAGTGGCAGCAAATACGAAATTTAATTGAAAATTAATCATATCCCCCAATGGAAGACCTAAGACCGTGAAATGTTTATGAGAAAGGAGGATATTTTTATGAGAAAGCAGTTTGACTTTGGATTAGATGGAGATTTCTCAGATGAACAGAAAAAGCATGGTACATAAAAAACAATGGATACATTGCACTTCATCAAAATTCAGAATTTCTGCACTTTTATTTTAATTGATTGATTGATTGATTGGTATTGGGGATTGAACCCAGGGGTGCTTTACCACTGAGGTATATCCCCAACCCTTTCTATTTTTTTAAATTTTGGGACATGGCCTCACTAAGTTGCTGAGGCTGGCCTCACACTTGCGATCCTCCTGCCTCACTCAGCTTCTTGAGTCTCTGGGGTTACAGGTGTTCGCCACCACACCCGGTGAGCTTTTGCACTTTGAAAGACCCTGTGGAGAGAATGGAAATGCAAACAACAGGCTGGAGGAAGAGTTGCAAGTCTCACATCTGGTGAAGGACTTGTGTCTGGGATCTGTAGAGAGCTCCGAACCCGGCTGCCCTTTGGCCCTCAGGAATGTCACACAGTTGCTGTGCTCTGGGCAGAAATGGGAGACACATCCCACCCTTCCTTTGTGCCACCTGGGCAGCACAGCATTTACAAATACCCCCTCCTCAGCCTGAAGACCCTTCCCTCCCCACATTGGCACACATAGACCAGGTCTTCAGGGGCTTCTCAGGATACTCACTCTCCTTCTGGACACAAGGGAGGGACAGCTGGATTTTAGGCTCTGGATGCCCAGCTTCACATATGTACCCCCTAAGTCCCTCTGGGTCTCTCTCTCTCTCTCTCTCTCTCTCTCTCTCTCTCTCTCTCTCTCTCTGTATTGCTACCAGGGATTGAACTCAGGGGCACTCAACCACTGAGCCACATCTCAAGCCCTATTTTGTACTTTATTTAGAGACAGGGTCTCACTGAGTTGCTTAGCACCTCGGTTTTGCTGAGGCTGGCTTTGAACTCTCATTCCTCCTGTCTCAGCCTCCTGAGCAGCTGGGATGACAGGAGTGTGCCACCACACCTGGCACTCTGAATCTGTCTCACAGGGAACAGTGCGGTGACCTGGCACCACCTAGACAGTCCATGTGGCCTGTCCCTGAGCTCCAGAGCCAGAGCAGCGGAAGGACGTTTGTCCCACTCAGTTGCCTTGTCCTGCTCTCATTTCACAGGACCGTTCTCAAGGAGCCCGAGTTCCTAGGGATACAGAGCAGAGGCCCTGGGGTGATCTGCCCAGCGTCCTGCAAGTTGGACTGGGAACCACGGGAAGGCGGTTTCCTGCAAGCCAAAAGAGCTTTTGCTAGTTTCTCAGTACCTCATTTCTTTTAATTTAATTTTAAAAAATTTAAAATTTTGTTCTAATTAATTATACATGACAGTAGAATGCATTTATGCAGTTTGATAAATCATACATGAATGGAGTATAATTTCTCATTTTTCTGATGGTACTTTCACCACTATCATTTCCCTTCAAGAAAAAGCAGTAAGAAAGGGAGACGGATGGAAAGAATCAATGGAAATATAAAATAAAACGACATGGCATTTCCCACCCATCTGAAAGGAAGAACATTTGTTTCTGTCACTGATATCTCCAAGGATAATGTCACATGGTCTTTTCAGTATGTACCAGACTAGGACTCACTTGGGGTTACCTGGGGTCATGGACATGGACTTTGAGCAGGAACTGGGCAAAACTGATGCGTGCACACACACACACACACACACACACACACACACACAGTCATGCACACACATGCACATTCACACATGCATGAGCGTACACATGCACATTCACACATGCATGAGCGGACATGTTTGCAATGCTTTAGTTCCCCCACTCCCCCGGGTCAGCCAAGCTGAGTCACTGTGTCCATTGTGATGTCCCTGGACTCCTCTGACTGCTGGTACCACAGGCTGCTGTCCTTGGGATTCTTTCTGTCCCACCTTGACACATGCTCTGGCCATGGAGGTGTCTGCTGTGGGGAAAAGGCACAGACAGAAGGAAGGAGAAGAGAAGGAAAGATCACGGGGTCAGCTAGCCCAGGGCTGGTGAACAGAGATGACTGTGAGACCCTCCCATTTGCGAGTTGCAAAGACTTGTCTACCTAAATAGCAATCGGAGAGATGCTATTTGGGGAAAGCAGAGGTCACAATGGGAATGTGCATGCCAGGGTAAGTGGGAGCTATTCCAAGAGGTGAGGCCAAGGGAAGTTTTCAAAAGTGCAATGAGGAGAATTATATGAGACATTTTGAAGCAATAAATCTTGGCTACAAGGATCAGTGACAAGGGTGGCATCAGTCCAAGATGAAAGAGATCTTTGCTGGGCAGACGTCCTGGCTGAAGCATTTTTTGGGAAGGTTGCAGGGGCTTTGTGCAGCATCTTTCATGAACAGTTCTCGTTATCAGGCACACATGCATAGATCCCCCCTTCGTAATCTCCCTGCCTTATTTACTTATTTTTAATGAGGGTTTGACATGTGTGACTCCATTTTGATTCTGACAACCTTTACATTGTCATGAACTCTCCCAGGCACCATGCCCACCCCAGGCCTTTACTCTCTTCCAGCCCTCTCCAGGGCTCTGTTGCACAAAGGTTGAATCACAGTAAATCACCTGGGGGTCTTGACCTTGGTGTCTGGCTGAGGTGGGAGACCATGGTTCATGTGGCTTCCTACAATGGTCCTTTCTGAGCTCAGGCAGCCTGGGCAGCACTACCCTCTCCTCCCACCTGCTCCCCGGGTGTCTGGAGCTTCCTGCAGAGTTCTGGATACTGCAAAAACAGGAGTCATCAGTACAAATGATTTATTGTCCTTTCTTCAAGGAGGCTGAGGTCAAAGGGATGTCTCTTGTGTCTGGAAAGGAGATCTTCTTAGGAGGCATTGAATCTAGACTGGGGTTCCACCTTAGAGCCTCCTTATTTCAAGCGGGGTCACATCTCCTGAGTTTTGGGGACTTTAAAAGGCAGCTGTCAAGAATGGTGGACCCAGGACCCTGGTCCACACCTGCCGGTTTCCTCTAGGAGGAAAGGTTTGGATTCTGGAAGCAAGGCCCTGGTGTTTTCTACTTAGCCTCAGGCTTCTGCCCCACTTGTGCCAGGCGGCTGCTCAGGGCCTTGGGGCCTGGCCATCCCTGCCCCCTTGAGTGAGTGAGGGTGGCACCTAGCCCTCCTGTCCTACTGTCCCTCAGTGAGGTGGCCAGTTGCTCTTCACCCAAGGTCACTGTCTTGGCCTTACGGGGCATGTGCAGCCTCAGGTAGCCAGCACTGCTCTGAAAGGTCTTCTCTTGTCTTGGGCCAAATTGAAGGAATGGTCAGGTACCTAGGGGCCTTGGTTTCCTTAGTCTTATCCTGGCTGCTGGGAGGCCCATGGTCCCCCTACTGGCCCTCCCTTTACAGGAACTGGGTTCAGGTTGAGCCTGGCTTCTCTGGGTCTGGGACTTGTGTCTTTGGCCCTGCTTCTGGGTCTTCAGTGAGCAGGGCAGGGTCTGGTGATGGGGCTCCAAAGGGATTGCAAGGCTGGCCCTACCCTATAGTTCTCAGGGTTGGCCAGATTTTAACAGGAAACAGTGGTCTGGGAACCCTGGTGTCTAGGTCCAAGGAGAGATTTGGGAGGGGAATTCCACTAAAGTACCTGCCGGAGAACCCAGGGAAGGCTGGCCAGATCCTGGACCCCCACATCCCCCAGACAGAGATATGTGGTTCTGGGCACTGGGAGGTCCCTCATGCTGCTGGGCCTCAGCTTCAGGGACAGTCCAGCCAGACTAGGGGTGAGGGAGACCCTTACTATTTTAGAGGAACTGTCATTATATGACAGCTGTTTCAGAGGGACTGCTCCCATGGACTGCGGGAGTTGGGCTGGTGGGTGGGAGAGGGCCAGCCCACGCTCCTTGGAGAGGATCTTGATGCCAGCAGAGGCCAGAGTACTAGGGCTCCACGACTTGCTCCAGGTCCAGGTCTTTCCTGGGGAATAATGAACCCTGCTGTCCTGGTGGACCCCACATTGCTTCATGGTCTGACACTGAGGACCCCCCCTGCAGGTGCCGATCCTGGAGGTGAGTGCCCACAGCCTCTGTGGAAGTTGTCAGGTGTTTCAGGCTGCTCCTGGGTCTGCCTGGCAGCTCCCCTGCTGTGGGGCTCCCTGCCTCCTGGCTTCACACAGCACTGCTTGGCCTGGGCTTTAGCCCTGATTTAGAGCTGAGGCGGGAGAGGCCTTAACAGTCACTTAATTCACTGGCCACCTCACATGGGACCTCTCTCCACAGTGGATGAGTTGCCCCCAGGCACTAGGCTCCCTCTGCCTCGGAGGTAATCCACTTCATGCCAGGACGGGACTCTCCCCACACTCAGCTGAACACTGGCCTCTGCCCTTGGGTCACATCCTATCTAGATCTAGGATGCTGATTCTTTCCACTTCCTGGCTTAGGACTCCTTGTCCTGACGCCCTTCAAGTGGTGTTATAGCAACAGAAAACAGATTAAAATGTTGGTGTTCCCCAGGGAGATTCTCCATCGTGATCAGGAGAGTCAGCCCCACCCCAATCCCAAATCCCCTCCCTATTGCCCCACCCCAAATCCCAAATCCCCTCCCTATAGCCTACCCCAATCCCAAATCCCCTCCCTATAGCCCACCCCATTTCCTTCCCCTCCCTACAGCCCCACCCTAATCCCTTCCCGAGCCCTGTAAAAGCTGGCAACAAAAGAACAAACTCGCGATTTCTTGCTTTTAGGCGTAAGGGAGGTCATCACTGGCCAGCTAAAATAAAGGCTTCTTTTGGCTTTACGTGATCGGCTTGGATGATTTTATTTTCTTTGGGTACAACATTTGGAAGTCCCACCGAGATTTGATTTCTCCAAGCCCTCACGCCTAAATTGGCCTCCTGTGATGGTTGCCTGGGAGCCCCCACCCTGAGTAGAGGGGAGCTCCTGAGAGACGTGCCTCAGCCTCACTCTTGGGGGGACCCCAGCCCATCTTCAGGATGCCCTTCTGGACGAAGCCACCTGGAATCCTGTATTGGTGAGTGGACTTTCTGTATCTGGGGGACGTGATCAGGCTGGACGCAGTCGCTTACACCAGTCCCAGGTCAGGGCGAGACGTCGCTCCTGGCTCCTGGTAGGCCTCCTCGTGAGGCCTCTTCTGGTGAACCCCCTTGTGGGTTCAGTCTGGTGGGCCCCTCGTGGGCCCAGTCTGGTAGGCTGCGTGGGGCCGATGTCTGTCTGTACTTGTCTTGTGAGTCTGGTCTGGGCCATGTGGGGTCCGCCAGGCTCGGCTGCCACTTGGCTGGCTGCTGGCATAGCCGCCACCTGGGGCCTGGTCTGCTTGGCCGCCGCGTGTGGCTTGGGCCTAGTCCAACAGGCCTCTGTGTGGAGTCCAGTAGGACCTCCGTGTGGGCCCAGTCTGGTAGGCCGTGCCACGGGAACGCGTGCCCCGGGGACAAGTCGAGGGACACCACGTTGCCCTCTGTCGCGCGCCTGCCAGGAGTTGGGGGTTCCGCTGCTGCTGCCACCACCGCTGTGGCCGCCACCTGCCTGCCTCAAGGCACAGCACCCACGCATGGCGGGGTGTGGCTGGGGCGATCCACAGGAAGGGCCCAACTTGTGTCCAGAGTCGCCTTCGCACTGGCCCCCTGGGTGTCTGGGCCTTTGTGTTTTCTGGGTTTTTTCCTTGCTTTCTGTGTTGCATCTCTTCGGGGCGGTCTACTATGGGACATGGTCAGTCAACCACGTGCCCCACTGTTCTGACTTCTTTTTTAGATACTTTTCAGGACTTCCGAGAACGCGCTGCTGACTACAGTTAATGGATGTAATTTAAGAAAGTTTTGTAAATCAAAATGGCCCACTTTCGAGGTTGAGGTTGATTGGTGCCCTTAGGGCATTGGGCAAAAAAAAATCCTCAGGATCGGGTGCCTTTCATTCAAATTTAAATTATGGCTTACGCATTGCCTTTCGGATTCCACATCCTCTAGTTTGGGAACTAGGAGAGGCTGCACCGGTTTGATGGCAAAGGCCAGACCAGACTTAAATGCAGTTCGCGCTGCTACCAATCCCTCAAGACGCAGGTAACTGCCAAAAGCCATTTCCAAATCCAGGGGCCAAAGGAGGGAGAAGATGGCTGGGGGCACCTGCCCTCTTGCCCTCCCGAGGGGGAGAAGGAACCAGGTCCACTCCCCCCCAGTGTTACAGCACCCCCACAGCGAATTGTTTTATTTCTTTAAGTTTTATTCTTTATTGTGGTTAAATAACTGGTGGGGTATTGTGCTATGTTGCAAAGCCTAGGTTTTTCTTGAAAAACTAGGTTTGGTTGCTCTTTGTATATTCTTGTGTCCATGTCTTCTGGGTACGCAGGTCTTTAGAGCAGGGAATTTGTCGGGTTGCTGTTCTCCAGCCTGTGTTGGTAGATTCCGGCTTGTGGGAATGGCAAATTTTCCTGGGGACTTATTTTTATCATTTAAAATTCTGTAACAAACCCTTCTATCAATAGGGTATATGTAAATTTGTTACTTTTTACACTGAGATCAAAATTTAAATGCAAATGTATTTAAAGTTAGCGAGAGCCTGATTTGTTTAAAGGTTAATATCGTGAAACAAAAAATATTTGGTCACTTTGCCACACGAAAGGAAAGTTAAAAGCTCTCAGCCTTTCCTTGATTTGTTTTAAATGCAATATATTGTGTTAACAACTCTTCACATAGATTCAGGAAACAATACATGTAAACTGTGTAAAATGATGTCCTAAGAGGAGGCAAAAATAACTTCAAACCTGGAACACTCTGCCTAAGATTGTGGGCCCCGCCTTACCTGAAATAAAGGTCTGCCTCCCACCCTGCTACAAGTCAGAATGTTCCCAAAATATGTCAGCTTTCAGCTCATTTAAAGTTATATTCAAAAGGTTGTTTTTTGTTGTAGAATTACTATGATATCAAATAAGATATATAATATATAACTCAGGCAGGATTTAGGATAACTATTACACAAACTAGATATTGAAAGCTTGCAAAGGCGGCGGCGGGTGGAGAAGAAGTAAACTTGCCAGGCGGGTTCACCAGAGTTAGACAAAAGCAGAGGATTGAGATTTATTAGAGTCTGTGTCCAGGCGAAATCTCCAGCCCCCCCTTCCCCAAAGTCGGGGTGGGAGAGCCAGAAGAAATCGCACGTGGCTTTGGCTGCTCAGGATTTTTATACAGGGGAAGGGCCAGGGGTCCTGCCCAGGAAAAGGTGGACCCAAGGTGGATGTCAGGGTCAGCAGGTCTACCTCATTGGTCACTTCTGGCACAGTGTGTTTCTAGGGGACCTTGTTCCCTCTCCCTGCAGCCGCCCAAATTCGACCTGACAGATATGTTTTTACTGTTGTTAATTCTATTTTGTATTTTCCTTGTAAGCTCTATAGCTGATGCCAGATTAATGTTTTGAAGAAGTATGCTAGGCCATCACCTAAATAGATGAAATAATAACTGGTAAAACTGGCTTGCTGGATGTTTAAGATCAAACTTAAGGACCAACTTGATCTTAAACACTAGCAAAACAGTTAAAACCAAACCAAACCATAGACATTCTTGGGCATTTAAAAAGAAACAATAGTTTAATGTAACTTAAGATGTACTTGTGTTAGCCCCTAGAATAGGACCGGAGGCTACAAAAGAGAGATTCTCAGGCAAATGTACCTGATAACTCAAGTTCCCAAATAAAGGCCTCGACCTCTCCAGCCTTTGATAGGCCTTGTTATGGGAACAACTTCTCAGTTCTTCCACCTGGTGAGAGATTGACTTCTATTCTGTATTAATCTCATTTTGGTACTTATGTCATTTTGTTTCTCTCTCATAGAAGCACCCACCCCAGATGACTTTACAACCTGCTCTTCCCAAGCTGACTTCTGCTCCTCATTGACCAGATTTCTAAAAGGAACTTCAAACTGTTTCTCCTGACTTCGTCCCCTTCCAGCTCAAAGCAGCAAGAGCGGTTGGCGCCCCCTCTCCTTACAGCAGTAAAAGGTTCCTAATTAAGGACAGGCAGTTAGTGTAAAATAAGAAATCTGGTCAAACTGAGGAATGGAACCCATCAGAGTCTGGGAAGTTGGAAACTGAAAAACCACTAGTTTCCTAAACAAGGATTTGTTAATGTGGATAAGACCAGTGGGGAATGTTATAGCAACAGAAAACAGATTAAAATGTTGTGTTCCCCAGGGAGATTCTCCATCGAGATCGGTAGAGTCAGCCCCACCCCAATCCCAAATCCCCTCCCTATAGCCCCACCCCAAATCCCAAATCCCCTCCCTATAGCCTACTCCAATGCCTTCTCCTCCCTACAGCCCCACCCTAATCCCTCCCCACGCCCTATAAAAGCTGACAACAAAAGAACAAACGCGTGATCCCCTGGCACCCCCCTTTTAGGTGTAAGGGCAATCGTCGCTGGCCAGCTAAAATAAAGGCTTCTTTTGGCTTTACGTGATTGGCTTGGATGATTTTATTTTCTTTGGGTACAACAGTGGTGCTCAGAGTGAGGGGCACTGCTGCTCCCTAGGGGGTGGGGTGTTGTCTCCCCTAGGCCTGGGCCTCAGTTGGCACAGATGGGTGCGGTGGCTCCTATGCATTTCAGGGACCATGAGGGTGGGAGGCGGAGGGTGGGGGAGGGGCTTGGTGGGAAATGCCCACAGTGCACCCTGTCTCTGAGGCACGTCTGATAAATCTGAGATCAGCACCTGCCCTGAGGCCCAAACGGCCTGGTTTTCAGAAGTTTCTTAGAGTAGATGGAGAAGGCCAAGGGGGCAGGGCCAGTGGTGCCTTGGACACTTCCCACTATTCACTGCCCCAGGTGGTGAAGCCAGGGGGACCTAAAGCTGGAGCCCCCGGCAATGAAGCCTTTAACACAGGGGCTTTTGGGGCACATTCCAGATCCAAAATATAGCAGAGAATTTCTGAAGGGATCCTTTGCTGATGAGTGAAAAAACCAGAGGCAAGAAGACATGTGAAGCTTATGCTTAAAGACACAAAGCCAATCAGGCACAGCGGCACATGCCGTAATCCCAGTTACTCAGAAGGCTGAGGCAGGAGGATTGCAAGTTTGAGGCCAGCCTGGGCAAAGTAATGAGACCTCATCACAAAATATAAAAAATAAAAAGGACTGGGGATGGGGTTGTAGCTCTGTGGTGGAGCATTTGCCTAGCAAGTGCAGGCACCTGGATTCAATCCCCAGTAAACAACCCACACATACACACACACACATACCCCACACATGACACAAAACTTGATTGGTATATTTTTCATGGGTACACATACAGGTAAGTGAAGTACTCTTTTAAAGGTCAGAGGGTAGATATAAAATTCATTTCAGTGGTCATGTTTGGAAAGTGGGGAGAATGAGATAGGGAGTGAAGAGGGGTCAGCTGACATGTATTAGACCAATTTTAAAATTTAATTCAAACTAATTAATGTGTAATGAAATTCACTCTTTTTTTAATATCTTTTTTAGTTGTTGCTGGACCTTTATTTTATTCATTTATATGTGGTGCTGAGAATCGAACCCAGTGCCTCACCCATGCTAGGTAACTACTTTACCACTGAGCCACAACCCCAGTCCCAGATATTCACTCTTTTTTGGTGTATAGTTTTATAAGTTTTTATAAATGAATAGAGTCATATAACCACCACCACCATCAAGATAAAGAAGAATTCTATCACTCCCAAAACATCCCTCCTGATAAACCCCTCTGCTAATAACCCCTTCATAAGCTCCAGCCTCTGCTCAGGCAACCACTATACTATCCATTCCTAGAGTTCTGGCTTTTAGACAAAGTCACATAAATGGAATTGTGCAGTATGAAGCCTTTTGCCTGTTTCTTCCCCTTAGCATAATGCTTCTGAGATTCCTACCGGGCGTTGTATGGATCAACAGTTTATTCCTTATTTACTGCTGAGTGGTATTCCATCATTTGGATATACACTGTTTGTTTGCTTTGTTGAAGGATATTTGGATAATTTCCAGTTCTTGGAGATTACAAATAAAATTGATATAAATATTCACATACAGATTTTTGTGTGAACCTAAGTTTTCATTTCTCTACAGTAAATACCTAGGAGTAGGACTGCTGGGTCTTAGGTAAATGTATGTTTGCCTTTATAAGAAACTGGATGTTGTTTTTCAGCCACTACTATTTTGCATTCCTACTAGCAATATATGAGAATTCAAGTTGTTCTGTAACTTCAGTATAATTTATAATGTGGTATACTGTTTAAAAAAGTTTTAGTCCTATTAATAAATGTGTAGCGGTATTTCATTGTGTTTTTAAACTATTTTACATTGGAATAATTTTAGACTTTCAAGAAAGTTCCAAAAATAGCACAGAGAGTTCCTACATATTCTTTTCTCAGCTTTCTACCTAACATGTTTATCAAAATAAAGTAATTAATATTGGTGCAATACTGTTAACTAAACTACAGATTGTATTCAGATTTTCCCAGTTTTCCACCAATGTCTGTTTTTGACTTTAGGATTCATTCAATCAAGAACCTGGTTAAAAAAAAAAAAAAAAAAAAAAAGAACCTGTATCTTTCCCCATCTTGGCTCTTTTGAAGAATCTGATCAGGCGTTTTGTGGCACATCACTCAATTTAGATTTGTCTGATATTTTTTCATAATTAAAGTGAGGTTTGGATTTGGAGGATGAATACCAAAAAAAATTTTTCTTTTTTTTTAGCACTTCTTTAATTTTGGCTTTGCCAGCTCTTCGTGTGTATTACCTGTCCCATCCTGGAATCAACCACTTCAGTCTCCTCTCCAGGGATCCCTGTTTCCTTATATGGGGAATGGTATTTAAACATCAAGATTTGGGTGTTGAGCATGCTCATTGCTACTGGCTAGTAGCTCCTCCTAGAACCTTCTTAGCAGACTGCTAGGGAATTTATATATGTATTCTAAACCATGCATATCCACCTATTACTTTGCATCTATGTATGTATACATTTTAATAGATAACTTCATACCGAGATCTCCAAATCTAGTGGAGTACTGGAGTGCTTATTCTAGCATAGCACCCCCCCTTACTTTTTGGTTAGTTTTTTTTGGGGGGGGGGGAGGTACCAGGGATTGAACTCAGGGGCACTTGACACTGAGCCACCTCCCCAGACCCATTTTGTTCTTATTGAGAGACAGGGTCTCACTGAGTTGCTTAGCGCCTTGCTTTTGCAGAGGCTGGCTTTGAACTCATGATCCTCCTGCCTCAGTCTCCCAAGCTGCTGAGGTTACAGGCATGCGCCACCGCGCCTGGCCTAGTTAGTTCTTAAACAGTGAGTAAACAGCCTGTCTATTATTATCTCCAGTACATTTTCTTATTTATTCAATCTTACTATATGAGAAAAGTCATTTAGAATTCAAAACCTGTATCCTTTTGAGAGACAAATGCACCAACTAGAACACAATTCACCATACAGTTCTTTTTTTTCTTTAGAATAGCTAGTCAAAACATTGTCTTAGTTCTTTTCTTCTCATCAGTGGAGTTAAATATCCACTTATAAACAGATTTGTCACAGTGTGTACTCTATCTTGGGTTCCCCTAATATTCTGGTGATTTCTAAGAATTTCTTACAGTAAAATTCACTTTTTTGAGTTAGCATACACCTGTAATCCCAGTGACTTGGGAGGCTGATGCAGGAGGATCATGAGTTCAAAACTGGCCCCAGCAATTTAGTGAAGCCCTAAGCAACTTAGTGAGACCCTGTCTCTAAATAAAATATTTTTAAAAAGGGCTAGGGATGGTGCTGAGTGGTTAAGCACCCCTGGGTTCAATCCCTTTATAAAAAAAAAATCATTCTTTGTTTTTTTGACAAGTTACACTAATGGTTTTTCTAATATTGAACCAGCCTTGCATTCCTGTGAAAAAATCCATTTGTTTGTAATATTATCCTTTTACTCTATCATTGGATTAAAATTTTAAAAATGTTTTGTTAAGGAATTTTGTTTTCTGTTTCTGTGGCCTTTTGGTCTATAATTTTCTCTTTTGCAAAATCTTTGTCTGGTTTTGGCATCAAGATAATTTTGGTTTCATAAAGTGAGTTGGTAAGTGTTTTATGCTGTTTCCTTTTTTGAAGATTGTGTAGAACTGGCATGATTTCTTCTTTAATTGTTTGGTGAATTCATCAATGAAAACATTTGGGCATGAGCCTTCCTTTTTTGGAAGATTTTAATCACAAAATAAATTTTCTTAATAGATACAACACCATTCATACTATCTATATCTTGTGTGAGCTTTGGTAGCTTCTTATAAGGTAAACATTCACTTACTATATAATCCAGCAATTTCACTCCTAGGTATTCCTTGAGGGAAACAGAAAATTTATGTGTACACCAAAGCCTTTCAATTCAGAAGTTCCTTGGTACATTACAAGACATAGTACAAGAACTTCTAGGAACTACTCCTGCTTGATACCAATTCTCTGGTCTTTAAGAACCAGTCAGGTTCGGGCTGGGGTTGTGAAGCAATGGTACAGTGCTTGCCTAGCATGTGTGAGGCACTGGGTTTGATTCTCAGCACCACATATAAATAAATGAATGAAATAAAGGTCTATCAACATCTAAAATTAAAAAAAAAAAAAAAAAAGAACCAGTCAGGTGTCCTTAACTATAGCTGGACACCAGAAGGAACCCATGCAGTAAGTCTCTAGCCAGGCTGGTCCAGTCAGAGTCTTTCCATAGAATTTTAAATTTCAGTGGCTGGTCTGTTATGTGCAGACTCTTGCTGTGGAAGGTGGTGGTAGAGGTGGGGTGACATGTATTCTGCCACATGGTTGGAGGAAACAGAAGATGTTGGGCAAGAAAATAGATCAGGTCCAGAGAGAGGCACTGGGATGAAAGACCCAAACCACACTGATTTGCTTTTAAGTCTTCCTCTGCATTCCTGTTCTGAGCTCCATGAGGACCCGAGTCCAGAGTCCTTTAGCAAAGTTAGGGTGGGTTTTGTTATTTACATACCAGAGCATTCATTTTTGCTTCTGGGGATTGAACCCAGGGTTATTTAACCACTGAGCAACATCCTCAGTCCTTTTTACTTTGATACAGGTTCTTCCTAAGTTGCTTAGGGCCTTGCTAAGTTGCTGAGGCTGGCTGTGAACTTGCATTGTTCCTGCCTCAGTCTCCCAAGCCTCTGGGATTGGGGCCTGCACCATCACCTTCCTGGGCTAGCCCAGAGCATTTTAATGCTAAAGTGCTTCTCTGTCTTTGGAAAATTTGAGAGGAGAGGTTGCTGTTGTTGTTGTTGTTTTCATGCCACCTGTCACTTTCCCTCCACTGACTTCTCTCTCCTTAATCTAAGTGGTGGGCCGCTGTGACCAAGATATATCAGAGTGCCCCTCACTTTTGTCTTTCATCAACTAAGGGAAATTCTTACTACATGTAAGCATCTCAGCTTGGATAAGCTGCTCAAAGGACAATCATGGCAAGGATGCTGTCAAAAGAGATACCAAGACTTCCCAGAGATCTGAATTTTGAGCTGATGTACACTGAAGAGTAACAATGACAATGAGGATAATGATTTCAGATTTTCACTTTTCTAGAGCAGAAAAAGAGCTTGTTGCTTTGAGGGTGTTACACTTCCCTTTGAGAGCTTTCGTTGTTGTAATCATCCTCGTTGTTACTACTATATACAGTGAGACTGGATATGCTCATAGTGAGCCTAGGCATGTTCACACTGACCCTGGGTATGCTAATAGTGAGCCTGGGCATGCTCACACTGACCCTGGCATGTTCATAGTGACCCTGGTTATGCTAACAGTGATCCTGGATTTGCTCACACTGATCCTGGGTATGCTCACACTGACCCTGGATATGCTCACAGTGACCATGGATATGCTCACAGTGACCCTGGATATACCCACACTGACCCTGGCATGTTCACTGTGAGCCTGGTATGCTCACACTGACCCTGGATATGCTCACACTGACCCTGGATATGCTCACACTGACCCTGAGTATGCTAACAGTGGCCCTGAATGTCATCACAGAGGCCCTGGGCTTGCTCACAATGACCTAGGACTTGTTCACAGTGACCCTGGGTATGCTCACAGTGACTCACGGTATACTCACAGTGTCTCTGGACATGTTAATTTTCTCTCCATCTCCTAATCTTTACCAGTCCATGGCTACCTGTGGTCACACTTGAGACAGAATTAAATTGGATAGTGGCTCTTGTTGTTAAAAATAAGGCAGGTGGGGCTGGGGTTGTGGCTCAGTGGTAGAGTGCTTGCCTGGCATGCGTGAGGCCCTGGGTTCAATCCTCAGCACCACATATGAATAAATAAAGGTCCATTGACAACTAAAAAAATATTTAAAAAAAATAAGGCATCTGGGATTCTTTTCTGCTCTTTGGTTAAAGAAAAAAAACTAAAAAAAAAAAGAAAAGAAAAGAACATTATCTCTGCTGTTTAAGTGCCATAGAATGTTATTTAAATAGAGTCAAATCAACAGTTTGGATCAGCATTTCTGATGCTTATAATCTGGGGGAAAAATATTTCTCCCTTGTTTTTGCATGACTTCTGTTATGGTTTGGATGTGAGGTGTCCCCCAAAAGCTCATGTGTAAGACAATGCAAGACGGTTTGGAGGAGAAATGATTGGGCTATAGTCTTAACCTAATCAGTGAAATTGGTACTGAGAGTGGGGTTGTTGCTGTGACTAACCTGACCATGGGTTCAGAAGAGTTTGGAGCTTTTTGGAATTGGTTGGAAGAATTTTGAGATGTGTAGAAGTGCAAGATGGAAATGCTTTAGATTGTTGTAAGTGGAGCTTAATAATGGATTCTGGTGGGAGCTCAGAAGACTAGAATGCCAATAAGACCATGGACAGTGAACACAGGGCTCAAGAGGGTTAAGAGGAAAAGGAAGACTCTGTTGGAATTTGGACTAGAGGTCATTCCTGTTATGTTCTAGCTGAGAAGTTGTCTGCATTTTGCCGGTGTCTTGAGACTTTCTGTGAGGCTGATTTGAAAAGCAATGGACTTCTTAATCTAGTGGAAGAAATTTCTAGACAGCATAGCATTCAGGAAGTGGCATGGGTATTGCTGGCAGCTTTCAGCCAAGTTTACTGTGATATTCAGGAGCAGAAAGCAGAGCAGAAAGATTTGAAAAAGTTGGACTTGAAAGGGCGGGGCCTAAGGAAGTTGCAGTTGTTAAAGGCATTACTGCCATTAAAGAAATGCTAAAGCCTTTGCCCAGAGACAATAAGAAAGAAGCCTCAAGCCTCAATTTCTGTTTTAGTCATTTATTTTGCCACTGTGACTAAAAGATCTGCCCAGAACAACTTTAGGGGAGGAAAAGTTATTTTGGGGCTCAGGGTTTCAGAGGGCTTAGTCCATAGAAGTCTGGCTCCATTCCTTGGGACTTGAGGTGAGGCTGAACATCATGGTGGAAAAACGTGGCAGAGGGAAGCAGCTCATATGGTGATCAGGAAGCAGAGAGAGAGAGCGACTCCACTCTCCAGATACAAAATAGAGCCCCATAGCCATGCCCCATGAACTACTTCCTCTAGGCACACCCCACCTGCCTCCAGTTGTCGCTGAATCCCCTCAGATTAATTCACTGATTAGGTTAAGGCTATAACCCAATCATTTCTCCTCCAAACCTTGCACTGTCTCACACGTGAGCTTTTGGGGGACACCTCACATCCAAACCATAACAACTTCCTTTGTTGACCACGTAGGGATTTGAGTGTGGATAGCTCACTCCAAGGATCTTGGTGACCTTGGCTGTACATAATTTACTTGGTGCCAGGGACAATGTTAAGCTGAATTTGGTTCCAGCTGCCTGTGGGAATGTGAATGTGTATTTCCAATGCCAAATACCTTCTTTTTTCCTTTGTTATTTTGAATTTAGGAGCTGGAAGGGTATCATAAGCTTCTTGGTACTGATTATTTCAACTGCTGTGATGCTAATGATTCAGTAATTGAAAAAATAAAGTATCATGGAACTCCTCTGTTGATGGAGGTATTTCAAAGCCTGTTCATTTTGTTGACAAATGTGCCCCTCTGAGATGCCTAAAGAGACACAGTTTCTCTCTACTTTCGAATGCCTTTTTCCCTTGAAAGAAATCACAAAAGAAGTCAAATATGGTAGCAAGTGCCAGTAATCCCAGTCACTTGGGAGGCTGAGGCAGGAAGGTTGCAAGTTTGAGGCCAGACTTAGCAACTTAGTGAGACTCTGTTTAAAAAAAAAAAAAATTCAGAAAAGATAGGAATGGGCAATTCACAAAGGAAGAAAGACAAATGACCAATAAACATATGAAACTGTGTGCAATAACAGAAATGCAAATTGAAATTGGGTTTTTTTCCTCCTACTTCATAAGAAAAAAATACAGGCATACTTTATTTTATTGTGCTTTGCAGATACTGCATTATTCACAAGTTGGAGGTTTGTGTCAACCCTGCATGGAATGAGTTACTGGTACCATTTTCCCAACAACTCATGTGATCATTAACAATGGAGTGATTTTTTAATTAAAGCATGAACACTGTTTCTTAAAAAAGATATAATACTCTTGCACACTTAATAGATTATAGTATAGTATAGATATAATTTTTATACCCAGTGGGAAACCAAAAACTTTGTGCACTTTACCGCAATAGTCCCTTTATTGCAGTGGTCTCAGCTGCAATCATATGGTATCTGTCCCTTTGTAACTGGCCAGATTGCTTTTTTAAATGCACATAAACAGATTTCTTTTTTTACAGAAAAGGAATCACAATAAGCATAGTTTTGTAACTTCTTGTGCTTAGCAATTCATCAGCAGCATCCCTTCACATCCTTACATGAAGTTCTGCATCCTCATGTTTAGCACCTGCCTTCCAATTCATCAACAGCTGTACAATCATTTATCTAACCAGTCCCTGTTGGTGGACTTCAGGATGTTCCTAGTCTTGCTCTTGAGTAACCTTCAGTAAATGACCTCAGTGTTTCATCCTCCATCAAGTCCTTAAGATGAATGCTGGAAGTACATTTTCTGGGCAAAGCTTGCACATTTAAGTGCAGATGTACATTACCAGATTGCACCTAAGGGTGGGCCAATTCACACTACCTCCAATAGAATAGATAAAGCACTTGCTTTCTCAGCATTTCGGGGGCTTATCATAAGTCTGTATAATACTGGCGTGCCTAGAAGACACTGGTTAGATAAATGATTGTACAGCTGTTGATGAATTGGAAGGCAGGTGCTAAACATGAGGATGCAGAACTTCATGTAAGGATGTGAAGGGATGCTGCTGATGAATTGCTAAGCACAAGAAGTTACAAAACTATGCTTATTGTGATTCCTTTTCTGTAAAAAAAGAAATCTGTTTATGTGCATTTAAAAAAGCAATCTGGCCAGTTACAAAGGGACAGATACCATATGATTCCACTTACTGAGGCACTTAGAGTAGTCAAATTTAGAGAGACAGACAGTGAAATGGCATTTGCCAGGGGTGGGGGTGGGTTATGAGAGTTACTGTTTAATAGGCGTTGGAGAAGATGAAAACATTCTGAAGATGTATGGTGGTGGTGATCGTACAACGATGTGACTATATTTAATGCCAGAGAACTACATACTTAAAAGTGGTTACAATGGTAAATTTTATATTAGGTATATTTTACCACAACAACATTTAAAAAAAATAAAATAGCTGGAAACACATTTGCAAAAGAAATGGTGTTGTTCTTTGGATGGTCAGTCTTTGTTTTCTTTACAGTGAGCATATAATATTTTTATTTTCAGTGAGCTCAGCTTGGCCAGCTAGTGAGTCATGGATTCATTGAGTATCTCTATTTCTGTTCACATTAAGAAATGCTATTATGTACGCTTGGAGCCTGCCGCCCTGCACCCCCATGTGCTGCTAAGTGGTTCTGTCTGGCAGGTTTAACTTAGAAGCAAAGGTCTAGTTCTTGTTCCCCTCTCTTTCCCACCTCAAACTTCCCAAGACACGCTGAGGACCTATAGGTCATTCTTATCCACAGTGGACACTGCTGCCTGTTCTGGCTGCCAGGGGGATTTGTGTGTGTCTGGGGAGTTGGGGAAGCTCTGGGTAGGGTTTATGGATTCCATTACAGCAAAGCTGTATACCAGCCTGGCACTGGCAGAACAGGGAGCTCTCCCAAGGACCTGTCCAGGGCTTCCTGCCCTTTCCCTTCCCACTGCAGAGCAAAGGTTTGGGAAAAGTGTATGTGACCAGGATAGGAAGCATTGATGATAGACCCCTAATTGAGTGCTCAGCTTGAAGGCTGCCTGCGGCAGGTCTTGTCTACTCTGGTGCATCCCCTGCCAGGCTGGCTGAGAACCCTCATTTTATTTTCTCCAATGCAGTTGACTTTCTCTAGGGTGTGTGTTCACTTACTCACCTGCATGTTTAAAGTCACTCTGCATTATTCCTCAAGCACAGACCTGATCGTCTCCTCCATTGTTTCATCACTAGTATTTGAAACAGTGCCAGTGTGCAGTGGGGGTTCAAATAGATTTTAAAACAGAAGAAGGACTGAATCAGGACATCGAGGGCATCGAGGAGTCAGGATTAACATGGGTGCCTAGCTTGGTGACAGTGCTGTCCCCAGCAGCCTCTGAGGGCTAAGGAGGATGGCCATGCCTTTCTCACGGCAAGTACCCTGGATCCAGTCCTAGCTCTTGGATGGGGGAAGTGGCCAGATGTTGAAGAACACATTTGGACTCTGCATTGGTTATCTATTACTGCATAACAAATCACTCCAAAGATTAGTGACTTAAAAAAGGAAATAAGAATTATTTTATAGTTTTTGTAGATCAGGAATCTGCACACAGCTTGGCTGGGTGCTTCTGGCTGTTCAGAGTCGCTCATGGGTCTACAACTGAGAGTCAGTCTGGGCTGCAGTCTCATCTGAAGGCTCCACTGGGGGAGAATGCATGTCCAAGCTTATTCACATGACTGTTGGCAGGATTCCTCTCTGGCGGTTGATGAGTCCTCCCTCAGTCCTTGCCATGTGGACCTATTCAGAGGATAGCTCACAGCATGACTTCCCTCAGGATGAACTACCATCAAGAGAAAATAATGAGAAAGGGCCAAAGAGGGCAGCCAAACTTGGAAGATTTGTAATAACCTAATCATTCAGTGCATATGCTATTAATTGGAAGAGAGAATAGCATTTGTTACCCACTGCATACTAAAGGGAGAAGGCTACACATGAGAAATCTGGGATCATTAGGACACATTAGGACCCTGTGAAAGCTGCTGACCACACTCACCCCAGTGCAAAGCTCCGGGGTTAACTCAGTTGTGCATCCCCCATGACTCAGAAACCACCACACATATCAGCACTCCTGGTCATTGCAAAACTCCAAAGCAGTCGATGTTCTTTAGCAGAGGAACAGGTACATACATGTATCCATCCAACCTTCCATCCATGGTGACATTCATTCTGGGTACAGTAGGATAATAATAAGGAAAAAGTTAAAAAGAACTGTGTTGGCTTCTGTACTTTGAGAAGGTGACATCAACATGAGATCAGATATATAAAATATTTGTGAAAGAAATGCCTGAATTTTTAAAGGGAGGGGGCTCGACAAAGGTGACAGAATGTCCAGGCCAGGATGTAGACCCCTTTCAAAGAGGGAGAAAGAATGATGGGGTAGGAATTTAAAGACAGGTTCAGTCAGGCTGTTGGGGAGTCCTCAAGCCAAAATGGCCTGTTAGAGGAGTCCCACATACCACAGGAACAAATGCATTTGGAGACTTTCCACGCTCAGCCAGTGGCCAGGAGCAGCATGCAAGAAGTGTGGCCTGGGAGCCATGCATTTTCATGGTTGCTAGGTAAAAAAGTGTGGATAAATCTTGAAGACATAATGTTGAATGGGATAAAGCAAGGTATCACAGGCTGCAAGCCATATCCTGAAACAGTGTAGGACATCAGTCATGGCTACATAAGGATGTGCAAGAGTGTAGTAGTGCATCATTTAATGATGGGGACACATTCTGAGAAACTTGTTATTGATGACACAGCTTGGCTGGGTGCTTCTGGCTGTTCAGAGTCGCTCATGGGTCTACAACTGAGAGTCAGTCTGGGCTCAGTCTCATCTGGGGGGAATGCATGTCCGTGCAATGTTGTGTGAATGCCGTAGAGTGAATGTATGCAAACCCAGATGGTGTAGGTCAACAACTTGACTTGGCCTCTTGATACAATCAGGAGATGGCATGAACGTGAGATGTATGAGGCTGCTGCCAGTATAACATTGCATATTGTTTTACAGTTAAAAAATTTTTTTGGTACCTGAGATTGAACCCAGAGTTATTTTACCACTCACTGGGCTACAACCCCAGCCCTCTTTATTTTTTATTTTTATCTTATCTAGCTAAGTTGCTGAGGTTGGCCTCAAACTTGGAAGCTTCCTGCCTCAGCCTCCCAAGTTGCTGGGATTACGGGCATGTGCCACCACATCCAGCTATTTTACAGTAAAATTTCTTTTATAAGTAAAAGGAGCACACTCTATAATAACATAAAAGTATAACATAGTAAATACATAAGCCAGTAACATAGTGGCTTATTGTCATTATCAAGTATAATGTTCTGTCCACAATGGCATGTGCTATATTTGTATGTGACTGGTAGCAAGTGGGTTTGTATACACCAGGTCACCGTGAGTACCATGCCATGCTGTGATATTATAGTGACATTATAACAGTTATGATATCAGTAGGTGATGGGATTTTTTTTTTTTTTGTTTCGGGGATTGGACCCAGCGATGCTTAACCACTGAGCCACATCCCCAGCCCTTTTCTATATTTTATTTAGTGACAGGGTCTTACTGAGTTGCTTAGAGCCTTGCTGTGTTGCTGAGGCTGGCTTTGAACTGGCGACTCTCCTGCCTCAGCCTCCCCAGCCATTGGGATTACAGTGTGCATCACTGCACCTGACTGGTGATGGGAATTTTTTAGTTCCATTAAAATTTAATGGGACCAGGGTTGTCTATGTGACGTGTTGTTGACTGAAATCTCATGATGCAGTGCATGGCTACATGAAAATAGAAGAGGAAGTATACACTGAGCTCAGACTGGAGTTAGGGAGGGAGTGGGCAGGATTCTTCATATTGAGTCCAAGGGAAGCTGGAATGTCCAATGGGACTTTCTCATAGGCTATGACTTAAAAATGGATGGAATGAGAGACAGGAGACATGATGAAAGGGCAGGTTGTCTACCTGCAGACATCTGAACCATGTTGTCACTTGCTTCAACCCAAGAGGGGGAGTGCCTGCTGGCCACCTGCACACAGTGCCAGCACAGCTGCTCTGGGTGATGGGTACGTCTAAGCAAATTAGAAGTTCTAGGGAGGATGGCACAGACAACCATGTAAATGAGCTCGAGCCAGGCGCGGTAGCGCACGCCTGTAATCTCAGCACTTGGGAGGCTGAGGCAGGAGGATCGCGAGTTCAAAGCCAGCCTCAGTAATTTAGCAAGGCCCTAGCAACTCAGTGAGACCCTGTCTCTAAATAAAATACAAA
>JAJEJO010002366.1:1182595-1196752 GCA_020662805.1 Glaucomys volans
AGGGTCCCTGCCTTCAGTTCTTTTGGATATATATACCCAGAAGTAGAATTGCTGGGTCACATGGTAATTCCATTTTTAGTTATCTGAGGAATGGCCATACTGTGTCCTATAGGGTGCACCATTTGATATTCCTACCAACAATGCACAGGGGTTCCAATTTCTCCACATCCTTGCCAACACTTGTTATTATCTATATTTTCTCTTCAATAGTCATTCTAATGGATGTGTAGTGCTATCTCCTTGTGGATTTTGTATTTTATCCAATTAAATCTTAGCTTCCTTTCTCTAAAGCCATTTCCTATCATTTTGCCTCCCTTTTCTATCAATTCAAAATTATACAACATTATCTCACATTCAGAAATTTCACATCACAAGGGAATAGTGGAAAAGTTCTGAGGCCAGAACAAGTTGATGTAGGCAGAGCTAGTTTCACGGGATCTCACAGCTTAGGCCAAAAACTCTGAGGTCTGTTATGGAGCATTTTCTGCAGGGGGTGTGCATAGTAAAAATGTGAGAGATGGATTAGGATGCAGGAGGTCACACTGAGGCTTCTGTAGAACACCATGAGAGAGATGGTGACTGGGAGCAGGGGGCTGGCCTTGGTGATGGAGAGAGATGGGCAGATTTATACACCAGCAGGTCTTAGTGATGGATTGGATGTAGAGAGATTTGAGTAAAAATTATTGAGCCAGTAAGTGATGTGGCCATGAACTGTTTTGGGTACAAGGCAGGAGCAGACCATGGGAGGGAGAGGTATCTCATTTGCAGCTCTGGAGCGATGAAGGGGTTACCCTCTTAGGAGGTTCTGTGATGAACCAGGTGGTTATAAGATCTTGTTTCAGCTCATTTGCCAAAACCTCTTGACTTTTCACCCTTGAATAGATTCTAGCTGTTTGAAATCGAGAAGGTGAATTCATCCGACCCAGGATCTTCTTAATTAGTGTCCAGTAAGCAGTTGGCTGAGAGCTTGAGTTTGCATCTATGTGGGGGTGAATGATGGAGGAGAAGACCCTCCTGTGACATTGGCTTCCTCCATGTCAGGTGGGGCTCCAGGTGTGCAACTGGTGAGTGAGCAATAGCAGTGGCCCCATTATCTGGGAAGGCACTTAATGTGGGGTGCCTCTGTACCCCTTCTTCTCCTGTCTGCCTGTCCTCTTGCTCCTTGATTCTGGAGCATATTATTGAAGGCCTCCTTGGCCTATTGTCCATGCTTTGTGAGATGCACGGGAGTTTGATACATGGAAATGGGAACATGGCTTTGCTTCCTCCTAACTAGAAAGCCCAGCTTCCTGCTGGGACTCTGGTCCCATGTCTGAGCTCCTCAACGCTGATTCAACTCCCTCACCTGCCCGATCCAGCCTGTTGTTTCAGGTCTATTATTTACTACAGGAAGCCATCTATGAGCCCTGTGTGAAATGAACAATGTTCAAGCCATTAGACAGGGAAGCCCTGTTATGGGAACTCCCAGGTGGAAACTCCCTGGTGCAAGAATGTCCATCTCAAGCTGGCACCCTGTTCTAGCTCACAGCTCAAGTTCTAGCACAGCTCCAGGGACTGGAGTGACCCGCCAAAAAAAAAAAAAAAAAAAAAACACCAAATAACCTAATAACCTGCTTACTGCAAGACCCCTGCCACATCAAGAAGCCAGTACCAAAACAAAACTCCTTCCACACTGAAACCTTATACCTTCTGATCCCCTTTGATCTGTACTGCTATAAAGAAAGTAAGCCAGGTTTTCTTCTTTGTTAGAGCTAAACCCTTCTGGATGGCTCAATCATCACACTCCTGCTTTAAAAATATTCTTTCCTTTTTGTCTTATTTTCTAATGTATAAATTTCATAGCTTTTATTTCACAGCCAGCCCATCCCTCCCAATGAGAAAGAATTTACATCACTCCTTTCCCAGTACTTGGAAGGTTTTCGTGATGACTAGAGACCTCCTGGATACAACTCAAGCTGATATGGGACTTTTATTGCAAGATGGAGGGACCCAGGTGACTGTAGCTAGGACAGAGGAACACTG
The DNA here is from genome assembly GCA_020662805.1 of Glaucomys volans. Classification (NCBI taxonomy): domain Eukaryota; kingdom Metazoa; phylum Chordata; class Mammalia; order Rodentia; family Sciuridae; genus Glaucomys; species Glaucomys volans. The sequence continues at coordinate 1,184,618 of JAJEJO010002366.1, forward strand.
CAGCAGAGACAGAGCTATCAGGAAGCATTCCAGAAGTGGGGAGAGGGTGATGGGGGAGAAGACTGGGCAAGGGCTATACTGAGGACCTCCAGCAAGGTCCCTGTCTGTGAGGCAGCCTCTAGAACACCTTAAGGCTAAATGAGAAATGGAGTATCAGATGACTAAGATCTCAGTATGGGCAAGGGCTAGGGTATGCCAGGGAAGCACTCACATGGGCACAAAATTTAATGGAGTGCCCCAAAACTCAATATTCAAAATAAATCAGATTTATTGCACTTAGAAATCCAAACAAATGCAAAAAATATCCATGACGAACACAATGAAGAATTGATATAAAGACTTGTTTTATGATCCTGCACAACTGTGCAATAGGGATAGTTATTTCCTTTCAGCTCTAGGTTCCCAGGTATTTTGGTCATCATTTGCTGGGTGGGTTTATAAGGGTTGACAGTGGGCTGTGAACAGATTGGGGAACATGGAGCCTGATATATGGTCATGTTTTATGATTGTAGAGCTTTTGTTAACTTTTCCCACTTGGTTCAACATGTGGGATGATAACTTGACAGATATATATAGGACTTACATTTTTCTTTTGTCTCAGGTCCAATATGACTTCCTATAGCATTGGTCTCAACTTTTGATTCCTTGTATAACTCGCAATATGAACGCTGAAGTAGGCAGCATTCTCAGGCAGGGACAAAACTCCCTGCCAGGGAGGGAGTTGCCTGTCTATGTTGAACCATTTTGTCATGTATAAATAAATGCCTGGTCATGGGTGGTTAGTGATCTGAGGAAACTCTGAAAGCAAATTACACATAGGCTAGTGCTCTATATTGCAAGTCAGAAATGTGTGTCTCATTTTTTGGTTTTTAAATCCTTTAATACATCATCTAAGAAAAAGCACCAACAGAATTAGAAGAGAGAACAAGGCAGATCAGAAAAACTAAGGGCTTTCCCCAAATCATCTTATTAAAACCCAGACGAGACCAGGGTGAAAATGAGTTATTGAGTTACTGCCTCTATGTTCATCTCAACCTTCTCTCCAGAGTATTAAATGTGTGTGCGTGTGTGTGTGTGTGTGTGTGTTCTTCTGGACTCAACTCCTTGGTTGATAGGTGTCCGATGGCAGCCCCAAGGCTGAAAAGCAGGCGACCTCTCCATTCTTCAGTGCTCTGCGAGGATGACTGGGTGGGCTCAGGGGTCCCTGAGAGGGGTTGGTTTCCAGCGGCCTCTCAGGGTGCTCACCAATATGCCCTCATAGGCCTTTCTTGTTATGGAGGGATCACCTTGGAGATGTGAAGGGGGGCACTTGAGCTGTGGCAAACAAGGACAGTAGAGCAGAACACAAGGACCTTTGGGAGGAAGACAGGCTGAGCACTGAGCCACCAGGCACTCTCTTGCTTTCAGGACCCCTAAGCAGCTCTAGGCAGCGCTTTCTCTGCCACCCCATCGTCTCTCTCCCTCCCCTCCTCAGCACAGCCTTCTTCAGCTCTGGCTCCGGCAGAGCTCTTGGGCTTGGGAGACCAGGCGGTCGCTGACTGGGACCCTGGGCCCGTTGCCAGTCTTCAGCACCTAGGCTCGAGGGTCAGAGGACGCGGGACTGGGCAAGGGCTGCGTGCGCGGAGCTGTCCAGCAACCCAAGGCGGGGCGTGCGCTCCCGGCCCGCCCCAGCCGCCTCCGCCCGCCCTGTCAGCGCCACTGCGGCTCCGAGGGTGCGTCACGTGGCTGGCGCCGCGCGGCCTCCAGGTTCCCGGCTCCCGCTAGGGGCCCGGCGGGAGGACAGACGGACTCTCGAACGCACTGCTGGCGGCACCCGGCCAGGCGGGCTGGGCGCGGCGCGGGGCGGTCCGGCGGCGCCGGGGCCGGACAGGCAGGGCGCTGCGGGGGCATGGGCACTCCGGGGGCCCCGGGGCGCAGGCCGGCCTCGGCGCGGCACCCGGGGCTTGGGGGCAGCGGCGGGCGGGCGTCCTGCCTGGTGGCCGCCGCTGAGCCCCGGCGGGGCCCGTGACGCCGCGGCCGATGTGGCCCCGCTCGCTGCGGGCCTGCATCGCCGCCGCACAAAGACGCCGCCGGAGCCGCTGCCTACACCCGGGCCGCAGCCGTCGCGCAAGCCCCAGCCCGAGCCCGAGCCTGAGCCGGAGGGCAGGAGGCGGCGCCCGCGCGCCGCTGGCCCCGGGATGGAGAAGCGGGCGGCCACTGGGCCTGAGGGGGCGCCGGGCGCCCGGGCGCAGCTTGCTGTCGTCTGCCTGGGTGAGTGGGCCGCGCAGGCCTGGAGGGGTCTGGGTTCCTAACCTCGCAGCTCTGCGCCCCCTTGGCGGGACCTCTGCTCCCGCCCAACCCGCGCTGTCCGGAGCCCGCACTGGGATGGCTTCTGCTCCGAGGCTGCGGAGAGCGCGGCTCCCCAGCACTCTCGGCCTGCTTGGGCCTCAGGCCTGGGAGGGCGGCTCCAGCGGCGTTGTGCCGGCTCCTGCCCGGCTCGGAGTAGCGCTCTGGTGCCGGGGTGAGCGGCGCGCAGGCGGCGCGTTCCTGCTGGAGACCCGTCCGCCAGCGGCTGGGGTTGGCAGCGGCAACTGAGCCCCGCCGGCCCGCGCTCAGCTTGGTGGCGATCGGGGCCTGCAGAGCCGCTGACCAAAGGCCCGGTCGGCTGCTCCTTGAATAAAGAACTGTTTCCTGCCCGGAGTTGAGGCGGGGGTGGGTGCTAGCCGAGGACGGGAACTCAGGATTCAGGATGTGGGGCCGGAGGAGGATTCCAGGGAGAAGGCAGCTGTGTGAATGACTCATTTTCCCTTTGTGTTTTCTCGGCCCCAGCGGGTGGGCCTGTTCAGCACTAGATGGTGAGTTCCGGGATGGCCAGAGACCTGTCCAGGCCTGGCACCTGGGCCAGGGCTCCTTTCCTGCTCAAGAGTTTTCCTGTCCACTTTTCCAGGACCTATGTTGGGGAGAGGGGCAGGAAAGAGTTAAATGCTCAACTCACATGGCTCCTTTATTTACCTCTATGAAGGAGGGAGGCCCTTAGAAGAGCTGAGGGTCATTAAGGGACACACTATGATGTCACTGATGAAGGCTCTTTAACCTGGCAGGTTTGCTGAAGCAACTGAAATGACAAAGTGAAGAACAACCCCACTGGTTTTAAGTTGTATCCTCCTCTGTCCCCCAAGAACCAGGTGCTCTGCCCCAGCTGTGCGAGCTGGTCTTAATAAGGGATATGACCTCCAGAATGTCCACCTCTCAATCTGGCTATGGTCATGGGTTCTGGGTTCTGAGTTGCTGTGTCCCCTGGAGAGGAGATCCTTCCTGTTCAGGTGATGTGTTATGGCTGTGCCTGGCAGAGCCTGGGTGTCCTGAGGTGGTCCAGGACAGGTGACTAGATCTGCAGTGACCCTCCAGAAATGCTCCCTGATCCATTGGCATCTTTGATAGGGGGAGGGAGCAGCCTAAACCCCAGGAAGTTAGGTTTGCCCTTCCACTTTATCTATATTCTCTTCTGGACCCAGGACCCCCTGAGCAGAGAGGTAGATAAAAGGAGGTGGGTACTTGAGGGGGTGGCAGGAGAATTCTTTGCTTTCCTTCTCAAGGTCAGAGTGGCTCAGTGAAGAGGGTCACTGTTCTAGCTGAGTGTCCCTGTAAAATGGGGATAATTAGAACTTCTTCCCTTCCCTTCCTGGCCCTGGGTAGGCAAGGTGGCTGACAAAATCCATCTGAGGGAGGAATCCCTTCCAGGTGGTAGGAATCCTCTTTGAGAGGCAGGGCCCCAGCCTGGTCTGAGCTAGGTCTCTTCTCTGATGGGTGGCCCCAAATCTGAGAGGAAACCCCCTAAGCAATGTGATGTAGTATGACGGAACCAATTGAGACATTGCTCTCTGGCCATGGATGTGCCAGTTTCTCTGGGGTCCTTGCCTCTGTGCATCCCAGCAGGACCAGGGGTGGGAGAAAAAGCCTCAAGCAGCACTCTGGCCTTGCCCTGTGAGGTGAAGGGGACCAGCCTTGAGTTCAGCTGTGTGCTCCTGCAAGGCCAGCCACTGGCCCAGAACAGGTGCCTGGGACCCTGAGGACCACTGTGCTCTTCTGACCTCTCTTTATGTCTCCCACAGTGAACCTCTTTCTCACGGGGAAGCTCAGCAGTGCAGTTCCTGCCCTAGGTAAGTAAATGCTTTCCTCCTCTCCTTCCAGCCCCTCTGGGTTACTGACCTCTGAGGACCAGCTTTCAGGTCTTGGCTCCACCCTGCAGTCTCTTCACCTCTTATTGAGAAAATCAGTTCTTGTGCATCTTTTCTGCATCACAAAGGAGTTATTCAGCCTTGGGCAAGCTTAAACTTCCCTGAGCCTCAGTTTCCTCTTCTGTTAAATGGGTGAATATAGGCTCTACATAAAAATCTGGTCTTTAGGGTCCAACAAGCCAATATGGCAAGATGCTCAACATGGTGTCTGGCATGTGTGGCTTATTACTACTGGCAAACTACCAGCACCCTGTGCAACTGACAGGTTTCACCTCCTGTAGGCCATGGGGTTCCTTAGGGTCATGTGCAGATGTGGACCTGTGTTAAAATAATACCTGTGATTCAAGTTACAGAAGTAGGACTGAGTGATGACACAGAGAAACCAAGACCATAGGTCGAACTTTTGAGTCTTCACGAGAGATGGAGACATGTTGTACCACACAGGGCCATAGGGGATTACTAGGTTTGGTCAGGCAGGGGTGAGGGGAAAGGAGAGGCCAGAGCCTTTATTGGGATTTGAATGGGAAGGACAGGGCAGGCAGAGCAAACAGCTTAGGACAGGCCATTCTGAATAATTCTGGGGATGTGGGCTGTAGGGTGGTCTCTAGCTCCTGGTTCCCAGGGTCCCAGAATGTGTCAGGGCTGGGGAAGTATTGGCTTGGTGTGTGAGAGGCAGTAGAAGGCAGGTGAGGGCCTAGCCTTGGATCACTGCTCTGCACATGAACTCCAGGTGGCTGACTTGCGGGACAGAGATTGACTTTGGCCAGTAGTACACACAGGATGTGAGAAACACAGTGAAGACTTCGTGCTGGCCTCCTGCCTGTCAGTGTGGGTTGGTCATCCAGTGGCCCTCTTTGGGCTCTGGCCTGGTGCCTAGTACAGCAAAGACTGTCAGGAGCAGGAGGGGTAGCCAAGAACATCTATCCTCCATCTCTGAGGGGCTGCCAGGGATTGGTGAATGGATAAATCCAGGCCTTTGTGGCCCTTGCTGCCATTCAGAGAGTTCTGAGAAAGGAGGCTCAGGGAGCCTGTACTGTCACTGATACACCCTGATAAACCTTGCTCATTCAGCCAATATACAGCCATCTTTAGCAAACCCTAAAATGCTATTCAAGTAAGTACAGATATTTGCATAAAAACATTGGGTCAAGGTTAATTCAAAGTAGTCAAGGGAGTGTCCCCTTCCAACAAGGCTTCATGACTCTGCATTTGGAGAACTTTCTCTGCAATTCCTATTGTGAAGGAGACCAGATCAGGAACCACTCCCCCAGCTCCTTCTCAGAACTGACCTGAGCTCGGATAATCCTGAGGACTAGCCAGGCTGCCTGAGAACCTCACAGATTTTTGTCCTTCAGCCCCTGCCCTGCCTCAGGTATGTCAGGGACTGATTGGATCAGATGATCCACCGCCCACATCCCCCAGGACCCAGTGTGGCTCCAGGAGGTGAGCCTGGGCAGGTTCATGCTGTTCGCCACTCAACCTGACAACTTCCCGGAGTATCTGGGGTGGGTCTTCCAGCTCCCTGTCATCAGGTTACACCAGGCAGGTTGTCCAGGGTATCGATCTCACCTCTGGAAATCAGATCTGCAAATTGTGCTTCATCAGTTCTTGCTTGTGTCCTCTCAGGAGGATTTGACGACTTTTGGACCAGGAAAGGACACTCTCCTTAAAAGTGCCCAGTCATCTCTTTCCCACTTAAGTGGGCATTGAGAGTGGAGGTAATCTTCTGCCAGAGTGGAGTTGGGTCCAGTTAAAGCTCAGGCATTCCTCTCTGCCTGCCCCAAACACCCCTGAAGCCCTCTTCTGCATTAGTATCTCCCAAACACTTGGTTCTCCCACCTCTCCTCTCTCCAACCACCCTTACATACCCTTGCCCAACCTTTACTTCCTGAAGACTCCCCTCCCCTGATAGGTGCCCCCCATCACTCCAATGTCTGCCTCCAGTTTTCCTTTCCTCAGACTTCCTGACCATTCCACTGAGGCAAGTGACACACACCGATTCCATTTTACTGAAGGACATGCTGAGACCCAGGACAGAATGGTGTGTCTGGCAGTGTGAGACTGGGACTGGATTCTTGTCCTTATCCCTGCCTGTGCCTGGGCCCTGGGGTGGTGCACTGGGGTGGGAAAGAGGCTATCTTTACACAGACAGAGCTGGAGGGCTGGACATCTGAGCTGGGGGCATCCCCCAGGCCCATGGCTGAGTGGCATCCAGTCAAGAGCCCCGGATGGAGCTCCAGCTCTAGGAAGATGCCAGCCTTCCTTCTGCTCCATACTCCATCTGCACCAGGGTGGGCTGGTGGCTGCAGACCCCCCTTCCCCTGTGGTCCCCTCTGGAGAAGAGCAGACAGTTAACAGAGGGCCAGTGCCCTTGATGCCCCTGACGGGGGAATTTCTGGGGAAGTGCTAGGGTCCTTTGGGTGTGAGGCCATATGGGGGTGCATTTTACTGGTGCTTTGTGGAAAGCCAGAACTTGGCAGATACTGGTCCAGTCATCTAGACAGGCTTCCCAACCCTTGAGTGAGTGGCCAGGCACAGGGGTAGGAGGGAGATACATTCTGGCTACTGTAGGTGGGAAGAGACTAAGGTGGCTGGTGACACTGGAGAGGCCTGACTTTCCTTGGCCAGAGTGGATGAGACACCTGGCCTCTTACTGCCCTAACAAGATGGGTAGGTCTATGTCCATCCCCAGTGGTGGGGGCAGCCCTGTCCTTGTAGCTGAGGATAAAGATGAACAAGGGCTGTTTCTTGCCCTTGCTGACCCAGAGGCTTGGTGCTCTGGTTTAACGTGCTCTGACTTGACTTGAGAGCAAGCTGTACCCCCTGCCTTGCTGGGATCTCTGTTCCCAGGAACCTCCTTTCCAGCGCCTTCTGGAAGGAGAAACCTCCCAGGGCCTCCCAGGTCAGCACTCAGATCTTTGTGAGGTCCCTGTGGCCAGTGGGCTCACCCATCAATAGGAACTAGGCTGGGGCTGGGGGTACCTCACACTTTCGGCCAAGACCTTCTCCATTTGTTTAGTGCTTATCCTCTTGTCCTGGGAGTGGGTCACATGGTTCCCATTTTCCGGAATGGGAGGAATCTGAGGCACAGGAGGCTGCCTCCCAGGACTGTGTAAGCACCAGGTTCAGAGGCAATGGCTTATAAACTTGCTGAGCTGGGACTGTTGAGGTTCTGATGGCCTTATGGTGGCCAGACTTGCTGTAGGGCCAAGAGTGGCATTTCTGTTCTAGCCTTTTGGTGTTCTCATGAGCAGTTGGTGGGGGTGACCAACTTGTAGTTACAGTTTTGGATAACCTGGACCCCATGGTCATGGCTGGTCCCCAGCAGAAGGAACCTCAGCTCACAGCTTGTCCCTCAGGATGATGCTTAGCAGGTACTTGGATTGACCACTCAGTGGTCCAGAGTGCCTGGCCTCGCTCTGTGTGGCAGGCACTGTGCGGGCTCTTGGGGTCGGGTGTTGGGCTAGAGCATCACAGCCCTGCCCTCTTGTGGAAACCTGTCATTAACCTGTCCCAGGGAGGAGAGGAAGGTCACTACTGTGTCAGATGCTGGGGAAGAGAGGAGAGGCGGAGGATGGGAGCTTCTCTGAGAGGACCTGGACCTGAGAGCAGAATCTGATCAGGCGTCGGATATGAGAGTAGGAAGGTACCCTCCAGGGCTCAACAGGAGCATCTCTCTCCATGCATAGGACCAAGGGGCTTGGGGGTGCGGGCGTTATGGGAGTCATGAGGCTGACAGGGTGGGTGGGTGAATCTTGTGCTTGTTCTAAGAGCACAGGGTGCAGGGAGACCAGAAGGCTTTCCTCCTTACTGCAGCTGCCCCATTTGGGGTTCCAGAGAGTTCTCCTGAGAGGCAGAGAGTATGTGGCTTCTGGGGCAAGAGTGGGAGGTGCTGGCAGTGGGAGGATAAGGGGGGGTGTCACTGGTCTTGGTTATCGCTTGTTTCTCTGGGCCTCAGTTTCTCCATCTATAAAACGGGTCCTGCCTTTGTCACAAACTAGATCAGATAAATTGACATGGCACAGGCTTGAGGGCATTGTGAGAGGGGTGTGCCAAGAACATAGGCCCACTCTCTGGCCCTGGGAATGCCTGGGTATATTCTGCTGCCCCTTCCAGTTTGGTGCCTTTAGGCTCGGTGTGCTCAGCTGGCAGGTGGAGGGTGCAGATAATGAATCAGCTAAAGGAAAGCCAGTAGTGTGGTGAGCTCCTCAGTCACACCGGCCAAGGTACTGTTGTGTGCCCATCCTGGACATGGTAAATGCTTGTTGGCTTAGCACTGGCTATGAGAGGCAGAGCGCATCAAAGGACCAGAGTGAACCCTGACTCTGACACTCACTGGGCAAGTCGTTTATCCTCTCTGAGCCTCTTTTCTTCTTCTGGTTTTGACATCTACCTTCAGTGGCTTCCCACACATACTTAGGATAAGAGCTCCAATTCCGCATGAGGGGTACTCAGCCCCAGCCCATGTTTCCAGTCACTCCTGGACATTGCTGCCTCTCTTGAGGTCTGTTTCATAATCTTCACCAGGCCTTCTGCATAAGTCTGTCTGCTCCCCTCCCCAGCCTGTGAGTTCCACAGGGTAGGGCTTTTGCCTGCCTTGCTCAGCATGCCTATCACTTTTGCGTGGTACATAGTAAGTGCTCAGTAAATGTGAGTAAAGCCCCTGTCCTCCCAGGGCTGAGGTCTTCATTCAGCAAGCCCCAGGAAGTGCAGGCGGGGACCCTTGTGAGATGGCTGGTAAGCCTGTCGGGCTGGGGTGCAGAATTCTCCCTAGCCGAGGCCCTGAAGCAATGGTACTGCACTTGCAGGTGCTGGTTATCAAGGGGAATTGGTGGCACGCTCTCAGCCCTGCAAGAGACTTGGGCTCTGGCAGACAGCATGGGTTGGGTGCTATGCTGCCCCAAGTCCAGGGGGACCCTCTTGGACACCCCTGCTCCTACGTCTGTAAAGTGTCAAGTTTATGGCCAGCCAAGTTTATGATCTGCTGCACTTGATCACATCATGGGAAAGACCTGTGCTCAAGCACACCCCCAACCCACTTGCCACCCAGAGGTGGGGCGGGCACTTCTCAGCCTCCTCTCCTGACAGCTGCCTGCAGTGGGAAGCTGGAGCAGCACACAGAACGGCGTGGTGTCATCTACAGCCCAGCCTGGCCCCTCAACTATCCACCAGGCACCAACTGCAGCTGGTACATCCAGGGTGACCGTGGGGACATGATCACCATCAGGTAAGAGGGCCTTGAGGGTGTTGTGGGGAATCAGTGTGGGACCTTACATGCTGGGTGAGCATGTGTGTGAGTGTCTGGCAGGTGTGGAGGGCACACATATGGGTCCGGATGGTGTGTGAGTGTGCATATGTGTTTGCAGACTTGCACAAGTCCATTCCTGAGCAGGCATAAAGGACACGTGTGAGACTGCATGTGTGAGCACACACAAGTGCATGAGCCCTGTCTGTGGATGCAGAGAACACATGCATGAGATGTCTGAGAGGACACGTGTGACCATGTGTGTGCCTATGTGAATGCACATGAGCATGTGAGTGTCCCAAGCTCCCTGGGCCTCTGGTCTGGATATCCCAAGCCATACCTCTTCTTGTCTTGAGCCCTGGGAACTGGTGGACATGATCTGACTGCCTCTGAGGTAGCAGAGCTATCCTCTGTCCTGCAAGGGTGGCTTGAGGCCAGGCTGGCACAGAGCCCAGATCAGGGTTTTCCCAAGGGGCTTATGGTAGTCTCAGCAGGGAAGGGAACCAGACAGGAGCTTGTGCCCTTGAGCTGCAGAGACATGTAAAGGGAAACAAGGGCATGTGAACAGATAGTGGCACTGAAGAACTGAAAGACCTGGCCTGAAATGGTCGTGGGGACATTTGACTAGGGGGTCACCTTGAATTCCATCTGCTTTAGTTTTCTTAAATGCCAAAGACCGCTCCCGCCCCCTCACCACCACCATGGCCCAGTTACTCCATAGTGCCAAAAGACAGGGATGTGAAGGCCATGAACAGGGGCTGGCTTGGTTTCTGTGCTTCAGTTTCCCCATGGCCATGAGGCCATGGCTCCAGGGTCAGTGTTCCTCCCTAGTTGATTAGCTGTCACCTAGATGCAGCATTGGCCCTGTGGGCACAGCCTCACCTTCAGTGTTGCTATCTGGGAGTATGTGATGGGTCTGTTCCAGCTGACCAGGTCTGGGAGGGATCTGGGCCTTTCAGCTTCCACCTTTCAGGGAAAAGTGTCAGGGTGGCTCCTGACCCTCCCACTCTGGCCTTGGACTGGGATGCTGTGCGTGTGCTGATGGAGAAAGAGAGGGAGCTACAACAGAATTAAGTGTAACCATTGCTGTCTGCAGATGTCATGATTCTTCAAGGAGCTGCCCTTGGACCTCTGGGTGGGAACAGCATGGGGACAGAAGGACTAGGAGTAGAGGAGTAGGCAGTTTGGGAGACGCAGGACAGGGCTGGCCATCCTTGCTGTGAGTTCTGGTCTGACTACTCTGCCAGTCCATGGGGTCTCTGCCTGCCCTGCCCATTTCTGTGGTCCTTTCTGTCCCTGTAGTTTCCGAAACTTTGATGTGGAGGAGTCCCACCAGTGCTCCCTGGACTGGCTCCTGCTGGGCCCAGCGGCCCCGCCTCGTCAAGAGGCCTTCCGGCTCTGCGGCTCTGCCATCCCACCCGCCTTCATCTCTGCCAGGGACCATGTCTGGATCTTCTTCCACTCAGATGCTTCTAGCTCCGGCCAAGCCCAGGGTTTCCGCCTCTCCTACATCAGAGGTGATGCCAACCGGAGATCAGGGTGGGGACACCATAGAGCGCTCAATGTTTGGCTTCTGGGTAGGGGCAGTGCCTTTCCTCCTGGCAGGGCTCACTCTGACCAGCCCTGATAATCTTAGGATGGGGGTGGGACTCTCATGCTGCTGCCTCAGAACCTCTCCAGGTCACTGACTCCACTTCAGAGACTTGGCTGGAGGGGGATTAGCCCCTCACCCTAAGGTCAGATCAGGGAATGAGCCCACTTGGACATCCCAGATATTTGCCTGTCGGTGGCCCTGCCCTTCCTGAGCCCCAGCTGTGATGGGGGTGCACCTGCCCACTTCTGCCCTCAAGCCCCCATGCTGGAGGGAGGCTCTGCTCTCCCCTGACTGCCTCCTGCTGCCTCCTTGCCTACAGGGAAGCTGGGACAGGTGTCCTGCCAGCCAGATGAGTTCCGCTGTGACAATGGCAAGTGCCTTCCGGGCCCGTGGCAGTGCAACACGGTGGATGAGTGTGGCGATGGCTCCGATGAGGGCAACTGCTCCGCCCCTGCCTCTGAGCCTCCAGGCAGCCTGTGCCCTGGGGGCACCTTTCCCTGCAGTGGGGCCCGGTCCACACGCTGCCTGCCCGTGGAGCGGCGCTGCGACGGCACACAGGACTGTGGAGATGGTTCTGATGAGGCAGGCTGCCCTGACCTGGCATGCGGCCGGCGACTGGGCAGCTTCTATGGCTCCTTTGCCTCCCCAGACCTGTTTGGGGCAGCCCGCGGGCCCTCGGACCTTCACTGCACGTGGCTGGTGGACACACAGGACCCACGGCGGGTGCTGCTGCAGCTGGAGCTGCGGCTGGGTTATGACGACTATGTGCAGGTGTACGAGGGCCTGGGTGAGCGTGGGGACCGCCTGCTGCAGACACTTTCCTACCGCAGCAACCACCGGCCTGTGAGCCTTGAGGCTGCGCAGGGCCGCCTCACCGTGGCCTACCATGCCCGTGCCCGTAGCGCTGGCCATGGCTTCAACGCCACCTACCAAGTGAAGGGCTACTGCCTCCCGTGGGAGCAGCCTTGTGGGAGCAGCAGTGAGGGGGATGACAGTGGCATCGGTGACCAGGGTTGCTTCTCAGAGCCACAGCGCTGTGATGGCTGGTGGCACTGTGCCAGCGGCCGGGATGAGCAGGG
>JAJEJO010002367.1:0-49346 GCA_020662805.1 Glaucomys volans
CAGGCATGCACCACTGCGCCTGGCTCTTATTTTTTTATTTTCACTGTTTTATCATTAGCCTTTTCCTATGGCATTACAAACCTCCCCACGCTTTACATATACAACATAGTTAAAAATAACACTCATCCAACCTACCTTTCAGGATTGAGGCATGTGAAAGTATGTGAAAGTTCTTTGCAAGTATGTACATGAGACAGTACATTTGCATTTCAAAGGAAGTGTGGGTTATATTTCAATTTGGTACCCTCCCCTCCCCTAACTTCATACCTGTTTTCATTGGCATTTTTTGGTGCCCTTGTTCTGCTTAATCACCCAGTTAAGGTCTAATGTAACTCATTAACTGTCCTCCCTCCCCGGGGGCCAGTAATCAAACTCAGGGCCTTGTGCATGCTAGGTGGGCCCTCTACTAATACTACATTCCTAGCCCACTCATTAGCTTTAATGTCCTACTAGTCCAAGGTGGTTTGGTCTGCAGTATGAAACAGGACTCAAGCGATTCATTGATTCATCCTTCACTTATATACTTACCAAATACTTACTGAGGGATGGTCATGGGCCTGGCACTCTTCGGTATACTGAGTAGAGAAACAAAAGCCCTACTCTGGGCCCAGAGGCCCATGCCTGTAATCTCAGCTACTCAGGAGGCAGAGGCAGGAGGACTGCAAGTTCAAAGCCAGCTCCAGCAATTTAGTGAGATACTGTACCAAAATGATAAATAAAAAGAGCTAGGGATATAGTTCTATGAGTTCTATGGCAGAGTGCCACTGGGTTCATTCCCAAATACTGCAAAACACAAAGAACAAATGCTCTAGTCTTGGTCTCAATGAACTGCTCAAGTGGATGAAGAGAGAAGTGACTGAATGGAGAGCATTGAGATGAGGATGATGTGCAAGACAGGCATGGAAGCCTAAGAGAGCAAGGTGGAGGAGGTGACCTTGAGTGAAGTCTTGAAAGGTCAAATACAGAAGGGAGAAATGACACTCAGAGCAGAGGAAACTGCATGTGCAGAAAGGTAAAGAGGGAAGAGGATGCATGGAGCAGACAAAAAACTACATGTAATTCAAGTGACTGGTCAGCATTGGAGAATAGTGGGCTGGTAGAATGGACAAGAGCAGGAACTTAAGGGCTTAGAGGACTCTGCCTGCCACATGAAGGACTTTGGACTATATTTTGATGGGGAGTCTTTAAAGAGTTTGGAGCAGTGTGACAGCAGTGTGAAAGATTGATCAAAAGAAAATTCTTGAGCAAAAGTGAGCAAGGAGAACCAGTTAGGAGACTACCTCAGCTAGCCAGGTGGGAGTTGTAAGAGTTTCTGATCTGGAGCAGGGCAGTGGAAGGGTATAGAGGGAGGGTACAGAAATGGAGGTATTTTGTAGAGATAGAATAGACAATCTATTCTGGGAGGAGAAAGGAATCATTGGTTTAGTCTCTGCCTTTAGTACGGACCTTATCTGCCTGAAGTCCTGTAACTGACCTCTTACTGCCCACCTAATTAGAGAATTTCCCCATCACCAAAGTCACTAAATGATGATGACGACATTCAAGCCTATGTGGCTGATCCTTGTTTCCTAAACACCCCAGGTCTGCTCAGTTCTGTGACTGTCGGTCTAACTACCACAAGTTCTCCAAAACCTCCTGTCCCGTGTTAGTGAGTTAGTGAGCAGGTCTGTGGTATATACAAGGAGGTCAGCAGATGCTGAATCTAGCAGTTGACCTTCTGACTTCCTAAAGCTGAAATGTGACTTCAGTGTTTTGGTATATCATCTACAAGTAGCAGATAATCACATACAAGTGGCAGTTCTAGCATGCAGGGATAAGAATGGAGCAGATTCTATAAGGATTCTGGATGGTGGGATTCCCAGTCCAATTCCTGCTGCCCTTCTTTCTACGGTCTGCCAGTTGCCCTGAAATTCTTTTTTTCTTAAATTGTTCAATTTCTCACAACATTTTAGTTCTTTTTTAAAGTATTTTTTTTTTAGTCATAGATGAACATAACACCTTTATTTTATTTATTTGTTTTCATGGATTTGAACCCAGTGCCTCACACATGCTAGGCAAGTGCTCTACCAATGACTTACAATCCTGGTCCCTACCTTGAAATTCTTACTTACTCTTCCTATAAAGAAAAGGGAATGCTGGGCATGGTGGTGCATAACTGTAATCCCAGCCTCTCTGGAGGCTGAGGCAGGAGAATCAAAAGTTGGAGGCTGGCCTCAGCAACTTAGCCAGACCCTGTCTCAAAATAAGATGTAGCTCAGTGGCAGAGCACCCCTGTATTCAATCCCCAGTATGGAAAATAAATAAATGAGAGGGAATGACTTCCTGCTCTTACTTGACTCTTCCCATGCTCACCTATGGTTTCTTCAACTTTCTCTCTCTTTCCAGAGCATGTATAAGCTGAGGATAATGCCACTGGAGAGCAAGACTTCATAGTTATAGCTTCACCTTTCCCATAACCATCTTTTTTTAAAAAAAAATCTTTGTTTTATGTTGTGCTGAGAATTGAACCCAGTGCCTCACAAGTGTGAGGCAAGTGCTTCTACCACAGAGCTATAGTCCCATAAACCATCTTGGTGACAAATGTCAGCCCCAACCTCAGATTTTTCTCTCTTTCCTTGTTACACTTGCACACCCCTTGCCACCACAAGCTGAGAGATTCTGTCTGGGAAACTCTAAGCTCTTCTGCCTCATTGGGACTGGACAGGCATGGAGAGTCAACAGCTATTGATTAGGATCACTTTAATATCCCTTTGAAACTTGGTCATCATCCCTAGCCTTGGAGAGCTATAGAATTATGTCAGGATGCCCAGTGGTAAGCTTTTCTCAAAGTAATCTTTTCTCAGAAATCCTTTTCTCAAAGTACTCTTTTAGAGCCCCCTCAAGTCAAGAGCTAGAGTATTTCCCTCTACCCTTTTGATTTCCTTGACTGAACTCTTTCATGACTAACAAAATAAGGAGAAATGATAGAAAGGAGATGCAGGTTGGGATAAACAATGTGCTTAGAACATCAATCTAAAACAACCGCTCTTCAAGTATGGTCCCCCAATCAGCAAATTCTGCATCAACCAGCACTTGATAAAGGTGTAAATTATCAGGCCCTAACCCAGATCTAAATCAGAAATTTTGTTAATCTGTATTTTAACAAGCCTTCTAGGACATTCTACAGTAATATCAAGTTTGAGAACCACTGTTCTAGACACTAATTCTCAGACTTTAGTATGCATCACAACCACTTGGGGAGCTTGTTATCCATAACCTGGTTAAACGAAACTAAATTGGTGACTGGGGCAAATGTATTTTTAGTAAGCTCCCTAGGTAATTCTGATATTCATCAAAGATAGAGAATCAATGATCTAAAGAATTCATCTTATTAATTAGCTAAGTCTCCTGGGGAGGGAGCAGACATAAGGGCTGTGGAAATGTCCCTTTCAGTTCCAAATGTCACCTAATCAGAAACTCTGGGGAGCTTGTTATAAGAGCAGGATCCTAAGCCTGCATCAGATGTATTGAATCAGATTCTCAGGCCTGAGGCCCAAGCATCTACATTCAGAGTTCTCTGGGTTTTTCTTTTGCATGCCAAATTTGGATAACTAGGGAGCCAACAGGTTGACAAGTATTTTCAGTGCTGGGTACACATTAGAACTACATGTGAGCTTTAAAAATTACCTGACAAGCCAGGTGCGGTGGCGCACGCCTGTAATCCAAGCGACTTGGGTGGCTGAGTCAGGAGGATCACGAGTTCAAAGCCAGCCTCAGCAACTTAGCAAGGCCCCAAGCAACTCAGTGAGACCCTGTCTCTAAATAAAATACAAAATAGGGCTGGGGATGTGACTCAGTGGCTGAGTGTCCCTGAGTTCAATCCCTGGTCCAAAAAAAAAAAAATTACCTGACAACCTTAACCTCACCTTTACAGCCTGACTTAATTGGGTCTGGGCTAGGTTTCAATTTTTTTTTTTAATACTCCTTCACATACTAGTTAACTTTATGTGTAGAGTTTAAAAAAACATCAGGTTAAAGGGAAATGAAGATCTGGGAAGCACTAGGAAACAAGAGAAAGTGAAGGAGGACCCAAGAAACAATTGGTGGAAGCCTATGATAGATTTAGGGATTTTCATGTTGGAAATTCAAGGGAGATAGAAAGATGGGAAGGAGCTCAAGTGGGAGAGTGGGTGGGTTGAGTTGGATGGTGTGGAACTCGGTGTTAGAAGAGGGTTAGTGTATTGATTTCCTATTGATGCTGTAACAGATTACCATAAACTTAATGCTTAAAACTATACGCATATAATTCCTAGAATGAAAAATACAAAATGGGACAGCAGTGCTGGGTTCCTTTTTAGAGGCTGTAGGAAGAATCCATTTTCTTGCCTTTTCCAGGTTCCAGAAGCTGCTTGGATTCCTTGGCTCATGGACCCACATCACTTGTACCTTTACTTTTTTTCTTCTTTTTCTTCTTCTTTTTCTTTTTTTTTTTTTTTTTTTTTTTTGGTACTGGGGATTGAACCCAGGGGTGCTCCACCACTGAGCCACATCCTCAGCCCTAGTTTGCATTTTATTTAGAGATAGGGTCTCAATGAGTTGCTTAGGGCCTCGCTAAGTTGCTGAGGCTGGCCTTGAACTCATGATCCTCCTGCCTCAGCCTCCCAAGTGCTGGGATTACAGGCGTGCGCCACCACGCCCGGCCTTCTTTTCTTTTAAAGGCTATGATTTATTTTTTATTTTTTCTTAGTTGTAGATGGACACAATACCTTTGTTTTATTTACTTATCTTTATGTGGTGGTCAAGATCAAACCCAGTACTTCACACATGCTAGGCAAGTGCTCTACCACTGAGCTACAACCCCAGCCCCTGTACCTTTGCTTCTGTCATCACATCTTTTATTCTGATCCTTCTGTTTCCCTCTTGTAACTATCTTCTTATACATTGTGATTATATTAAATTCACCCAGGTAATCTAGGATAATCTCTCTATCTCAAGATTCTTCACTTATCACATCTGCAAAGTCCCTCTTGCCATGTGTACTAACATTCAGATTCCAGGGATTAGGATGTAGATACCATGACGGCAGACTATTACAGTCTTCCCTCTAATCTCCAAAATTCCACAATGAGATCATTTGCAAAATACACTTTCCTCAAATCTCAACACATTCCCCCAAAATAAATTCCCCCAAATCTCAACCTATTATAGCTTAAACTCAAAATCCAAAGAAATCTCATTAGACAAAAACCCCAAATCTCATCATCTAAATAAGAGATGAGTGAGGTGCTGGGTATAATCTACCCTAAGGCACAATTCCTTTTCATCTGTCAATCTATGTTATTCAAAAAACAATTTATCTAGCCAGGCATGGTGGCACACACATGTAATCCCAAGCAACTAAGGAGGGTGAGGCAGGAGGATCAAAAGTTCAAGTCCAGCCTGGGCAAGACTCTGTCTCAAAATTTAAAAAATAAATAAAAAGGGTTGAGAATGTAGCTTAGTGGTAGAGAACCCCTGAGTTCAATCCCCGGCGCGCGCACACACACACACACACAAACACACACAAATAATAATAATAATAATAATAATAATAAATAATCTACTTCTAGGAACAGACATAGTGTAACAGTTATAGGCATTTCCATTCAAAAAGGGACAAAATGGAAAAAAAAAATAGTCGCTAGACCCAAGCAATTTCAAAACCCAATTGGGCAAACTCCTTTAGATTTCAAGGCTGGGGACTAATTCTCTGTGGCTCATACTCCATCCTCTGGGCTTGTCCTTCGATCCTTGAAGTTATGCTTTCTTATTCTTGAAGGGAAGTGTAGTTCAAGTTTGCTGCTGAGTTTTGTTTCGTTTTGTTTTGATGTTAGAAGATGGGGTTTGCCGGGCGTGGTGGCACATGCCTGTAATCCAAGCGACTTGGGAGGCTGAGTCAGGAGGATCACAAGTTCAAAGCCAGACTCAGCAACTTAGTGAGGCCCTAAGCAACTCAGTGAGACCCTGTCTCTAAATAAAATACAAAATAGGGCTGGGGATGTGGCTCAGTGGCCAAGTGTCCCTGAGTTGAATCCCTGGTTCCAAAAAAAAAAAGCAGATGGGGTCTTCAAATATTGCTTAGGCTGGCCTCAAACTCCTAGGCTCAAGCAATCTTCCAGCTTTAACCTCCCAAGAAGCTAGAACCACAGCATAATATCAAATTCTACAGGCAGGAAACAGTTAATTTTATCAGACTGTTTCCTGTCTGTAGAATTTTGGAAAGTCAACTGCCTTCTTTCATTTCACTCGTTTTGTTCCCTTCAGTCCACATATTACAGATATATGCTCCAATAAACAAAAGGCATTTCCACAGATTTTTCCTGAATAATCCCATCTCTGAGATAGGAGACCTATTAGTCACAATCTAATCTCTTCAAAGAGCCCTGTGTGTGACTGAATACACTGACCTTATGGTTCTTCTAAGGTACTAGCAAAAGTTGTCTAGCATATCCTTGACTTTCTCTCCAGAATATTCGTTCCTAAAACACTCTCTTTTCATCTTTTCCAATCTGATTAGGCTGAGAACCTCCCAAATCTTCAATTCCTGATGCTTTTTTGCTTTAAATTCTTCCCTTAATTTATCTTTTTCTTGGATTTTGCTATAAACAGCAAGAATAAATCAGGGTGCATATTCAACACTTTGATTGGAAATCTTACAGCTTCTATTTTCTGAACAACAGCAGGACCACAATTCAGTTAAAATTTCTGCCGCTATTTAACAAGACCCTCCCTACCTTTCTACAGTTTCCCCATAAAATGTTCTTTACTTCCCTATAAGCCCTAACCAGAAGCATCATAATGTCTATATTTCTACCCACATTCTGTTTACAATGATTTAGGTATTGTCCAAGACAATACAGGTTTTCTCTATTTATTTCCATTTTTGGGGGGGAGGTACCAGGGATTGAACTCAGGGGCACTTCACCACTAAGCCACATCCCCAGTCCTTATTTATTTATTTTTTATTTTAAGACAGGGTCTCACTAAGTTGCTCAGGCCCTAACTAAGTTACTGAGGTTGGTTTTGAACTTGCAATCCTCCTGTCTACGTGCCATTGGGATTACAGGTGTGTGCCACCACCCCTAGCCTTATTTCCTTTTGATCCCTTACCAGCAAAACTTTTAATATCTGTAGTTCAAGGCAATCTAGGTTTTTTTTTCTATCCTGTCCTTTAAAATTCTTCATCTATTGTCTATTGCCCAATTCCAAAGTCATTTAATTTTTTTAGGTACTTATTACATTAGCACTTTACTCTTGGTATCAACATCCCTATTAATTTTGTATTGTTGCTATAACAAATGACCACATACTTAGCAGCTTAAAACAAGGCAAATGTATTATCTTACAGTTCTGGAGGACAAAAATCTGAAACAGGGCTAGAGGCTCTTGGCAGAATCTGATGCTTTGCTTTTTCCAGCTTCTAGGGTCTGCCTGTACTCTCTGGCTCGTGGTCCTATATCACCTCTGCTCCCATCATGACATCCCTTTCACTTACTCTAGTCCTTCTTCTCTCAGAAAGACACTGGTGATTACATTGGGTCCACCTGGTTAATCCAGAATAATATCCCCATCTGAAGATCCCTAACTTGATAACATTGGCAAAATATCCTTTGTCATGCAAAGTAACATATTCATAGATAACAGGAATTAGGACATGGACATCTTTGAGAGGACCACAGTTACTACAGCTTAATGGAAGTAGACACAGTGGCTAGAAGGACTGTGAGAGTCAAACAGAGGTGGATATTCCCAGTCAAGAGTCCAGCTCCTCCCAGGGTTGGGCTGGTTGCCTTTAGCCTGCTCCAAGAGGCTCCTGGCATGGCTAAAAAGTTTGGTCAGTGACTGAGGCTATTTTAGGACCAGCACTCTTATTGGTCCTCCTCAGGCCCTGAACTTTCTTCTCAGTTCATAAAGAAGGAAAATGACATTGCTGTTATCATGCCTGGAACTGTAGGGGCCTTTACCAGAGCCCTCTCAGAGAAGTTGTGGCTTTGCTTAATGAGGCACTGAGAGATGCAGACCAGGGTGGTTGATTCCCTGTGGAGAGGATAATGAGCAAGAAAAGGAAGAAGAGCCCTGGACTCTTGATTCTCTACCCTAAGGTCTGTCACAGAGCAGCAGGGGTTCTTAGCATCCAGGGTCAGACTTGGAGTGGTCCTTGGAACCCCCAACACCTTACCTGCAGTAGCTAATCTCCTTCCTGGGCAGGCAGATAGATGTGTCATGTTGAGCAGCACCCCTCCCTCCCTGGCACCTGTGTGGTGACTCAGACTCCCAGGCAAAGCCCAACCCAATGGGAAGTGACTAAGTAATAAAGCTCCCTTTCTCTTATTGGAAAGGGAGGAGGAAACCTGAAGCTGAAAGTTAACTTCCTCCTTGGCTTCTCAAGGTAGTGAGGGAGAGGGTGGGTCTTTGCAGGTGACAGTGCTCCACAGGATGTCCCTAGAGCATCCTGTGCCCTCAGCTTCTGCTTTTACTCTGTGTATCTTACAGTCTAAGAGATTTGGAGGTGGGCATGCTGGGATCTACCCAACTTGCATCTTGCTGTTACCCCTGTCCTCTACTATCTCCTATCCTGCTGCCCATTAAGGAGAGTCAAATTTGTTTTCTGCTCCAGTAAGCCCAGTGTGTGGACTAGGGAGAATTAATCTGGGCAATGGGCTGACTTTTGCTGACTATCCAGACTGGAGTCCTGGGGTAGCCCTTAGGAAAGCCAGGAGCTAGATTACAGAGGATTCATTTAAAATGCAGAGTTTGACTATCTCTATTATATAAGAACCAGCAATATAGTTGCCTTCAGGAAGGGAAACTGAGTGGCTGGAGGATAAGGAATGAAGACCTACTCATCTCCATATATTCTTTGATAACTTCTAAACATCAGTCTATTTGCAATTAACACCTGTTCAGATGGAAAAGACTAATACATGGTTAACTGGAAGGAAAAGAAAAAGATAGCTTTTTTCCATATTAATGCTAAACAAGTTCAGAAATTTAGTCATTGATTGGACAAACATTAAGGAGTCCCTATTCCATGTCAGGCACCATGCTAGGTTCTGGAGACTCAGCATTGTGCAAGACGGCATCCCTTGTCTCACAGATCCCAATCGGCAGAATGATTCAGACATAACCAGGCAATGACCATGCAGTGTCAGAAGCTTGATGATGGGAAGTGCAGACACCAGGGACCTGCAAAAAGGAAAAAAAACAAAAACCACTCTTCTGCCCAGACCTTTGCCCTCCAGGACCTGGTGACGTATAAGATGAGATCTGGAGGGTGCGTAGGTTTGAGATGAGGGCAGACGTCGGGTGGGATGGGAGAGTCCTCAGGCATAGGGAACAACACAATGTATGAAAAAACTGCAGGGGCCATAAAAATCTTGGCTGCTTCCCTAGAATTGAAAGCAGTCCATGAGCCTAGATGTCAAGTTTGGAGCGGGGGTGTGGAGAAATGAAGCTAGAGAGGTAACATCAGATCATGAAATGTTTTCTAAGTTAGTTTAAGGGAAGTTAGTGGTCATCTTGATAGCAGATGTGGAGCCCTGAGGGACAGGATTAATAGTAATCCACAGGGATTGGAATGTTCTGTTGTGCCAAGCACTGTAATACTACATGAGTGAGTTTGTTTAATCCTCCCAGCATGTCCCTGAGATTTTTACTATCATTTTTTTCTACTTTTTGGGTGAGCAAACTGAGGCTCAGAGGGGTTAGTTACATTTTGTTGGCAATATTACAAGACAGCTACCCTAGGGAAGAGTGGGGTTCTCACCTGGACACACAGTATGCCATGTGACCTCCCATTCAGATAGAGCAGTGGTTCCCAAGGCAGTTGGTGATTTTGCCTCTTGGAGACATTTGCTAGTGTCTGGAAACATTTTTGGTTGTTACAACTGGAGGGATGTTACTGGCATCTAGTGGGTAACTAACATCCACAATGCACAGGACAGCTACACACAGCAAAGAAATATCTGTTCAAAATGTCAACAGTGTCAAAGTTAAGAAATTCTGAGATAGAGATCAAATTGTAGAAGGCAGGCCCAGGGAGGTAGCCAAATAGTGAGTGTGAGAGTTTTGGAAGGGACATTTTTTAAAAGGCCTTGTACATACCGTACTTACAGCAGCAGGAGACAGGGGTCAACTATAGCAAAGCCTGGAATGGACTCAGCACTTCGTTTTCCCAGTGTGTTCCTGCAGCCTCCAAGCACCAGCCTATGAGCTCAGAGGGAACTGTTAATAAAATATACTAGAATTATCCAGAGTTAACTCTGAAGGATTCCTGGGCCACCAAACAGGCCCAGGGCTGTAAAAGGGGTAGCCACATTGGCTACCTCCTCACAGCATGTTCTGAGAGCCAGGATGCCCAGTTCCCATTCTGCTGAGAAATGGTACCCAAGCCCAACGTTTCTGATCAATGCATAATTTCAGAAAATTTGCCATCCAGTAGCTGGGAGAGCACAGATTCAAGGAATATATTCAAACCCCTCATTACCTGAATTTGTTGTTCTCACAAGTCTCTCTCCTTTTAATATTTTTTTTAGTTGTAGATGGACACAATATCTCTATTTATCTTTTGATGTAGTGCTGAGACTTGAACCCAGTCCCTCACATGTGCTAGGCAAGCACTCTACCACTGAGCCACAACCCCAGCCCACAAGTCTCTTAATACTACAATATATTATCTTCACCTGGTCAAGAGAGGACACTAGGTGGTTCCCAGATGACTACTCTTTGATTTGACATACCAGCTAGGAGCTGTCATGTATCTGTGAACTCCAGAATGGGTGCAATTCTTTATAGGATGCACATAAAAGCTCAGAGGATGAGGTAAAAGTTTGCTTTAGTTTCAGGAATTCTTTGTTGTTGGGTACTTGAACTCCCAAGTGCTTCAAATTCTGCAGATCTTTTAGTTTCTGATCTTTAGTTCAACTTTCAACAGTTTCTTTCCTGGCTCCTGGTTTGACTCTCGACATATGAATTTATTCTAATTGGATTTTCCAGTGGATCATGGCCCTATCCCCAGCCAACATGAGCTGTCAAAGTCTTGCCTCAGTCATCTCAGTTCCAGTTTCTTGCTTTTTTCATGGTCTTGACCCTGAGAACAGGGACAAACTGACCATAATACCTGGGATCTAAGAGCTCTCAGAAAGATCCACCATTTTCCTATATCTGAAAACTCACTTTTATTTATTTTTATTATTATTAATATATATTTTTTAAATTTAGGTCATTGTATACAAATGGAGAACAACTATCATTTTTCTGGTTGTACACAAAGTAGAATCATACAATTTGCATATTTATACATATACATAGGGTATAGATGTTTGTCTCATTCTATTAACATTTCCTTCCCCATCCCCTCCCCACCCCTCATTTTCTTCTATACAATTCATCCCTTCTCCATTCTTCCCATGCGCCCCCCGCCCCTGATATGTGTCATTAACCACTTATAAGAGAGATCATTCAGCCTTTGGTTTTTTTGGGATTGGCTTATTTCACTTAACATGATCTTCTTCATTTACCTGAAAATGTCATAATTTTAGTATTCTTTATGGCTGAATAATATTCCATTGTGTATATATACCATAGTTTCTTTATCCATTCCTCTATTGAAGGGCACCTAGGTTGGTTCCACAATCTAGCTATAGTGAATTGGGCTGCTATAAACATTGATGTGGCTGCATCACTGTAGTATGCTGATTTTAAGTCCTTTGGGTATAGCCAAGGAGTGGGATAGCTGGGTCAAAATGGTGGTTCCATTCCGAGTTTTTGAAGGAATCTCCACATTGCTTTCCAGAGTGGCTGCACCAATTTGCAACCGGAACAGCAATGTGTGATGAAAACTCACATTTAGCGAGTCTTCTAAGCACCCTGTGTTTCCCAGGTGTCCACAAGGGAATTCTGTGATATATTAATAGATAGCAAGTGGAACAAAGAGTTTTGTAGCCAAATTAGTTTGGGAAATGCTATAAGGGGTTAGTTTCTTGCCTACAACAAGGCTTTTCAAAACCCTCAGTAAGTTACAGACAGGTTAAATGCACATAAAAGGAATTTATACAGTTCTTGGTACAGTACTGCAAATCCTTGGAGCCAGATGAATTTGGAATTTAGAATTTTTAGCATTTTAAAAATTCTATTGGGAACGTGCTATTTATTCCATAGCACCCAGAAGAAGGCTAAATGAACAATCTGAAAAACCACGCATCAATTTAGGTCAGGTTATACTCTTGAGTTGTAAAAACTTCTAACTTTCAGGACTTTTTGATCTTCAACACTACAGATGCAAGCTGATAGACCTTAATATGATGTTTCCCAAACATAGTTGACCTCAGATCTCCCTTACTTCCTTTCCCAGAACTGCATGTAGAAGGACTTGTTTTCCATGGACTCTTTTTTTTTTTTTTTTTTGGTACAGGGGATTGAACCCACAGGCACTGAGCCACTGAGCCTCATCCCCAGCCCTTTTTTATAGTTTCCTTAGAGACAGGGTCTCACTCAGTTGCTCAGGGCCTCACAAAGTTGCTGAGGCTGGCTTTGAACTTTTGATCTTCCAGCTTCACCTCCTGAGCCCCTGGGATTACAGGCATGCACCACCACACCTGGTTCATGGACTCTTTTTTTTTTTTTACATGTTGATAGACCTTTATTTTATTAATTTTTACTTTTACGTGGTGCTGAGAATTGAACCCAGCGCCTCACACATGATAGACAAGCACTCTACCACTGGGCCAGAACCCCAGTCCCCGGTTCATGGACTCTTGAGAACACCTGAGCTTTGCTACACTATGCAGCCTTCCCAGGACAACAAGTACAGTTGATCAGTCATCCTCTCTGGTGATGACTAGATAAGATGAGGATACTGATATTGTAACATGGAAGATGTTGAGAGCCTAGAAGACTTAGTGGAGCCAGGTGTAGTGGCACATGCCTGTAATCCCAGTGGTCTGGGAGGCTGAGGCAGGAGGATCTCGAGTTTAAAGTCAGCTTCAGCAACTAGGTGAGGCCCTAAGCAACTCAGTGAGACCCTGTCTCAAAATAAAAAATAAAAAGGACTGGGGATGTGGCTCAGTGGTAAAATATCCAGTACCAAAAAAAAAAAAGACTAAGTGGAACCAGCAGATCGGGTCAGGGAGTCAATAATGCTCAAACTTTGGGTACTAGGTGATAAAGAGGGATGTAAAGAAGAAGAGCATTATGGAAATACGGGTTATTATTGTTTTCTTTTTTGTATTCTTCTGTGTTTTTCCAATTTCCTTTAAAAAGGACAAACGTTTTCTCCCTTATTGTTTTCTACTGCAAGAAGTTGCTCTTCATGGTGCTGTGGAGAGGAGGCAGGCCAGGTCCTGATGCTTACCCTGGGGGCAAGACTCTGGGTTCCTGGGAAGATAACTTCTTGTTCTTTTGGCCTCAGTGTCTCAGCCTAGAGTTGAGCTGAGGTGGAGTGGGCTGGGGTACATGCCTAAGGCCAGTGTCCCCTGGGTGAGGAGGAGGATACTGGACATTTGGAGGATTTCCAGGAAGACTTCCTGCTCTGACAAAAACAACAAAACACAGGAAAACACTCTGGGGCTTAAGAGAGGGGATAATGGACCAGAGTGGAGAATTTGTGATGGAAGCTTATATAGAGAGCAGCCAGGAAGGAGAGAATCCTCCCTCTTACCAACTAGCAGTATTCTTCAAGCCCACTGAGCACATTTCCCCACTGTGGTAACAGGTTGGGAGATGGAAAAGTGGGTCCAACACCTTTTGAACCCCCTTTCTTCTCCACTCTCCATCTAACAATATATCTTTACAGTGGCCTGCACTATGAGAGGTGAGTGTAAAGAGTAGGAAGTGGATGGGGAGGGCCCTCTGGCTAGGGCCTCACATTTAGGTAGGGCATCAAATATGACCCTATATGAGTAGGGTCATGTCCCTATCAGAGCTACAGTCAGCCTCACTCAAGGGGTTCAGCAGAAGATACACATTCTGAACTTGGTCCCATTTATAACACCGTAGTATGCTGTAAATTCATATTACTTTCATAGCTTATGAACTGCTATACACACATGTGAACATGTGTTACATAGATGCGTATGTGTGTGTGTATGTGTGTGGAGGGGTGTAGTGGAGGGTATCACAACTAATCATAAACATCTGAAATATGCCATAATTTTGGTAATCTTGTTCTGTGATTTAAAATAGATCAGGATCCTTAAAAGTGGAAGTAGTAAACATTTTAATTATATTTATTTATTTATTTATTATTTGGTACTGGGATTAAATCCAGAGGTGCTTTACCACTGAGTTACATCCCCAGCACTTTTATTTTTTATTTTGAGACAGGGTCTCACTAAATTGAGGCAGGGTCTCACTAAATTGAGGCCGGCCTAGATTTTGCTTCAGTCTCCTGAGTTGCTGAGATTACAGGTGTGTACCACCATGCCTACCTAGTAAACTTATTTAAAAAAATAATATGAGGGCTGAAGTTGTGGCTCAGTGGTAGAGCACTTGCCTAGCATGCATGAGATCCTGGGTTCAATCCCTAGTACCACATATGCACACAAATAAAGTGAAAGTAGTCTAGATCTATCTTCACCTCTGGAAGGGTAAGGAGAACTCCAAAAAGTAATCTCAAAGTGTCTGTCCTAGCTGGGTGCTTGGACTGAGAACTCCTGATGGATAGGATTATTAAAACTGGCCAGTGCGCCCTTGGAGCCTTTCTTTCATGAATCCTGCCAACTCTGGTTTCATCTGCATCACTCTGGCGGCCTCTGCTGGGCTGGTGGTGAAAGGCAACCATGGATAGGCTGGTGCCCAGAACTAGCTGGGAAAGGAGAGGCTGAGTGGAGTTGCATGGTGGGCAGTGTGAGGACTTCAGGGTTAGAAGAGATTGAAAGATGAGGAGGCCTGTTTACTTCAAGTTGTTTCTTTATATGTTAAGGGTTTAAGAAATTTTTCTGATAGTGGTGCTGAGGAAGGTAAGCAAATCCAGGTCTGAGGGCAAGAATATTGAGAGAAATGTTCTACTGCTGGGTGGGAATTAATGACTCATTTTTTTCTTCTGCTTTCTGACTCTAAATGGTGACCATAAAGGGTCTGGCCTCTCTGAGCAGGGCAGCCATCCTCCGCTATGCAGCTGGTTGGGTCATGAACTCTCAGATTCGGAGAGGGAGCAAGAATTCTTGCTCAGACTTCCTGGCCAAAGCTTAGTTCTCTGATCCCATTTTTAGTAAAGAAGCTTGTTCTAAGAGCATGCTGGGGCCTTCACTGGCCATTTCATTAAAATGTATCTTTACTGTTCACGTGGCATTTACCTCTGTGGGGTGGTTGGTAGGATTCAGGTCTCCAAACCCTTTCTTGAACATACTGGTGACCATATAGGTGCCAGTGAGCATTTGAGATAAAAATAACACATGGAAGCCTGTGGCTTAATGCAGCTGCTGTGGCTAGTTCCTTGACCAAGTTGGTATCAGGCTATTTGGAAAATAGAGCCTTTTAGGTCTGATAGAGTCTCACTTCAAATAAAGGTTTTAGTCATCACAAGTAATTAATTTATGCCACCACAGTTTGCTTTGCTCCTTCATTCTGGATCTCATCCAATATTGCAAAGGGGAACTCTAACCTTTAGAAAAATCAGCTCGGTTTCATATGGTCAAGGAATACCCAATGTGTGAAGTTTTAGGCTCTTCAGTTGCCTGATTTGGGTAGCGGCCTCCCCATATTCTGTCTTGCTTTTCTTGTTTTGTACTTTACTCTGAGCCTATCAGCAATAGTGGCAGAGCTAACCCCTTAGGTTCATGAGACAGATTCAAAGCTTCCTGAAATCTGGTCTTCCTCTATCCAAATGCCCAGGATAGCCATGGAAGGTTGCCTGCACAGACTCTTGTCATGGCTGTGGATTCAACCAAAGGAGAGTGGTCAGCTTTATCAATGGACAATAAAGAGGGAAAACAGACTGGTAACAATTGAAAAAGTCCATTTCAAGAGCAGTCTATGTCTAGGAATTAGGTTTGTTCTGACTTATGGAGAAACTAGATTTGTTTGAAAAATTAGGTTCTGTCTTACAATCAAATAAGTAATGGAAAAATAAAGAATAACTTAAGGGCATATAGTTTAATCTTCTTTTTTTAATGGTGGGGACTAAAGGCAGAACCTCACACATGCTAGGCTAGCGTTCTACCACTGAGCAACATCCTAGCCCCTTAATCATTTTATTGGAAAATAAAAGAGAAAAGAAAATACAAATACAGTGTATAGTTTAATTTATTATTATAAGTAAAATGATCCAGGTTAGGAACTAGATATCTGCCAACATTCCCAGAAGACCCTCCATATACCATATCCCAATCACAACCCCCTCTATCCTCCCACAAACCACCACTGTCCTAAATTTTGCAACAATCAAGATGAAAATTTTGGAGGCCAAAAGACAGATAAACCTAAACTAACTACTTTTAACAAATGGCTTAGTATATGGGCAGCTACTTTAATTGCTCTTGGATCAGAGAGGGTGACTAGGGCTTGAGAGATTTAGCACAGGATGAGAAGCTGGATCTCAACAACTGAGGTACAGAGATTTCTGGATAGTGAGCTCAGACCTGGGAAAGTAGACTTCCCCTAAGTAAGATATTTGCAATGTCTAAAACTACAAAGGATTAACATGTATAAGAAACTCCTGTACCTCAACAAGAAAAGGGCCAGAAACCTAATGGAAAAGTGAGCCATGAATAAAGTAGGAATTCACAGAAGGGAAATCAGAAAGGTTAACAGGTATATAAAGAGAAGCTCAACCTCAGAAGTACTCTGAGCAATGCAAATTAAACATAAGGGCCCTGGGGTGGGGGTGTAGCTCAGTAGTAGATCATGTACTCAGCATGCACAAAGCCCTGGGTTCAATCCCCAACCCGGGACAGCATACACAAAAACAAACAAAGAAAATCAAAAAACACCCAAATTGATATCACTTCGCATTAGTTAGATTGGCAAAAGATAGAAAAGATAGACAAATCAGATAATACCTACCAAGTATTAGCAAGTATGTGGGGAAAAGGGAACTATGGGTGGGAGTATTAACTTGTAGAGCCATTCTGGAAACCAGCTGACTATATTTCATGAATTTAAATATGCATAGTCCCAATCAGCCAGTAATCTCATATCCCTAATGGAACATAAACATGAATATTCATCAGAGAATTTTGCGTGAAGGCCTGGGTGTTCGTCACTTAAGAAGTGGAGAAATAAAAACTTGAATCCATACTTCATAGTATTATGCAGCTATCAGCCATAGTGAATTTGCACCACACAATAATCATGAAAATATGTGTCATTTAAGAAAGAAATACAGTAAGGTGTGTAATACAGTAAGATATGAGGACAGAGAATATTTGGGAACTTTGATCATCAGCACCTTCACAGCATCGAAGAGAGTTCAGCACATGCTGGGTATTCAAGTGGTATTTGATGAATGAATGAGTGAATAAATGAATGACCTCCTCAGCCATAGTGTCTCATGTTTCAGGCCATATACCACACCTACCACTTATGTAGGCTAAAATCACATCTATTTACAAATCTGCACTATGAATCTGGGTGCATAACTCAGTGGTATGGTACTTGTCTAGCATGCATGAGAACCTGGGTTCAATCCCCAGTACTATGCAAAAAAAACAAAAAAAAAAAACAACAAAAAAAACAAACACACAAGCCCCCACCAATGCACTTTGTATCTTTTAGGAGTGCCTATTACCCAAGGTCAAACATTAAACACATTATAGTGAATGACCCTTAGGGAGTGGGGAGAAGGATGACTTAGTAGGGAGGTGAATGAGAAAAGAAAGTAAGAGAAGGCTGGGCATAGTGGCACATGCCTGTAATCCCAGCTGCTCAGGAGGATGAGGAAGGAGGATCACAAGTTCAAGGCCAGCCTCTGCCATTTAGTGAGATCCTGTCTCAAAATTAAAAAAAAAAAAAAAAAAAAGAGTCTGGGGATGTAACTCAGTGGTTCAATCCCCAGTACTTAAAGAGAAGAAGAATAAAATAAGAGAGGGCACCTACTTACCTGTCAATGATGAATAATGATGGACCGTGAACTAAGGAGATTTGTCCAACTCTCTATAGCAGAGGGGAAAAATTGTCTTCAAAATGTTTCACATGAATGGTCAAAAAATAAAGGAAAAAGGAGCTTTCCTTAATGACTGGAATAGTTGGTGGCTATGTAAAATTTGGATAGACATTAATTGTTTTATTTCTGGTTTTGTTTTTTGTATTGGAAATTGAACCCAGAGGAGTCCTTTTTATATTTTGAGACAGGGTCTCACTCAATTGCTGAGGTTGGCCTGGAACTTGGAATCCGACCTCAGTCTTCCAAGTTGCTGGGATTACCGGCATGTGCCACTGCACCCAACTTGAATAATAATTTCAAAGGAAGGACAATGAAGATCAACATAAAATGCTTTAAGCATATTAAAGGCAATTCAAGGTGGCATAGGGATTGTGTGGGTAAGAATCAGGCAAAGTCTTAGGTCCCCCGGGAACATGCCAAGGAAATCTTACTGTTGGGATCACAGTGGCAGGTATAGGACAGACACATCAGGATCAGTTGTCCCCTGATCCTGGCTGGAAAGACCCTACTCAGAGAGGGGACAGTGAATAGAATTTGTTTGATCAAAGGAGTCCATGGGGGAGACTTCATATTGAGTAGTCCCCAAAGGTAGTATGTAGAGAAGCAGGTAAGTAAAACAAACATTTGATCTGAAAGAAAGGAGATAAAATATGTAGAAAGGCACTCTAACCCCATGTTAGAGTTATACGTGGTGGAGAAAGAAAAGGAACAATTTAAGAAGCAATTAAAATTTGTATACATCTATTTGTCTAAACACAATGTGGTTTTTCTGGGACAGAGGTGGAAAAGCCGGAAGCAGGTGGAATCTGATTAATGTCTATTATTAAATTAATAATATTATACCAATGTTAATTTCTTAGTTTTGAAAAGTATACCACAGTATGAAAGATATTAAGTCAAGCTGAGTGATGGATATACAGAAATTTTATTACTATTATCACAACTGTTTTATAAATGTGATATCATTCCAAAAGAAAAGAGAAGTTAAAAGCCCCATCCCAAAGGTACAAAAAATGAATTAAAACAGGCAAATATATCAATTAGGTACATAGTATAGACAAGATGCATGTGTATATATGTGTTTATATATGTGTGAGTTTTGAAGTTTAGAATAATTTACCTCAAAATGCGGTTATCTGTAGGTCATATCAGTACTAGTAGGATATGGTGCTAAGTGATTGATTCTCTTTTTTATATTTTCCTGTATTATTTGTATATTTACTGTAAAAGTTTATAAATTCTATAATTATGAGCAAAAACTATGTCAAGCCTGCCTGAAGGAATACTATACTGAGAACATACCTTCCAGGGCATCTGGAGTGGTTTCTGATCCCCACTGGGTCCCAGGCTCATCCTCTCCCAGGAGCAGTTTTGAGCAAATTTTCTGGAGATAAGCAACTTTCTTCTCTTTTTCTGTAAGGCCTATAAGTTGATGAAAATATGTCAGTCTGCTGGTCTTCGAGGTCTAGCATTTATACTATTATTGCTGGTTAAAGAGTAATGATGAGCATGTTCCATATCTGCCTATTACCGTGCATGTATTTGGATGCACAGAATGGACTGTGTATGTGGAATGACAGTATTTATTCTTCCTTTCTCTTTGATATTTAACATTTCTTAATTACAAAAGTAATACATGTGCACTGTAAGAAATTCAGAAAATATACCAATAAATAAATAGGAATTGCTTATATATGGCTCATGGGCTTTAAAAAAAATAAAATTTAATTTTAGAGTAGTTTTAGGTTCACAGCAAAATTGAGTGGCAAGTACAGAGATTCTCATATACTCCCTAATTCCACACATGCATAGCCTCCCTATCAACATCTCTAACCAGCTGGGCATGGTGGAGCACGCCCGTAATCTCAGTTAGTTGGGAGTCTGAGGCAGGACAATCCAAAGTTGGAGGCAGCCTTGGCAACTCAGCAAGAGCGTGTCTCAAAATAAAAAGGACTGTGAATGTAGCTTAATGGTAGAGTGCCCCTGGGTTCAATCCTCAGTACCGTCTCTCTGCTGGCATAAATAAGTAAATCCCTAACCAAACTAAAGTGATACGTTTGTTACAGTTGATGAACCTACATTAACACATCATTATCAGCCTGAATCCATATTTTTGGTATTATACATTCTAAGGCTTTGGAAATGTGTAATGACATGTATCCACCATTATAGTATCATACAGTCATTTCACTGCCATAAAACCCTCCATTCTCTCTCTGTTCATCCTCCCTCCATATTTTTCATACCACTAAACGTATATGAAAAATGCACATTTAGTGATTTTCATATCACTAAATATATGAATGTATATCTATGTCATCCTTTTTAATGATTACATAGCATTCCTTGAATGACATAATGCAGGCATGTCTAACCCTCTGCAAATACAGATGTTGCATCCATGAATACCTTTTTACTTATTTCCTGGTGCAATTGTGCTGTTTTTGTAGGATAAATTCTTTAATTTGGATGACTGAATCACATAGTATTACATTTACAATTTTGATAGAGATGGCTCTCTAAAAGCAATTAAATAATTCAGCAAATATTTATTGGATATCTATTTTGTGTCAGACATGAGGCTTTGGGAATTTGACTATAAAGAAAACAGACACATTTCCTAGTGGAGGACATTATCATCAAACAAATCACACAAATCAATAACATTGTTGCAATTGTGGTAACTGCTCTAAAGGAAAAGAACAGAATGGTCATAGAATGCAGACAGAAGAAACTAATTATACTGGGCATTCAGAGACAGCCTCCATCAAGCTGAGAACTACAGGACAAACAGGAACAGACAAGGAAGACTGAGAGCTTGGGGGATGAATGAGAAAGATCCTTCCAGACAAAGGGAAAGCCTGTATGGAGGCCCTGAGGTATAAAGAACAGAGTGGACTGAGATTGAGGAACACCAGGGCCAGGGTGTGGAGACAGAAGCTGGAAAATCAGGCTGAAGAGGAACGATGGGCCAGGCCATCCTGGGACTTCTGGGCTACGAATTTACATAAAGGGACCGGTTTCTTGCACCTTTGAGACCAGCGATATGGTGTTTTCTTCCCTCTGTTCTATTACTGTGTGAACATTCCTTGATTTTCAATAAAAGCCATATTACAAAATGTATAATGGCTCATGTTGAGATTGTCAGATTCAGAATACACATAAAATTTACTTTATGATGTTAGCCAAATTCCCCAAATCCCTGTGCATCCCAACATATTTCTTCTATTTTAGGACTTAAAATATGAGAGAAATTTCCTGTTTCTGCAAAACCAATTTGTTCATGTAAAGCAAACTGTGCTCATTCCATTCAGCTCACATTCCTGGATGCTCCCTCTGGGGGTCCTGGATCCTGCCTTGTTCTAGTTAATGAATGCAAGTTCTGGTGGGAAGCAGAGGGGTGGGCAGCTGACCTTTTAGATTCAGTTTTCCGATTCCCTCCTGGGATGGTACAAGTGTTGTCAAACACAGGCCTTCCAGTCTGTGTCTTCTCTGGGGTCCCAGAGCATCCTGGGATAAATCTGTTTTTGTAAGTTCCATGCTGTCATTTAATTTTTCTTTTTAGAGCTCAAAAGTATTTATTGAATAAGTACATTATATTAACACAGGCTTAGAAAACATCTAAATTATAGTATATTACTCAATGGAATACTATGCAACCATTAAAAAGAAGGAAGTAGGTATGTGCTTATTTGTATAGAAAGATGTCCATGAACTAAGTGAAAAAAGCAAGTTACAGAACATAAAACTATAGTACATATTATTTTCTTTAAAAAAATTTTTTTTAGTTGTCAATGGATCTTTATTTTATTTATTTATTTATATGTGGTACTGAGAATCAAACTGTGTCTCACACTTGCCAGGCAAGAGCTCTACCACTGAGTCACAACCCCAGCCCCTTATTTTCTTTTTAATAACTATATATACATATACACCCAATATTGGGAGATATCTTCTTTTATTTACATTTCTGCACTGTCTAAATTTGTTACAGTGTACATGTGTTACTTTTGTAAACAAAATGGATAATTGAGTGAATGAATAAAGGAATTTTTAGGGTTCTCAGAAAAGAGAGTGGAGAAGGAAATTCAGTCTTGAATTTCTCTCTTTGAGCTATTTACCAAGTCTGGGATCTATTCTTCTTTTTAAAAATCTTTTATTTTATTTATTTATATGTGGTGCTGAGTATCAAACCCTGGGCCTCACACATGCCAGGCAAGCACTCAACCACTGAGCCACAACTCAAGCCCCTGGGACCTATCCTATTCTTTCAACTTATATTTGTTTTCATTGTTCTTTTTTTCTCTTTAGTGATTCCTTTTTCAATAAATTTATTGAAAATTATTTATTTTGGCACTGGGGATCAAATCCAGGGCCTCACACATGCTAGACATGCTAGGCAGCATACAGTAGCACAATACATTGAGCTACATCTGTAGCCCTTAACTTATATTTGAATAATAATTTTAAAAAACAGTTCTAAAGAGTATTCGTGATAAAATAAACTTTAAAGAACAGGTTGAACAGTGTGACCCAGATTTTGGGAAAAATACATTTATATGTATAGAAAAAGGTCTGAAAGAAAATTACTGATAGGGCTATGTCTGGGTATGGGGTGAATCAGGGGAAATCAGCAGCTCTTATTGCCTGAAAAGTTTACAAGATGCCTTCA
Source organism: Glaucomys volans (assembly GCA_020662805.1). Lineage (NCBI taxonomy): Eukaryota > Metazoa > Chordata > Mammalia > Rodentia > Sciuridae > Glaucomys > Glaucomys volans. The sequence continues at coordinate 22,791 of JAJEJO010002367.1, forward strand.
TTTCTTGTACTATCATAGACAATGATGATGGTTTAATTTTCTTTTTACTATTCCATATTTGCTTTTCATTCAAGAGTCCTCCATTCATTCATTCAATAGATGTTTATTGAACATCTGCTATGTGCTGACATGGTGCTTCTTCTTAAGCTCATGGTCTGATGGGGAGAATCACAAGAAAACAATGTGGATGTATAATGCAAAATGTTATGGGAGGCTGGGATTGTGGTTCAGTGGTAGAGCGCTTGCCTAGCATGTGTGAGGCGCTGGGTTTAATTGTCAGCACCACATAAATAAATAAAGGTCTGTCAACAACTAAAAAAATGTTTTAAAAAAATGTTATGGGGTCATCCATCTGTAAGGAAAGTCTGGGAATGACCAAGGAAGGCTCCTAGAGGAGGTGTTACTTAGGTTGAATCTTGAGGAATGAGAAATTTTCCAGTTGGGCTGGTGAGGAGGGCTTTCCAGAGGAAGAGAATACCTTGTATAAAAACCCCTTTATAACATGGAGGAGTGAAAGAGCATATCCTGCTCATGAACATTAAATAGGTCAGTGTAGTGCAAGCATAGGGGACAAGGGGAGAAGAGGAGCTAGAGAATGGCATCCGAGAAACATTATGAAGCCTTTGACAGACTGTATATGAGACAGAGTATGAGCAAGCTTCCTCCCACTTAATAGTTGAGAAAACTGAGTCAGAGAGGTTCAATGACTTGCCCAAGATCACATTAGAGGAGGGGGCCAAGCTAGAACATAGTCCGAGGATTTTTGTGCCTCCTGTGCCAGACCTCATCCTTGATAGCCCTCTGATGTTCTGGCTTGAATCACTTCAAGCTGTTAGGAAAGAACAGGGCTGACCCTGCAGTAGGCTCTGACCACACTAGCCACACACTTGGCATACCCTTGTCTTAGAAGCCACAAGAGAGCTTCTTCTAAAAGAGCTTTTCCTAGAAAATGTCATGTAAACACCCAGTCATGAAGTTGACGGGCACCCCTCTGAAATGATGGAGGAGGCAAATTTCATGGCACCTAGCCATTCTGGGGAACCACTTTCCATCCTTGCTGCCAGGATTAAGTGACTCTTTGGTATCTATTCTTACCCAAGATAAAGAGCCATGGATGTAGCAGAAGCTCCAATCTAGTGTTTTATGATGCCCCATAAGGTCTGGAATCAGAAAGACCAGATTCTTATGCTCACGCTAATAACTAAAATGAAAACACTGACAATTTCATGTGTTGACAAGAATGTGGAGCAACTAGAAATCCACACTGGGGATATAAAGTGACCCAATCACTTTGGAAGTAGTTTGACAATATGGTGTTTAGTAAAGTTAAACATTCTTCTACCTAAGAGGAATGTTTATGGCAATGTTATTCAAATACCCTAAAACTGGAAAAAAAAATCCAAATATTATCAACAGGAGAATAGATAAATAAATTGGGTGGTATATTCACATAAAATGGAATACTACTTAGCAGTAAAAAGGAACATACTGCTGATACGTATAACAATATGGACAAAGCCAGACACATTACACAGAAAAAAGCAAGTCAGATACAAGAATATGATTCCACTCATATGAAAACTAATCTATGAGAATGGAAGTTAGGATAGTGGTTTCTTTGGGGTTAGGAAGAGCACATATTTGCTGGAAAGGGGAATGAAAGAATCTCTAGTAGTAATGGAAATTATTTTTTATTTTTATTTTTTTTGGTATCAGGGATTGAACCTAGGGACACTTAACCATTGAGCCACATCCCCAGCCCTTTTTATTTTGAGATAAGGGCTCACTAAATTGCTTAGGGCCTTGCTAAGTTACTTAGAGTCTTGCTAAGTTGCTGAAGCTGGCCTCAAACTTATGATCCTCCTGCTCAGTCTCCTGAGTTGCTGGGATTACAGGCATGTGCCATGGCAGAAATATTCTTGATTTGTAGAGTAGCAACATAGCTGTATATATGTTAAGCATAGGTAAGTTATAGGTCAATAAAGTATTGTGAGAGACAGAGATCAGGGAAGGAAGTAAGGAAGGGAGAGAGGGACAGAGGAGGAAAAAGTAAGTCCTCATTCTGGTTCCCAGTTCTGCCACTATGATCATTGAACAATTAACCAATCTTTTTGTTTGGCTGGTTGTGGTTTTGGTACTGGAGATTGAACCCAGGGGCACTCAACCACTGAGCCACATTCCCAGTCCTTTTCGTATTTTCTTTTTCTTTCTTTTTTTTTTTTTTTTTTGGAACCAGGGATTGAACTCAGGGACACTCGGTCACTGAGCCACATCCCCAGCCCTATTTTGTATTTTATTTAGAGACAGAGTCTCACTGAGTTGCTTAGGGCCTCGCTAAGTTGCTGAGGCTGGCTTTGAACTTGAGATCCTCCTGCCTCAGCCTGGGATTATAGGAGTGCACCACCATGCCCGTCCTTAACCAATCTTCTTTTCTTTTTTTTTCCTCTCCTTTCCCCCTCCTTCCTTCCTTCCTTCTTTCTTTTGACAGGGTCTCACTATGCTACCTAGGCTGGACTCAAACCCCAGGGCCCCATGTGATCCTCCTGTCTCAGTCTCCTGAGTACAGGCACATTCCACCGTGCCAGATTCAATTCACTTGTCATTTCTGAACCCCTTTCCTCATCTATAAAATGGATTCCAAGACACAAATGAAATAAATGCACAAAAATCTCTTAGCTCGAGAGCCTGAAAAATCCTGAGAGTTTAGTAAAAGTGATTCTTGCTGTTAGTCCTTTCCCTCCATCTCCATCAGGAACTGGCCCCTGAAGCCTTACCCTAAAAGAACATTCCCACCACCCGGTTATGTCAGATCCCCAGGCAGAACTCCCAAGCTCCAGATCACTAAATGCTGTCATGCTCACAGGACCTGTGAGGCTCCAGTGACTAGAAAGAAGTTTCATCGAATTCCGAACAGGAAGCAGCAGTGGCAGTTGATAATCTGTGACCTGAATATAGCTATCCATTATCTCACTGTGGTTTCTTGTTTCTCTGACAGAGGAAACGCCCACGACTTTCTTGAAGTTATTCTAAACACTCAGTTCCTTGTTTGGCGCTGGCAGGATAATGTTATCCCTGGGTGCTCCTATGCTTTGAGCTGTGGCCTCCCTGCCAGCCTGGGGCTCCAGCTCAGTAACTAACCTGTGAAGCAACTGACCCATCTACACAGGGTGCAATGATAGGAGCAGATCAGGAAAGGGGCCACCAGCATCTGCAGCTGTTGGAAGAGAAAAGGAAACAAAGCAATATACCTCAAACACAACAGCCACTTTTTGTTCCTCTTCAAGAAACCCGCCAGGCAGAACTGACGTGCTGGGAGGGAGTGTACCACCAGCTTTTCTCATCATCACAAGTTTCTAAATTACAGTCCATCCCTGTTGTTCCTCTCTGGTTCTGTTCTCTGGGAAGCAAATCTGCCCTTCAAGAAAATCCCTCCTCCAAGTGAAGAGCAGAACCCAGTCCAGGACTCAGGTTTGAGCAGAAAAGCTCTGTTAAATGTTGTTCTTATAAAACTCAGTCTCCTCAGCTGGGTGAAATGGCACAGGTCTGTAATCCCAGTGACTTGGGAGGCTGAGGCAGGAGTATCACAAGTTCGAGGTTAGCCTGGGTAATTTAGTGAGGCACTGTGTCAAAACTAGGAATGTGGCTCAGTAGTAAAGTGCCCCTGTGTTCAATCCCCAATACTGCAAAAAACAGAAAAAAACAAAATAATAACAAAAACCCTTCAGTGTCCAGGAGGATTGGTCAAATTGCGAAGTAGGCAGAGTGTGTCTTTACTTGTTCCTCCCATGGGCCATTCCCTGCCTCTATTCTCTACCAAAGCTTTATGATGCTATATCACTTACCACTGCATCTGGGGAATCATTCATTCTGAAGAATTAAGGAATTCATGTGCTCTTTCTATCAGAGGTAGTTATATTTAAAAAAAGAAAGCTTAGGAGAGTAATGCTGAAATCAAGGACCAAACATCTCTGACTTCTGGGGAAGTCTGTTTGGTGGAGAGGGGAAGGCCGTGGGCTCTCTCTGGCCCTCTGGTGGCCACCATTTTCAGTTAGTGCTCCGGATGTAGATGACACAGCATGAGTCTAGTTTAAAAGATCGGTGTTGGTGGTGGTATTTTTCTCTCTGAAGAGGAACAGGAAGGTGAAACTCCTGCAATTTGGTTAGAACAAAATAGGGAAGTTGTAAAAGCAGGTGTTGTAAAGCCCAGGAAAACTTCTGTAGAAAAGCTGTTCTCACATGCCCCACAACTTGGAGCAAGATGGCCTTCCAGGAAGGACAAAGGAATGACGGTCACCCAGGGATTCTCGGGAGCAGTGGAAGCAACACATGATTAGCAGGGATGAAATCAGCCTTCTGGAGGTCCAGCTCTGCCACCAACTTGTTAGGTCCTCAGCTGTCATTTAACCTGTCTGGGGCTCATGCTCTTCAATTAAAGTCTCTCAGGCAGAAAGAATATATGCAAAGATGGTGATAGTAACATGCCTATAATCCCAGCAGCCAGGGAGGCTGAGGCAGAAGGATTGCTAGTTCAGAACCAGACTCAGCAACTTTGTGAGGCCCTCAGCAACTCAGTGAGACCCTGTCTCTAAATAAAATACAAAATAGGGCTGGGGATATGGTTCAATGATTGAGCGCCCCTGGGTTCAATCCCTAGTATCAAAAAAAAAAAAAAGATGTTGACAGTAGTCCTCACTGGTTATGGGATTATAGGAGAATTTGGTTTTCTTCACCTTTCCTTCCTTCTGGAATCCTGGCATGGTCCTTGCTAGGCAGCACTCTGCCATGGAGTTGCATCTCTACTCCCTGGTTTTCTTCTTAATGACCTGTTATCAGTTAGGCTTTAATCAGAGAAGCAGAACTACTAGGAATGGCAGAGAAGATTCATTCTAGAAATTTCATGTCATTGCAGGAGCTGGGTAAACACTTTGCATACAACTTTTGCTTCTGCTTCTAAGTGCTGGGCTTAAAGCCAGGAAGAACACTTCGTCAGGAAGTGTGGAAAAGCATGGACAAATGGGAGCCCAAAAGAACAAGGGGCTACCCACATGGATGAACCAGAATCTGCATCAGCCTCCCACTGCCTCTAAAACCTCCTATTTTCAATGGTGTGGGTAAGCAGCAAAAGAAGCTGGTTCCTTTGTTACAAAGCTAAACATATAGTTGACTCTGGAGTTGAAAGCTAAAGGGGAGATCTGGGGAAGTTGAAGGAGCCCTAGACCTAACTGCTGTCCCTTGGTGACAAGATGAGCCAGGAGATTTGAGACACTATGAATGAGTTTTAATAGTGTCTTACCTACACCAACCTTCTGAGTATAAATGTCTTCACTTCTGCCCTCCAAATCTTGTACGGATTTTCTTCTGCCTAAACCCAGGCCAGAAGCATATAGGGAAAGGACTTTTGAAAAACAATGAGTATGAATTACATTTTTTTAAAAGATGTTCTCTGTTGCATGGACTGGCCTCAAACCTCTGGGTTCAAATGATTCTATTGCCTTGGCTTCCAGGGGAGCTGGAACTACAGGCATGCATCACTGCACCTGCCTTAGTTGTATTACTTTAATAGCCAGGAAATAACTGGGTTGTAGCCCAGTGGCAGAGTGCTAGTCTGGTATGTGCAAGACCCTAGGTTTGATTCCTAGCATCACCTCAAACATACAAAAAAACTTTTAAAAATCCCTAGAATGTTCACATGACTAATAACTATACAAAAGGGTCCTCAATTCACCAGCCAGGAGGAAAATGCATTCACAATAAGATATCCTATATACCCATCAGAGTCTATATGGAAAAGATAGATAACACTAACTGTTGGTGAGGATGTGGAGCAAGGGGCACTCTCACATGATTACAAGTGGGAGTATAAACTGGCACAACCAGTTTGAAAAACTGGCAATATCCACCAAAGCTGAATATATACATTCGATATGATAAGCAACTACATTTCTAGAAATATGTATATTCATGTACATAAAGACATACACAAGAATGTTTATAATGGCACTATTTATAATGCTAAAAACTAGAAACAATTCAAATATTTACCAACAACAGCATGGATAAGTGACTCATAGAAACAATTCAAATATTTACTAACAACAGCATGGATAAGTGACTCATGGTGAATTCACATAATGGAGTAATATACAGCACTGAGAATAAGCAGTCTATAATTACACACAACATTGATGAATATCATAAACATAATCCTAATTGGAAGAAGTTGTAGAAAAGAGCATATACTCAAGATTCTATTTACATCAAATTCAAAAGCAGGCAAAATTAGCCTACCCTGTTAATCTCTGGATAGGGATTACCCTTGGGAGATAAGTGACTAGAAGCAGTCAAAAGGGGACTTTTGGAGTGTTTTTGACTTTTAGAGTCTTCAGTTTCTTCATTTAGGTGTTGCTTACATTGGGGTGTTTGCCTTCTGAAAATTTATATATATTTTTGTGATTATAATCAATGCATTTTCTTATATAAATTGTTACGTTTGAACAAAAAGTCAGCAAAAAACATAGTAATCAGTTTTAGAGAACTAATAAAAACCACTCATTATAAATAGGCTGAAGGGGTCGAATACAATAATGTATATTATAGTGTTTGGGGAAAAAACTGAGGAATATATAGATATAAGAATAGGGATTCTGGGCATGGTGGCGCACGCCTGTAATCCAAGCGATTTGGGAGGCTGAGTCAGGAGGATCTCGAGTTCAAAAGCCAGCCTCAGCAACTTAGTGAGGCCCTTAGCAACTCAGTGAGACCCTGTCTCTAAATAAAATACAAAATAGGGCTGGGGATGTGGCTCAGTGGCCGAGTGTCCCTGAGTTCAATCCCTGGTTCCAAAAAAAAAACCACAAAAATAAAAAAAAGAATAAGAATAGATAGGGAATGGAATATTTAACCTGATTTGGGATCTTTTTAGAAAATTGTGGTAAAATTACGCAACATAAAATTTATCATTTTGCAATACCATTTTTCTTTTAAAGAGGAAGCGTAGGGGCCATGAGTATAGCTCAGTGGTACAGCACTAACCTAGCATATACAAGGTCCTGGGTTTGATCCCCAGCACACACGCGCGCACACACACACACACACACTCACACATAAAGGAAATGTGTGTGGTCAGAGGGCGGACCACATGGTAGGTGCTGCTTAGAGGGAAGTGTGAAGGAAAGACAGGTTTCCCCAGCCCCTGATTAGCTACTGTCATGTCCTGCCTTGATGTGACAAATATTTACTGCTTGCTCAGAAATGTCACTGCTCCTGAAATCAATCCCTTCATTGGCTGCAGGTGATTCTCCAGTCCCCTGAAGCCAGGCTGCCCCAGATGACAGGAACTCCTGTGAACTCCAGAAGTGCCTTTGGATTAATGGAGGCAGTATACGGTAACTCCACTCCCCTAGCTCACAAACATACCTCCCCTGGAACTCACTTATGCAACCTGGCTTCCAACTATCTGTCCCCAAAGCTTCTCTCCTCATCAGCAGCCATGAGAAAGACAAATACAAATGCAGCAAGGACTTTAAATGTCAGTCCTAGGCCAACAATAGTAGCATCAGTTTTGTTTTCCAGAGTGATAACAAGCCATGATTGCGTTTTCTAGGCTCACCGAGGCAGTTAGTTCTTTATTTGGCTCCAAAACCAGTACTAGCACCAAATGGAGAGAGGAAAGACCCCATACCTCTTAGATATCTTCATGGGAGCAGAGGCTATGGATAACAGAACCTGTCCCCGAAACACCAATAGAGATAATTTATTGAGTACTATATGCTTGGCATGCAATGTCCACAAGACACCTGAGCCTCTGGGGACTAGGAGAGCAGCAGGACTTAGCCAAATGCAGGTTTCCTGAGTTAGAGACTCAGGAGAGGAAGAAAGGAGAAATCTGAATTGGGTGACTTGTTCCCTGTTCCCACAAACCCAACCAACACTAGATTTTATTCTACTAAAATCAAGATAAAATAAATACCACACATATGTGTATGAAGAAAGGTCTGAAAGCACATAACAGTGGTTATTTTATTTTATTTTTTTTTTGGTACTGGGATTCAACCCAGGGGTACTCAACAACTGAGCTACATCTTCAATTCTTTTTATTTTTCATTTAGAGACAGGGTCTTACTGAGTTGCTTAGGGCCTCACAAAGTTGCTGAGGCTGGCTCCAAACTCATGATCCTCTTGCCTCAGCCTCCTGAGCCGCTGGGATTACAAGTGTGCACCACTATGCCCTGAAATAGCTGGTTATCTTTGAGTTCTGGATTGAGGCTGATTATTTCTCTCTTGAGCTTTTTCAGGAGGCATCTGTAATGTTGACCACTTGTGTTTAAATCTCATCTTCACCATGTACTAACTAGGTGACTTTAAGTAAGTTACTTTGCCTGTATGAACTTTATTTATGTATTTATTTTCAAGATAAGGTCTCAGTAAGATATTGAAGCTGCCCTCCAACTCACAATCCTTATTCCTCAGCCTCCTGAGAAGCTGATTTTACACATGCACCACCATGCCTAGCTTACCTGTATCAACTTTAACTTTCTTACCTGTATGATGGGGATGGATGATAACATACCTCCCTTCATAGGAATATTGGCAAGTTTGAATAAACTAATGTACATTAAGTCCTTTGTACAGAGTCTTATGCAAAGAAAATTCTACAAATGGGAAGTATTATTATTATGTTTATGTAGTGTTTATTTTTCAATGAACAGTTTTCATTTTAAAATAAAAACAATGTTTTTTTAAAAAAGAAGAACAATCCAGACTTTATGGTACATGCCTGTTGTCCGAGCAACTTGGGAGATTGATGTGGGAGGATCATAAGTTCAACGCCAATCTCAGCAACTTAGGGAGACCTGTCTCAAAATAAAAAATTAAAAGGTCTGGGGATGCAGTTTAGTGGTAAAGTGCCCCTGAGTTCAATCCGCACTAAAAAAAAAAAAAGAAAAAAGAAAAAAAGTATAAGGATAGCAATGAAAGAGTTAGTAAGAGGGCATGTGGAGTTTATGGGAGGGAAGAAGTTCTGCCAGGGAGGGCAGGGTTGAAGAGGTCCATGAGCCCTTTTTCTTGGCCTCCAGCCGAAGACCCATCTCCTACTCTGGGATACTAACCACTCCCACCTCCTCATAGACACAAGAGCAATAACCCCAGTTTCTCTATCCTGCAGACAGTTCTGTTTTTCAGTGAATCCTGAGACACACTGCCTACCAAAGAGTTTCTCACCATGCTTGGGATCAGAGTGACCCAACCCACTCAGCACAAGGCTCATATCATTTCCTCTCCTGTTTCAACATGCTTGTCTGAGAGCACTGCTCTAAGAGTCTCTGAAATGGTGGCCTCTTTGGTCCCTAATGCTGGGAATGCAGTTTATTTTCAGTAAGACTTTCACTTCCACGAATCGTCAAGATAACTCTAGAAAAGGGACGCAGTCCATAGGAGGTATCAGTCTCTGTTCCTTTTCTTGTGTTTGTTCCTTTTAAGTGGCTGCTGGCTCTGCGCTCCCTGCCTGGCACTCAGCACACAACGTGGGTTTTGCCTTTTGTCACACTGAGCATGCCTCCTGAAACTGTGGCTGGGGCACACATTCTCCCATATTTGGGAGTAAGCAGGAGATGCAGCAGCATGTGGGTTTCTGTTTAAAATTCCAGAGCCAGTGGGGCGTGTATTATCCATTTCCTCAAATCCAACATGCTGTAAAGCATGAGTCAGTCGGATAAGCTTCTTCCCAGGGGAAGTTGTGTCAGTTGGTTAGTGAATGTAATTAAACAAGGATAATGTTCACTGGCATTAGCTGCAGATTAATGCTGAGGAATACAAAATCTCCATCTTGATTGTACAACATTCCTGCCAAGATAACACAACTTCACTTGGTCTCCTTGATCAGAGAAGGCAGCTCAACCCTTACGCAATTTGAGGGGCCCCAGACACCCATTCAGTCAACACCATTCTTTCATGAAGAATGCATACCTTAGGACCTTTGAATGGGAAGTATGTTTATTCTGATTATTTTTAAAGTGTTTATATCTGGATGTTTACATTACCAATGAGGGTTATTTATCTGATTTAATGTATCACTACCCAGGGGCAGGTGGTTGAGAGAAGACCCAGAGGAAATGGAACATGGTACCATAAGATTTGATCACCATACTAGAAGGTACTGGACTGTTAAAAAAGCTTTGCATACTAATGTGGTCATTAGGAAGCCACTTCAGGAAGCCAGGAAGTAACACTAGGACCCTGGGCTCCAGAGGGTTAGAGGACTGGAGTGGACCAAGAGGGAAGTTAGGAAATGAGGGGTGAATCTAGAAGGCACTGGAAACCCATGACCTGTATTGAAAGGCATTTGCCTAGACCAGCCTTTTATAAAATCATGGAAATAGAATGCCAATTCTAGAAAGGCCCTGGACATTGTTTAGAGGGGACAACCCCTCTTCTGAAAAGAGTAAAGTAGCCTACACTGTGGTACACCGTGCTGCACTGTAATCCCAGCAACTTGGGAGGGAGCTCAGTGGTAAATGCCCCTGGGTTCAATCCCCAGTACAAAAAGAAAAGAAAAAACGGAGGCCCAGAGAGATTAAGATATTTACTCAAGGCACCCAGCAAGTTAGTGGCCGAGTTGGGACTTGAAAGTCTCTTTTCATCTTTCTACCAAGCTGTTCCTGGGCATCGTTTCCAGGAGTGACAGGAGTAGACACTAGGGTTGACCACACTGGCCAGCGCTGCAAATACTTTCTTCATTCTATCTTGTCAAAAACAGGTATAACTTCTGCTCAGGAAATTAGAAACAACACTAAATTATATCTAAGAATATATATTCTCCTGACACTGAGGTCTCTCCCAGCTTTGATGGACTAAACACTTTAAAAATGTTTCTTAACTCCAGCAAAAAGTTGCTAAATTTCATACAATGAGATTCAAAACTTTTTGCAAACTTCTGGGGTAAAAAAACTGGATTCATGAATGCTCTTTTAACTCTGATGAAGCATTCCTCTACCACCTTCCTTTCTGAAGCAAAAGAATTAGAAATATACTTGATCTTTTTGGCATTTCTCAGTGTTTTAAAGTCCCCCTTCTGATGTAGGTCAAGGCATTTTTGTTTTTCTAAAATGTGAGATTATAGTCTTTCTGCCCAAATAGGATGGAAAAGACTTTTCCAAATAAGGAAGTTTTGCTGGAGTGTGTGTGGCCCAGGCAACAGCAGTTGCTGGAGTCCTAACTTAGTCAAGTACAGTAGCTCCCCTAAGCCAGGAAACGTTTAAGGGACTCATTAGCACTTCTGCACTGCTAAACCACTGAGGGGGTCAGGATGCTGCCAGTAAGTGGTTGTGACAACCAAGAACGTGGAAAAAAAAATGTAGAGAAGTCAAAGTCAAGGCTTTGACACACATCCCTACTCTATTTCCTCCTTCCTAGTCACAAAAAAAAAAAAAGCTCTGATTCTTCGGAATCAAATAGTAACTAGTTTGGGTTAAAATCCCAGCCTTCTACATACAAAGTGGTAAGTGACCTTCAGTAAGCTACTTACCTTTTTGAACCTTTTCCCTTTCTTTTAAAGTAAAAAATAATAGTGCTTATCTCATGGTGTTGCTATGAAAGTAAATGACCTAATAAATGTAATGAATGTAGCGTGTTCTAAATCACCCTTCTAGGATCCCTTTTCTATCCTTTTTTAGTATCTCCTCTCCTATCAGAACACCTTAGTGTTCTTAGTTTGCCTATAATCCTAGCATCTTGGGAGGCTGAAGCAGAAAGATCAAAAGTTTGAGGTCATTCTCCACAATTTAGCAAGACCCTGTCTCAAAATAAAAAATGAAAAAGGGCTGGGAATATAACTTGGTAATAGAATACCCCTGAGTTCCATCCTCAGTGCCTCAAAAACAAAACCTTGAAAAACACAGACTATTTGAGATTGCCAAATTCAGTGCATTATATGGAGAGAATTTTTTTGGGGGGGGGTACAGGGAATTGAACTCAGCGGCACTCGACCACTGAGCCACATCCACAGCCCATTTTTGTATTTTATTTAGAGACAGGGTCTCACTGAGTTGGTTAAGGCCTCACTCATTTACTAAGGCTGGTTTTGAACTCGTGATCCTCCTGCCTCAGCCTCCCAAACTGCTGGGATTACCGGCATGTGCCACTACACCCAGCTTGGAGAGAATGTTTGGCAGAAGTTTCTTAGTTGAATAACCAAAGCCTGTTCCTAAGGTCACAACCAAATAAAATATCAATTAACCTCAGATAAAGTAGATGTTAAAAATAGTCATGGTGTAATATGGTACAATCACTTTGGAAAACAGTCTGACAGTTCCTCAAAAGGTTAAACACACTGGGGCTGGGGATTGTAGCTCACTAGTAGAATGCTTGTCAAGTATGCAAAGGCCTTACACAGCCCCATCCACAACCAAAAAAAGTTACTATATAACTCAGCAATTCTACTCCTAGGTATATACCCATGAGAATTGAAATCATATGAAAGTTAATTTTGGCATTATTCACAATAGCCAAAACCTGAAACAGCAAATGTTCACCAAATAATAAACAGTTAAATAAATGCTACACACTCATAGGATCGAATATTATCTAACCATAAAAAGGAATGAAATAGTGGTTATATGCTACAACATGAATGAATGATGAAAATGTTATGCTAAGTGAAAGAAGCTTGACACCAAAGGTAACATATCATATGATGCCTTTTATAGGAAGTGTTCAGAATAGGCAGATTCATACAGACAGAAAATAGACTAGTGGCTGTCAGGTATTGGGGAAAAAAAGGAAGTGATGCTAACAGATATGGAGTTTCTGCTTGGGATGCTGAAAATATTTTAAACTGTGGTGATGCTTGTGCAAACTTTGTGAATATACTATAAACCATTGAATTGTATTCCTTTTTTTTTTTTTTTTTTTTTTTTTTTTTTGGGGTTTAACCCAGGGCCTGGAACATGCTAGACAAGCACTAAACTGCATCCCCAGGCCTTTTTATTTTGCAACAGGGTCTCACTGAGATTGCCCTGGCTGTTCTGAAACTTGTGATGATTCTCTGCCTCAGCCTCCAGAGTGGCTGGGATTTCGGTGTGCACCACCATACCCAGGGAACTGTGTACTTTAAATGGGCGAATAGTTTAGTATACCAACTATAATTCATTAAGGCTATTTATCACGCAGTTGCATAAACACACACACACACACACACACACACACACACACACACACAGAGTCCTGGGCACAGTACTTATTATTTACAAATGATTAGGTTTCTTGAGGTCTGAAAGATTGCCCTGGTATTCTATTTGGAGCTTTTAATTGGCTTTTCGAGTCTAGAAATGAGTGGAAAAAGCCAGGGCAAGGGCCTCACAGGTTTATCATTCTGTATTCCTCCTGCTCTTCTGATCAGAAATATGAATACAGGAAGAGAACACAGACCAGAAAATAGAGTGAGTATATTTAAACAATTCCAGTATTTCTGCTGTTTCTTCTTAAAAATCTAATTTCTCTAAATTTAAGTCCCATAAATAGAACAAACTTTATTAGAAGGATATCATTATTTAAAATTGGAGTCACTAGAGAAATTACTAATTCCACAGGCAATGAATTAAAATGGGTTGCCAAATCAGCTATAGGGAGGTGGGACAAGATCTTGGGCAAGATGCTGCATTATTAACAGATTGTTTTTCCCACTAAAACAAAAATGCTTAAAGACCCCAAAGAAATTTAGTTAGGATTACTTTCAAAGGTCCAAACTATCAATGGAGTTGATAAAGTAACTTTTTGTAGCTGGGGTGGTAACCCACACCTAGAATCCCAGCTACTTGGGAGGCTAAAGCAGGAAGAATGCAAGTTCCAGACTATTCAGGGCAATTTAGCAAGACTGCATTAAAATAAAATGTAAAAGGGTTAGGGATGTAGTTCAGTGGTAAAGTGCCTCTGAGTCAAATCTCCAGTACAAAAAAAAAAAAAAAAAAAAAAGTAACTCTTTGTAGACTTACAAAACTCAATAGTACAGAGTTCCTAGATTTACCATGGTGTTACAATCTGACCAACTCATTGTAAGCTGAAAATATCTTAAGTCAAAAACACATTAAATACACTTAACCTACTGAACATCATGGCTTAGCAGCACACTACACTGTAGAGTATTAGCTGTTTTTTCTCATGATCAAGGAATGAATGGGAGCTGTGGCTCACTGCTATTGGCCCAGCATCATGAAAGAGCATCATACTGCACACACCTAGCCCAGGAAAAGATCCGAATTCAAAGTATAGTTTCTACTGAAAATGTATCACTGTTACACCATTGTAAAGTCAAAAACTCATAAATCAAACATCACAAACAAGGTAACATCTGCATTTGCCTCAGGATTAATTTTGTTAAAAAATGGTACAACTGCTTCATGAATTTTTTGCTCAAGAAATTCTCCCTCCTGATTTGTAAAATGTAAAAGAACAACTAAACCACAGTTTGGACCTTAAATCAGTAATCTGCAATTCCTCAGTTAATCTAAAACACAGACAGCAAGGAAGTAGCTTAAAGCATGGTTTGATAATATAAGAATGCATTTTCATGTGGTGGCACACACCTGTAATTCCAGTTACTTAGGGAGACTGAGGCTAGAGGAATGGGAGTTTGAGCCCAGTCTCAGAAACATAATGAGTACCCCATTTAAAATAAAAGATATAAAGAATGTATTCACATTAGTAAAAATGCAAAATTAAGGGTGACTCCACACATCTTAAATTTGTTTTAAAAATGGCAAAACAATGCAAGTGTATCATAAAAATGCAGTGGTATATAAATTACTAATAATAATCACTAACAATGAGCACTTACAATGTACTCAGTACTGAGTTTAGAGCTATCTGATTCAATTCTCACAACAATCTTATAATTATATTTTTCTACATTTTAAAGACAAAGAAACTAAAAATCAGTAAGTTAAATAAATTATCTAAGATAAACATAAGTGATAGAATTATTATTTCAAACCATTCAGGTACACTTCCAAGGCCTAAACTCTTAAATTCCTTTACACCTTGAGTGTAATCTCCATTAACTTCTTTAACTCCCTTCCTCCAAATTATTATTTACAGTTCACTAGATATCAGAAAGATAGCTTACTAATTGAAAAATAATAATTGACTTCATAGAAGCATCAATTCAGCATGTACATGAATGATCATAGCAACATTTGCATATTAGTGAAAAGGTGGAAACCATCCAAATACCCATGAACAGGTGACTGATAGACACAATATGGTATATTCACATAAAGGGATACTATCGACCTTAACATTCAAAGGATATTAGAAAGTACAAAAGTACAGACATAGGCAACAACATGGATAAACCTTGAAAACATCTGGTAAATGAAAGAAACTGATTACAGAAAACCATGTTACATGCTTCCATTGATATGAATTGTCCAGAATAAGCAAATACACATAAAAAGAAAATAGAATATTAAGTCTATGGGGAAAAAAAGATAGATTATTAGGTGGTATCTAAGATTGGGTGTAGTGGGGGTAGAATGAGAAGTGACTGCAAATATATAGGAGTTTTCTTTTTGGAGTGATGGAAATATTCCAAAATTGAATGTGATGCTACACATGATGGTGCATGCCGTAATTCCAGTGGCTTGGGAGGCTGAGGTAGGAGTATTGCAAGTTCGAGGATAGTCTAACAACTTAGCACCGCTCGATCTTGAAATAATAAAATTAAAAGGGTTGGGGATGTGGCTCAGTGGTAAATTACCCCTGGATTAAATCTTCAATAGTCCCCTGCTCCCCCCCAAAAAAGTGTGGCAATAGTTGTAGAACTTTTACATAACAAAAACCACTGAACAGTATACTTTAAATGAATGAATTTTATAGTATATAAATTATATCTCAATTTACTATTAAAATTCCACTTCACAATAGTGAAAGAATATAATCAAAATCCATTTATTTCAATCAATCCTTTGAATCCAAAATATTAAAAATACATAATCAAAAACACCTTCATAAGCTGGGTGCCATGCTGCACGCTTGTAATCCCAGCAGCTCAGGAGGCTGAGGTGGTAGGATCTCAAGTTCAAAGCCAGCCTCAGCAAAAGCAAGGAGCTAAGCAATTCAGTGAGACCTTGTCTCTAAATAAAAATATAAAATAGGGCTGGGTGGTCGAGTGTCCCTGAGTTCAATTCCTGGTACCTCCCCCCTTCCCCCAAAAAAACACCTCATAAATCAGGGTAAATAGTTTGTTGATCAGATATGACAAGGTTATAATGAGGAGAGAAGGCAGGTTTTTGAAAAACCACAAGAAACTGCTACAAAGTTAAAGTACTGGTCAGAAAGATGGAAGAAGAGATAATATATAGCATGTCTCTTAACAAAAATAAAAGTCTTTAATCTATTTTGCTTTAGCCCATGTTTTTATTTATTTATTTATTTATTTATTTTTGGGAGGAGGCATGCTGGAGAATGAACTCAGGGCCTTGCACATTCTAGGTAAGTATTCTACCACTGAGTTATACCCCAGTCCCAAACTAGATTTAAAATGTCATACAAAAATTTGAAGCTAGATGATAGGTACATGAGAGCTTGTATATTTCATTTTTAAATACTGCTTATTTAAAATATAATTTATAGCTGGGCGTGGTGGCGCACGCCTGCAATCCCAGCACCTGGGAGGCTGAAGCAGGAGGATCGCGAGTTCAAAGCCAGCCTCAGCAACTTAGCGAGGCCCTAAGCAACTCAGTGAGACCCTGTTTCAAATAAAATACAAAATAGGGCTGGGGATGTGGCTCAGTGATCAACTGCCCCTGGGTTCAAACCCCAGTACCAAAAAAAATAAATAAATAAAAAATAAATAAAATATAATTTATAGCTGGACGTGTTAGCACACTCCTATAATCCCAGCTACTTGAGATGCTGAGGCTGAAGAATCTTGAGTTCAATGCCAGCGTTGGCAGTTTAACAAGAGCATTTCTCAAAATTAAAAGATAAAAAAGAAAAAAAGAAGGTCTACCACTGACTTGGAAGGCTGAGGCAGAAGGATCACAAGTTCAAGGCCAGCTTTAGCAACTTAGTGAAGGTTTAAGGAATTTATTGAGACCCTGTCTCAAATTAAAAAATAAAAAGGGCTGGGGATGTGACTCAGTGGTAAAGCATCCCTGGGTTCAATCCCTGGTACCAAATTGAAAAGGGTTGAGCAGGGGATAAAACATAGAACACTACTGAGTTGAATCCACAGTACCCCCCCACTATATATCTATATCTATATATCTTTACATATATACACACACACAATTATGTATGTATATACATACACTATATATATATATACACATACATACATAAACATATATAGATATATATACACAAAAATATGTATTTCTATATATATGTGTATATATATTTATATTTATGATAAGAAGACAGGTAAATTAGCTATAAAGGTGTAGTAACTAATCTCCAAAAATGACTTCCAAAGTTGATGTACTCTGTTACTCACACTTTTGTTTAATCCCCTCCCATATAAGATTCTGAATTGATTCTGTGACTTTTTTTTTAATTAGTAATAATTTTAATTTTTGCAGTGCTAGGAATGAAACCCAGGCCATAGCAAATGCTAGGCAAGTTCCCTACCACTAAGTTACACCCCAGCCCTAGATTACTAATAATTCTAATTATGGTTAAAATATCATACAAAAATTTAAACTATACACAATGGAACATTGGTGGTGATGTTAATTTTTATCATTTAGTTAAGATGGTGTCTGTCAGATTCTCCATTCTAAACAAATTAAAAATTATTTTTTGGCATTAATCTTTGACTAACATCATGTAAATATCTTATTTCTCATCTCACCAGTTTTACCATTCATTAGTGATTCTAGCCTGAATAAATTAGTCATCTATGATTACCAAGTGAAATTTTTCTATTGTATTATTCCTTCTGAATTTATTAGGTAGGATAGAATTAATAGTTTTCTCTCCTATTAATTAATATCAATATGGATTCAGAATTCCTCTTTCACTTACAGGGTTACAATTTGTTTCCATCATTATTCATCTTGATACTCAAATTGTTCCAGTTTTGTCCAGTGGGAGACTTTCAAGATATCTCACAGATATGTTTCTATCATTGTTCAAGCACTTCTTTACTTTCTGGTGTCATTAAATGATCCAAACACTTCTTGCATTTTCCTCACTCCTGACCCAAAATCAAACATTTCTTTGAGAAGCCCTGTTCCTTTTAATGGACAATGGTATTTAGAAACAAAGATCTAAATATGCTTGTGTTATCAGAATGCCATCACTTCTAGGCTGCTGTCAGTGGACAGAGCTAGAAAACACACACACATCCTGTATTTGTTGATCTAATACCACCACCTCCAATTCCTATGCAATACTACAGGACATATTCTAGACTTCCCAGTTTCCATGTTTGTAACTCCTTTCTCAGACAGTTAGAAACTTGTATTTATTTATTTATTAACCCCAGACATGATGACTTCCCCCCTGGCCCTGCCTCACTGCAATATTAGAAAGTTCAGGCCTGAATGAAGAGGAAGAGGAAGAAGAAAGGCCTTTCTTTTTTCCCAACATGTCACAAACTTAAGCAATATATGTTGACAAGCACTCATGTACATTCAAGAAGTTCACAGACCATAATCCCTTTGGCCCTCTTTGATGAGAATTGAATCTGGGGCCTCAAGCATGCTAGGCAAGCATTCTATTACACCTCCAGCCCTATTCATTCATTTTTTTTTTTTTTAGTTGTAGATGGACATAACATCTTTATTTTTTTATGTGGTGCTGAGAATCGAACCCAGTGCCTGACATGTGGTAGGCAAGCGTGCTACCACTGAGCTACAACCCCAGCCCTCATTCAGTCTCAAGTAACAAGAAGTACAAGCAAGGTTTTCTTTTTCCTGTTCCCCCTGGCTTCTGTGTCTTGGAATCTGGCATGAAGAAGACCTCTGTGCTCTTAGGCCAGTCCTTCCTCCTTTCTCTGATATTTTGGAATTCTTCTGGACTTGAACTATCAGTGACCTCAATCTGTTCTAATGATTGGTTGATAGAATGAAAAGAAGGCCCTTTGATAATTACACCAAAGTTAAAATTGATGACATTCACCTGGGACATAACTGTCCTTTAACAAGAATGCTGTCATCCAACTATGCGTTTTCTTATCCTGTCATTTACTGTGGGATCAATAAATTTGTGTTCCAAGGGAATGATGTTTTCATGTTATCCAAGATCAATTACCCACCAACTTGAATATCACCTATACATTTCAGGTGGTTTAATTTGCAAAGAGGCTTCAATTCTCATCTCCAATGCCTTTTGGAATGAATGGGTATGAAGCCTATATGTTGGGTGACAGCTTTGAGGAGACAAAAGAAAGGCAACCATCGTCAGCTCCCTCACAAAGCAAAGAATGTGAACCTAATTTTAGCAATTCCACTAAGGAACAATTATTCATGAGTCCCTGGACCAATAATGCCTGTGTTGCACCTTCCTCTCCTTCCCAAGTTCCAGGAGCAAGTGGGGCACCCTCATCCAGGACTCAGTTTCAGTAATACTGTTGTTCTGACTTCCCAAGATGAGTACCAATATGTGTTATTTGTTTAAATGCCTTTCTGGAATTTTGGATAGTCTACAACTCTAATGTGATGTTTAAACATTTTAAATGAATTAATTGGAAGTGACATTACCACTGCAACTTTGTATGTGAAGTCAAGTTGAGAATATAGCTGCTACCATTAAAAAAAAAAGTATAGGCACGCTTGCTTAAATGCTCCATATATTATCTTTAACTAAGATCTTAGCAAACTAGATGTTCAATAGCATTTCTGAAAGCAATGGAAAGGTGAAATTGTATTATAGTTTGAATATGAGGTGTCCTCCAACCATTCTTGTGTTAATGCAAGAATATTCAGAGGTAAAATGATTGAATTATGAGAACCATAACTTAATTGATCCATCCTGATTTGAATGGACTAATTGAGTGGTAACTGTAGGCAAGTGGGGCATAGGTAGAGGGCATGGGTTACTAGGGGCATGCCCTGGAAGGGTTCATCTTTCCTGTGACCCCTTTACCTAGCTCGCTCTCTCATGCTCCATCCCCCCACATTTCTTTTTGGCCACCTTGAGCAGAGCAGCACTCTTCCACTACCCCCTTCTCCCATGATGCTCTGCCTCACCTTGGTCCCAGAGCAATGGATTCAGTCAACTACATACTGAACCTCTGAAATCATGAGAAAAAAAAAAAGAAAATTTTAAAAATCAACATCCTTTAAGTTGTTCTTATCAGGTATTTTGGTCATAGCGATGAAAAGTTGATTAACACAGTGAACTAGAATGAGTTGGGTTTAATTTCTTTGTCTTAAAGTTAGTGTAGTAACTTCCTGTAAATTTCCCTGAAGTTAATTTTCTCCTCTATAGAATGGGGACTGATTAAAGACATTATTGTTATTAGCATTAAGTGACACAATGTCTAAGTAATGGATTATTTTGATAAAGATTGGACCTTGAGATTTTTAAAGTGGAATGTATCACTATATCACTACTTAAAAGTTACAAGTAGTTCCTGACTGCTAAGAAGTGAATTTTTGGACAAAATCAAGTGTTGACTGTCCTTTAACATAGAAGAGCCACTGCTTTGTGTCTAAATCATGCAAACTTATAGGATGTATCCATTCATTGTTCTTGGGAGAAAAATTGAATATAGTAAACTAGGTCAAATATAGGATTTTTGTGTGTGTGTGTGGTCCTGGGAATTGAACCCAGGGGCCCTCTACCACTAAGTGGATCCCCAGCCCCTTTTTAAAGTTTTATTTTGAGATAGGGGCTCACTAACTGCCAAAGCTGGACTTGAATGTGTGATCCTACTACCTGAACCTCCCAAATTGCTGGGTTTATAAGTATGCACCATTGCACCTGGCCCGCATAGTACATTTTAAGACTGAATTATCTGAAATGTATTGATGTTGGATATGTTTGTTGGGATTCCCTGAAAAGCAGAATCAAGATGGTATTAAATGTACAAAAAATTTATTAGGGAACATGCCTATGCGAGAAAATGAAGAGGGAACCAAGACAGGTTGGGACAATAATTTTCCCAGGTATTGAAGAAAAAATAAAGAAAACTAGACTATAGAGGGAAAATAATGGTGCAGGCACCCACAAGACTAAGAGACTCCAGAAGAAGATACAGAAATAGAAGGTGTCTACTTTAGTACGTGACCACTTCCTAATTCTTTTTATTGTGTCTTTTGTAAGACTGGGCTACAACTCCTACCCCTTGTGAGATATTCTCTGTGCAATACATAATTTTTTGTTCAGCTAATTTGATTTCTGTCTAAGACCGCCACACATGGGACAGAATAGGTAAGGGGAGAGCAACATATTCCCTGACCCTAGAGTGTAGGTAACAGTGGAAAGAACGGGGAATGACAGTGTCCTCTGCAGTCGTGATCTTATGAGAGTCCTTGAAAGAGTGTACAAGGTGAGGAGGTTGGAACAGAAATGTGAATAGACAGTCCTCTCCAGTCATGTCACACTGAAAGGTGATTTTTGGCAATCAGAGGAATGAATGTTAAGTATTTGTTTTCACGTTAGTGAAAATATGGCTGAAATTTCTAGTGCTAGGCTTGCAAGGCCCAGGTATTTGAGTACCCAAGTAAATGGTCACTTCACAACAGGCCTACAGTTACATTAATTTACCTCTCATCTTCTCCCAAGATTTTCTATCATTCTGTAAAATACCCTGCTCCTGGGTGTACTTATGAGTCCACTCTAATTTCTGAAGCAATCATTCCTGAGTACATGGCTGAGTGCATAAAGACTAAAAGTTCCCTTTGCTTAGAAAAATAAATTTCATTTTAGAAATTTTGCTATGTGGCTTACATTCTTTCATCAACTTCCATTAAAAATCACCAGACCACGGGTTCTAAAACATTCAAATTATAGCATTTGAACTCAGTGCTCTTTCTGAACCCCTTTTGTTCAGTAATATATAAAGAAATATTTTATTTATACATGAAACTCACTGGTGTCAGTTTTTTTTTTTTTTTTTTTTTTTTTTGTGGTGCTGGGGAATCGAACCCAGGGCCTCAGTGCTTGCAAGACAAGCACTCTACCTACTGAGCTATATCCCCAGCCCCTCACTGATATTTGAATAGAAACATTTTAAGATAAGGCCTCTGGGGCTGGGGAAATAGCTCAGTTGGTAGGGTACTTGCCTCACAAGCACAAGGCCCTGGGTTCAAACCCCAGCACTGCAAAAAAATAAATAAATAAATTAATTAATTAACAAAACAAAATGATAAGGTCTCTGTCTTAGTGCATTTTGTGTTGCTATAGCAAAATATTTGAGGCTGGGTACTTCATAAAGAGGTAGCCTGGTACACTGGTATATGCCTGTAATTCCAATTACTAAGGAGGGTGAGGCAGGAGGATTGCAAGTTTGAGGCCAATCTCTGCCCATTAGTGAGACCCAATCTTAAATAAATAAAAAAAAAAAAAGCTGCTAAGATGTAGCTCAGTGGTAAAGTACTTCCCTAGCATGCTAGCATGCACAAGGCCCTGGGTTCAATCTCTAGGATCTCAGGAGGCAAAAAAGGGGGTTTGTTTGTCTCACAGTTTTGGAGACTGAAAATTCAAGATTGGGTGGCTCTGTCTCCATAGCTTCTTATGAGGGTCTTTGGGCTGCATCGTAACATGGTGGATAGCACCCCATGGGAGGGAGATCACAACGCAAGAGAAAAGCCAGAGAGCAGGTATAGGCGTCCTTGTATAACAACCCCACTCTCACAGGAACTAATCCACTCCTATGAGACCAAATACATTCAAGACTAGCATTAATCTCTTCACAAGGGAGGTCAGGGCCTAGTCACCTCCTAATAAGTCCCATCTCTTAAAGGTCCTGCCACTTTTTAATGCCATTATAAGCTTCAACATGGGTTTTGCTGGGGACAAATCACATCAAAACATAGCAGCTTCTTTGAGGAAACAAACATGAAGATAAAAAACTCAGTTTGAATCTAAAATGCATTTTTTAGACTAAGAACCTGAGGCTTGCTCTAAGGGACCCCATCTCCATCAGAGGCACCCCCTTAGCATTGTAAAGAGTATACTGGTTGAAGATGAATATTTCTTATTTTTAAAAAACTCAAATCTAAAAAGCCCAATTTGGCAGAGTTAAGATTAAAAAGAGCTATAATCTTTGAAGATTGATCAGCTGAATTAAAGTTACCTACTGTTAATTTCAACCTTTTGGTTATGTAAGGAAAATAAATACTTGTTTATACTTCTCCACGTATTTACCGTTTATAGTATTCTTCATTTCTCTGTGTTGATACATTCCTGTCTGAAACTTAATATTTCTTATGATATAAGTCTACTAGTGGAAAAGTTTTTCAGCTTTCTGTTACAAAAAAATTTTCATTTTGTCCTCATTTTTTAATGTGTTTTCATTAGGCATAGAATTCTAAGTTGACTGTATTTTTTCTCCTTTCAGTAAAGATTTACTCCATCGACTTCTTTCATTCTTTCCAAGGAGAAATCTCTTTCTATTCTTATTTTCTCAGCTTCCATAATCATATCAGCCAATTCCCAAAATGACTTTCTCTCTGTGTGTCTCTCTCCATATTATATATAATATTCTATAAAATCATTAAATATAATATAAATATATGATATATCATATACAATGTGTATAATATACATATATGATTATATATTATATATTATATATATAATATGCCTTATATATTATATAAGGCATATGTAATATGTAATATATAACAATTATATATTACATGACATAAAGTACACATTACATAGGATATACCTTATATAATCATATACATAAGATAGATTATATGTAATAATATATATTATATTTTATATTATAATATACATATTTTATATTTTAAAATATAAAGGTTATAATAGAAATATTTTATAATATAACATAGCCATATATCTATATATTTTAAATGGGTGTTTTATAAATATACCTATATAAATGTAAAAATATACATATCCTATTGGTTCTATTTCTCTGGAGAACTCTGACTAATACAAGTACACATTTCCATTCTGGCTGTTAGGAGCAACCCCATCTGATGTTTGTGAGGTCAGAGGTGAGTTGAGTTGTTCCCTCTTACCTTTCAGATGGTTCTTTCTTCAGCCTTGGGTATTTTTCTCAAATGCATGTTCTGAACAGTAGTCAAAGACCTAAAGGCAATCCTCTGGAAATCTTCAGAGTGCTCTTCCCAGGCAGCTCTCCTTTCTGGTACTTTTTATTGTGCATTATAGCCTCATTGATCTCCTAGTAGTCCCAGTAACACCTCCTCAAGTCAGGGAGTCTGTGGACTCTGAGTTCCTCCTCCCTGCATTGAGAGTAAGAACAAACTTTATACTCACTTCACTCTTAGTAGCACTGTTATGTGCTACTGCTATGTACTACTACTGTTGGCCAATATTTGAAAATGATTGTTTCATATATTAGCCTGTTTATTGCTATTATTGTTGTTGGTGGTTTTGTTTTTTATTTTTTTATTTTTTTCATTGCTGGGGATTGAACCAAGAGCAAATACTCCATTCCTGAGCTATATCTCCAGCTCCTGTTTTTTTTTTTTTTTTTAATGTTTAGGCAAGAGAGTTGTTATAGTTTGAATATGAGGTGTCTCCTAAAAGCTCCTATAAAATGCAAGAATATTAAGAAGTGAAATTATTGGATTGTGAGAGCTATAACCTAATTAGTCCATCGTGGTTTTAAATGGACTAATTGGGTATGGCTGGAAGAGGTGGGTTACTAGGGTTATACCCTAGAAGGTTCATCTTCCCTCTGCCTCCTAAACCTGGAGTGCTCTTGCGCTCGCTCTCTCTCTCTCTCTCTCTCTCTTTCTCTCTGCTTCCTGGCCACCACGAGTGAAGTAGCACTCCCCCAATGCCCTTCCACCATAATGTTGGGTCCAGAACAATGGAATTGGTCGACCATGGACTAAACACCTCTGAAATTGTGGGCCAAAATAAACTTTTCATCTTCTAAGTTGTTTTTGTCAGAAATTTTGGTCAGTGATGAAAATTTGACTAACACAGGGTAAAGTTAGTCTCTGTTTTCTGACCTTCTTCATCAAAATTAGAAGTCAAATTCCCATTTTTTTTATCCCATTCTTAGGTTTTCTGCCATTTGCAGCTAAAAGCATTCTTAATGGATGTATGTTGTCTTTGCAATCATTTGGGTGCTCACCTATATTTTGGCTAAAACATAATCTTTTCCATTTATCAAAACAGAATAAAATGGTAACATACTAAAATCAGCATTAAAAAAGGAGATGATTATCATTAGTACATTGGACATACTGAAGAATGTAGCCACTGCAATAAGAAAACAAAACATGAGGATAAATATTGGAAATAAAGAGGCAAATAAGTCTAATTTTTTTCAAATGATGTAATTGCATAACAAGAAAACTTGAGATTCTCCCATAAGTAGATGTTATTTATAATTAATAAGAGGCTTTATTTTATGATAAAATTTAAAATAGCTTTTCTTTAAATCAGAACTAAGTTTTTGGGCCTGGGGTTGTAGCTCAGTGGTAGATCACTTGCCTAGTATGTGTGAGGCACTGGGTTCAATCCTCAGCACCACATTAAAAAACTAAATAAATAAAGGCATTCTGTCCATCTATAACAAAAAAAAAAAAAAGAAAGAAAAAAAGAAAGAAAGAAGTTCCTGGAAAAGGTAATGAAAAAAGGTCATTTCAGGTATCAACAAACTACAAATACAAGAAATAAATTTAATAAGAGAGATAGATTTCTAATGAAAAAAGAATACATTTGACTGAAGGAGCACAAAACAAAATCTTTATTATCATTATATACAAGATTCATATTTGGGAACGACATTTCCAAATATTTCTGAAGGAGAGGTCTTGATGATTTTCTCTCAAAATCTACCCAACCACTGGTGCAGTGGCACATGCCTATAATCTTAGTCTCTCAGGAGACTGAGGCAGGAGGATTGCACGTTCAAAGTCAGCCTCAGCAATGGCAAGGTGCTAAGCAACTCAGTGAGACCCTGTCACTAAATAAAATACAAAATAGGGCTGGGGATGTGGCTCAGTGGTTGAGTGTCCCTGAGTTCAATCCCCGGTACCCACCCCCTCCACCCACCAAAAAAAAATCCACCCAACCACAAAACTGATCAGCTCAAGTCCGACAGTGATCAATTAGTTAGAAAACTGTGCCTGGGTTTCCTATATTTTTCTTTGGTTTCTAGCCTAGTGGTGTTCAATTTGATGTCCTCACTAGTAGCTATTAGCACATTTGAATGATGTTTATTACAGTTGGCAAAATGCTGAGTTATCAGATGCTATGTAGAGTCACATCATGTGACCCAGACAATTAACAATTTAGTTGGCAAAACTGCGGACAAGAATAAAGTTAAAGCTGGGCGCTGTGGCACATGCCTGTAATCCCAGCACTTGGGAGGCTGAGGCAGGAGGATTTTGAGTTCAAAGCCAGCCTCAGCAACTTAGCAAGGCCCTAAGCAACTCAGTG
>JAJEJO010002367.1:49446-96893 GCA_020662805.1 Glaucomys volans
CACTTAGCAAGGCCCTAAGCAACTCAGTGAGACCCTGTCTCTAAATAAAATACAAAATAGGGCTGGGGATATGGCTCAGTGGCCGAGTGCCCCTGGGTTCAATCCCCAGTATGGAAAAAAAAAAAAAAAAAAAAAAAAGAATAAAGTTAAAGATGATTATTTAGGAACTCCTGAATAATACAGGTTGAAACGGGACAAGAAGTAAGCAGGTGGTAGACCTTGTGGGAATATTTTGCTAAATTTATTTATTCACGTACTTCTTTTGAGGGAATTTCTGAAAATCCTGGCATTCCTATTCCAGCCAAGGAAGTTTTCTGTGTAGAGGCACAGAAATTCACACTGTAGCAAAAACTGTTCTTACAGATGGAATTGGCAACCTGCTAGGTAGGTTAGTGTTTACTGACTGCATTAGAATCAACAAGAAACCTTACTAATTAATACACATTCTTTGTCCCCACCACAGATTTTCTGAATCAGATCATTCTGAGAAATGCTTAGATACTTGTATTTTGAAAGCACTCCCGTAATTGATTTTAAGGTGTAGCCAAATTTTAGAACTACTGACCTAGATGTCCAGAAGATTCTGTACTTTTAAATGTTTTTTTCCTGTTGTCTTACAATAATACTTGAAATTTTTATATTACTCTTAAGTATTGAAGGTTATGATTGATGTGCAAATATTAGTGATGTGTATTAATCTAGGTTTCTTCAACAGCCAGTAACAGAAACCCAATTTAAGAAAACTGTCTAGTACAACTGAGAACAGGGAGGCAAGATTTTTCAGTCATGAGTCTTTCCATTTTTTTCTTTTCCTTTTTGCAGTACTGGGGATCAAATCTAGAGCTTCACACAAGCTAGGTAAGCATCTACCACTGAGTTATATCCCCAGTCCTGAGTCTTTCCTTTTCTAAGAAGGAAAGACTCTTCATTTATATATTTATCTCTATCTATCTCTATATACTCATTGGATATCTATATATGTCTATAGTTATATATATATCTACTTATCTAAAGACATATCTATATATAGTATCTACAGATATATAGGTATGGATATTATATATATATGTATACATATATATATCTTTCACTCATTGGTTCTGTTTCTCTGAGAACTCTAATATATTTAGAAACTGAAAAATTCTAAGATCAGTCTGGCCTCTGTCTGTCTCTCTGTCCCTTTCTCTCTCCATAGTGTTGCCTTTCAGTTTAAGCTCCTTAGGGTGTTTCCCAGAGCTCTAGGCATTCCATTATGAAATCTAAGTGACTGAGGATACTCCCCATTCTCACATATGTTGAGGGGAAAAGAAAGCATGTTTTTGCTAACTTCCATACTGGGGAGTCGCTCTTTCTCACATTGAATCAAATTGGTCATTCCTGAACCGATTACTATGACTAGGTGGACAGACAGTACTGATTGGTTCATGCTTTTCTAGGATGACCCCTGAAGCTGTATTTCTGTGTGTCAGGAAGGGACAAGCACTTATATCAGGAAAGGAAAAGTTTTCTTAGATCTCTTAGCTTTTGTTGTTGTTGTACCAGGGATTGAACCCAGGGGCACTTAACCACTGAGTCACATCCCCAGCCTGTTTTTGTATTTCATTGAGAAACAGGGTCTCACTGAGTTTCTCAAGGCCTCACTAAGTTGCTGAGGCTAGCGAACCTCCTGCCAGCCTCCTGAGCTGCTGAATTATCGGCGTGCACCACTGCACCTTGCCTTAGCTTAGTTCTTTGGGCAGAATTTGTCACTTGGCCACCATACCTGCAAGGGGGCCTGGGTAGTTTAGTTATTTAACCAGGGTGTGATAGGAGGAAGGAGATGTAAATTTGGGGTGGAGAAAACTAATAGTGTCTTTAGACAAATCATTTTTAAGGGTTGGGTAGGGGCCTACCTTGTCTACATATTTGCCTCCTTTAGCAGATTGTTTTCCAAATATTCTCCTTATGATATGACATTGATACTTCTCCATCAAGGAGTGGGTTCTATGTTTCCTGTCTAGGAATCTCAGTTAGTCTATGTACAACTGAGGCAGAAGTGATCTGTGACTTGCAAGTCTTTGATAGAAAAAGGTAAAGCAGCTTCTGCCTAGCTTTGATTTCTTGGAAGATGTACCTTCAGAATTCTGAGCCCTTTATAAAATCCATCTATCCAGAAGCTGCAATGCTTGGGAGACCATGTAGAGGGACCACATACAAATAAAGATTCTTAAACCAGGTGCAGTTGGTGCATGCCTATAATCCTAGCAGCTTGGGAGACTGAGGCAGGAGGATCATGAGTTCAAAGCCAACCTCAGCAACTTAGTAAGACCCTTTCTCTAAATAAAATATTAAAAATGGGCTGGGGATGTGGCTCAGTGGTTAAGTATCCTTGGGTTCAATCCCCAGTATTAAAAAAAAAAAAAAAAAGGAGAAGAAAGAAATCGAGATTCTTGGGGCTGGGGTTGTGGCTCAGTGGTAGAGCGCTTGCCTAGCATGTGTGAGGCACTGGGTTCGATTCTCAGCACCACATATAAATAAATGAATAAAATAAAGGTCTATCAACATCTAAAAAATTAAAAAAGAAAAAAAAAAGGAAAAAAAAATAGAGAATCTTCAAGGGCTCCATCTGTTCAAGACCCCAGTTTTTCAAGTCATCCCTGTTCAGGTATCAGACATGTAGTGAGATATTATCTCACTACAACCTCATGAGAGACTTTGTGTTGGAATATACTAGCTAAGCCATTTCCAAATTTCTGAAATACAGAAACCTTAAAAGCTATAAAGGATTATTGTTTTGGAGTGATTTGTATGAAGCAACAGATAACTAATACAAATCTATACACTAGTGAATCTCATAAGGTAAGGGTGAAGAAAAAAAGGAGTACTGGGTAGGTAATCAATGGTGTTTGCTCTTCTTATAATAATAAATGTTTTAAAACAACAATTTGATGCCTATAAATATAAAAATTCAAAGATAGGCATTGAATATGAGTTTATATATGTGTATATACATATGTATGTGTATATATGTGTGTCTATATATATATTTGTATGTATGTGTGTATACTGAGGATTGAACCTAAGGACACTTTACCACTGAGCTACATCCCCAGTACTTATTTTTAACTATGAGACAGGGTCTCTTTAAGTTTTTGAGGGTCTTGCTAAATTGCTGAGGCTTGTCTTGAATTTATGATCCTTCTACCTCAGTTTCCCCTGTTGCTGGGATTACAGGTGTGTGCCATTGCACCTGAACTAAAACTCAAAGACATTTTAAAGCATTACTTATAATAATAATACAAGGTTAGACACACCTAAATGTCCAGTAATAGGGAGTTAATCAAATAAATTATGGTCTTGTACAGTTTGAATATTATAAGGCTATTAATTTTTTTTTTTTTTTTTGGTACTGGGGATTGAACCCAACAATGCTTTATTATTGAGCTATACTCCCAGACCTTTTTAATGTTTTATTTTGAGACAGGGTTTTGCTAAGTTGCTGAGGCTGGCTTCAAACTTGTGATTCTCTTGTCTCAGTCACCTGAGTTGTGGGGACTGCAGGCATGCATCACCATGTCTGGGGAAAAAAATCACATTTTTGAAGAATATTCAATGTCAAGGACATATATGCTTTTTTTTAAAAAAAATTTTAATTGTAGGTGGACACAGTATCTTTATTTTATTTATTTCTTTTTATGTAGTGCTAAGGATTGAACCCAGGACCTCACCAGTGTGAGGCAAGCACTCCACCACTGACTGATCTACAACTCCAGCCCAAGGACATATGTTCCTAATATAATAATGTTAAGGTGAAAAGAGCAAAAATAAAAATTGAACATTTATAAAGGGATGGATTTTATGGTATATAAATTATCTCAGTAAAAATTTTGTATGAGCAAAACATCGAACACATAAAAATATATATGATAGAAAAAAGGCTGAAAGACTAATTAAAATGTTAATAGCAATTATCTCTAGCAAATGGAATTTTAAATAATTTAGTAGCTTTCTTTGTAGTTTTCTCATACCAAAGAATGAAGTGCAATTAAAACATGTGAAAATTGGAAAACATGAAAAATTGAAAATGCCTTCAATCCACAATGAATTTTAAAAATTTGGTCAAGCAAAGAGAAGAGTTACATTGTTTTCAAAGTGATGGGGGAAGTGGTTGTGGTTTGGGGTGGGGGGTGGAGGGTGTGGTGTGGTATATATGTCAGCATTTGGGAAGGGAAGGAAGAGTTACTAAGTAAGCCACTATGTGGTTCTTATGTGGGGATGTGTGAGGAAAGGGCTGGTGAGGTGGTCTAGAGAGAAAAGATACATTTGAGGTAAGCTGGGGAATGCAGTGTACCTTTGTGTTTGTATGTGTCTGTAAGTTGTAAATTCACTCACATAGGCAGAAACT
Source organism: Glaucomys volans (assembly GCA_020662805.1). NCBI lineage: Eukaryota > Metazoa > Chordata > Mammalia > Rodentia > Sciuridae > Glaucomys > Glaucomys volans. The sequence goes on from JAJEJO010002367.1 coordinate 53,831, forward strand.
GAATGAAGTATATTGGGAAGATCTAAGTGAATTCTTAGATTCATAACAGATACACAGAAATCCAAAAATTAATCAGGAGGAATATGCAAAAACCTGGAGAGAGACTGAGCATCCCAATTAAATATATAAGACTGAGGTTTTATATCCAGCTCTGTCATTGACTAAGATTTCCACAAATTGTACTCACAACTTGCAGTTACTATGTTTCAATTTCTCAGTCTCTATTTGAAAGAGAGCTGTATTTGTTTCCACCTACCTCAGAATTGCTATGGATCTCAAAGAATCAAAATTTCCATGCCATGTGTAACATAATTGTCACCATCAAATATCCTTCTATCCCAGCGGCTCTGGAGGCTGAAGCAGGAGGATCGTGAGTTCAAAGCCAGCCTCAGCAATGGCAAGGCCCTAAGCAACTCAGTGAGACCCTGTCTCTAAATAAAATACAAAATAGAGCTGGTAATGTGACTCAGTGATTAAGTGCCCTTGGGGTTCCATCCCCAGCACAAAAAAAAAAAAAAAAAAAAGGAAAAGGAAAAGAAAAAAACTTCCTTCCATAATTATTTATAACTTAGAAATGTATTTTAGAATGTTCCTTATTACTACTAGTCTTCAAACTAATCATATGGCCAAGAATAATGTTGAGTTAGTCACAACTAAGAGCAAATGCCACACAGTCCTTAACCCCTGTAGGTTTTAATTTTATGGAAATTTACTTTTTCACCTTTATCTTTGAGTTGCATGAACATTCACTTAAGTCTGACCAATTTATTCATGGAACTGGAACATGCACCCACCTCCAGACTTGCTCATTCTGGAATGTGTGCCCTCTTGCCTGCCTAACCAAACATTATTCTTCCTTTGAGGGCAGATTTAGTTCCATTGCCCTATTGACTCTTTCTTATCCTCAGACCCATGGTGATCTCTTCCAGCTTGGAATTTGAGCACTACACAGTCTTTGTGCAATCTTCCCAAGCTAGGAATTTGAACAGTGCATAGTCTCTGTGACCAGCTAGAGAGAACTCTGCTTTAAAAGCTCATGTGAGGGGCTGGAGTTGTAGCTTAGTGGTAAAGCACTTGCCTAGCACATGTGAGGCACTGAGTTTAATCCTCAGTGCCACATAAAAAATAAATAAATTAAATTAAATTAAAAAGGCTCATGTGAAGCCTACCTGAATAATTTTCCTATTTTAAGGCCAACTGTATTGCTAATCACAGTAGTAAAATGTATTATATTCATAGTGTGCACACCAGGACTGGGAAATCTTGGAGGACATCTTAGAATTTTACTGACCACAATAGGTAAGACTTAAGCAAGCTTAGAAAGCTTTCTGGGTGGGAAAGGAATGTAGTCAAAAACTCAAAAGCAAAACCTTGCCAGGGGCTTTTGGAGACTGTGAATGTGCCATTTGTGATTGGGTCAATAGTAACAATAACTCTTTCTTACTGAAGGTCTCCCGAGTGCTTTAAATAAATCCATTCATTGATCCTTAAGATCAGCTCAATTATGGACTGAGGGTGGGAGGGAGAGGTCAGTGGTATAGTGTTTGCTTAGCATGTGCAAGGCCTTGGGTTCAGTTGCCAGCACCACTAAACTAAGAAAACAACAACAAAAAAGATGGTATTATCCTACTTTTACAAAGAAAGAAATTTAACTAGAGCAAAGAAAAGCTACTTGCCAGATTTAAATCTCAATCTAATTATAAAGCTGGGATTACAGCTTGAACACTGGATGACTCTGAGTTTGTGCACACTATGCTGTTTAACTCACCTATCTGTGGGTCTGGGTGGGGAAGCAGAATGTGGTAAGGTTGGTGTGGACCTGATTGTGAAGGGCATTTGCATTAACATGCATTAACAGGTGTCAAGAAAGATTTTACAGTATGTGTGAATGCGGGAGGAGGAGAGGAACAGAAATGGATATGGAGGGGAGCACAAGGCTATGGATGGAGGATTGTGCAAAATGGTATCTTAGGTAGGTTAACAAGGCCTGTAATGAGCAGTATGGATTATAAGATTGGAGTCAAGGATGATATGTTACAGTTAAAAGACCAATACTTGATCAAGTTTCTGAATCTTGCTGACAATTTTTAGGAAATACGTCAAACAGATAGAAGAACGTGCTAAAAAGCTCATAAGCATACAATTAACAAAGTGGGAACAGAGTGGAAATTACAGAAAAAAATCATACATAGTTCCATCACCCAGATATTACTATTATCAATACAAAGCAATAGGCAGATCAAATAACTTTGCTACCTATGGTAGGGACTATACAAAAGTTTTATTAGTTTTGATAAGAGGCTCCATAGGAAAGGGAGTTCCTGGGGAGCTGTTTATTTAAGAGTCAGTCATGATCAGACCTAGGTTACCAGCTGTGAAAGCAGGGCCTGGCTCATAGCAAGCAGTCAGTGTCAATGTAGAGGGCTTTTCACTCAGAAAGACTTCACATTGTGGTTGCTGTCCTAATTCTAATTAATTTTGTCTTTCAGTTTGCATTATAGGAACGAAGTCTAATGGGACAATGGAGCATGCCCTGGGACTTGAAGCCAGGACCTACTTTCTGTCACCTGCTCTGGATGGGTTTTCAGATGCCTGCTCTTACACCCTCTGGCCACCTGGCCCTGCCCAGCCTCCCTCTCCCTGCTCTTGCCCAGTGATCACTATTCCCTGCTCCACCTTGGTCAGGGTTCATTGTGTGCTCCCTACAGTATCTAGGGATGAGATATGGTGGTAGCTATTCTCAATTGGAGCTACAATGCCACATTGTAGCATTATAGTGGTTGATTCAGTGGGGAAAAGTTATTGAGACTCAAGGAAGGCTGCAATACCTTTGCAAGTCACCTTTCTGCTATAGATTGGAGATGCAGGCCTGTGAGAAGGGGAGAGATATCAGGTTTGGCTTCCTTTTCCCTAGCTGGGGAACAGAGAATCAGTCCATTAGCTACCAGAAGGAAGATCCTGGCAACCAGTGGGCTGCACAGGACCATATTCCTGTGAGGGTCTCTACTCATCTCAAAGGTATCCCTTGCCCAGAAAGTGCAACATTAAATAGCAAATACAAAATACAATGATAGTTGAGAAACCACCAACAAAAGGCAAAAGCTTTTACATTATAGTATCCCACATTTTCATTTTGCAGTGGGCCCCACAAATTGAGTAGTTGCTCATATGCGTAATGCAAGACAAATAAAATGGGGGAATAAAATAATAAATGCAGCACACATCTGAATTTAAGAAAGGACTTATCCCCAGGGCCTAGCACTTTGAATGTACCAAATAATTATTATCTTAAAATGGATACAGAAGTTCACTGACTATAAAGGCATGGAAACAGTAAAAACAAAGTGAAGATAGTAGCACTGTATGGTGGTCCACATCTGTAATCTCAACTACTTTGGGAGGCTGAGGCAGAAGGATTGTAAATTCAAGGCTAGCCCGCACAATTTAGCCAGACCCAGTCTCAAAATAAAAAGGGCTGGGAAATAGCTCAGTAGTAGAGTGCTTTCTTAGGATGCCTGAGACTTTGAGTTCAATCCCTAGCACAACCCCCACCTTTCCCCCAAAAAAGATGTAAGAAGGAAGAGTTTAGGCCAGGTGTTTTGGCCATGTCTCTAATCCCAGCCACTAGGGAGACTGAAGCAAGAGGATTCCAAACTCAAGGTCAGCCTCAGCAACCTAGTGAGGCCAGAAGCAATTTAATAAGACCCTGTTTCAAAATTAAAAAAAGAAAAAGGAGAGGGGCTGGGGAAGTAGCTCTGTGGTTAAGCACCCCTGGGTTCCATCTCCAGTAACACCACCCCCTCCAAAAAAGAAACTTTTCAGGATTTGACAATAAGCACAGTAGAAAGAGGGGACATTATGCTACTAGACAAGCTTTACAACTTGGATAGGACAAGGTATAGTTCAGCCTCTTGCGAAATGTGGGCCCTTGAGAAATATTTTCATTTGATTTGGGCTTCTTTTGTGTGGAGGCATTAATGAAAGTGTTTCCCCTCAGAATGGGGAAGCTTGGGCAAAAGAGAATTGAGGTTAGGAAAACACACAAAAGATGTCTTAAACAAAACAGGCTGTGAGGGGATTGGGTAATGTGTTCTTACCTACCAACAGGTAAAATGTGCATACTTTTGTTTTTTCACCTTACTTTGAAGGCATCTATCCTCAATAAGTACACATGTGAACCACACAGAGGCAAAGTACAAGGATGTCCATGCAGATTACGTTTCAAGTGATTCACCTGGGCCTCTCATGTGCTGGGACCATAGGTGCGTGGCACCACACCTGGTCTCAGGTTTGTTGTTGAACAGTGAAAACTAGAACCCGACCTGAGTCCTTTACTAGGATATTTGTTACATAAATCATTTTATTTCATACAATGAAACACGGTCCTTCAAAAGAATGAGGTAGACCTCATTCTAACAACTGTAAAAGATAATCAGGGAATTTTAATTAAGGCGGGAAAAATAGCTAGTTCTAGGAAAAGGTTTAATCTCATATACTTAGAAAATACATACGTACACCTAAATGCATAGACAAAGGTCTAGAAGGTCACACACCAAATTGTTAACAGGGAATGTCTCTAAAGGGCAGTGGGTGGAGTGTGTGTAAATCAACGGGGCACTCACGTTTCTCGGTGCATTTCTTGTTGTTTGAATCTTTTACGTTTCTGTGTATTACTGAGAGGGAATGGAGAGTATTTTGACGGTCTCTTGTGAAAAGTTGAGGAGGGGGCGGGGAGACCTACGGCCCGAGTCTAATCACACAGACTCTAGCGCCGCTCGAGGTGAGGAGACCCCGCCCCGCTGAGGTGATTCTGCAGAAGGGCGGAGCTCTGCAGATCCGAAGCGGGAGGCGGCCCCGGAGGGCGGGACCATCCGACTCCAGCCGCACGCTCCGCTCCCACCATGCCCTTATAAGGAGCGCCCCGCGTTAGGGCTCGGGAATCCGGTCGCAATCCCTGAAGCGCAGCCCCAATCCCAGGCCCCTCCCTTGGGAATGGGGGCGGGGCGGGACTTTGGCGGCGAGGTGGTGGGGGGTGGAGCATCTTGAAGAGGGGCCAATAGGACTAACGGTTTAGGCCTCAGCGGCTTTGCCATTGGGCGCGGCGACGTGAGGGGGCGGGGCGCCCCTGAGGCTGGTTACGCCGAGGGAAGCCCGGACTCCAGTCGCGGCTCCTACTCAGTCTCTCTGGCGGCTGCCCGGCCCCGCCGATCCCAGTTCTCTGTGGCCCGCGGTTCGCCGCCCCGCAAACCGCCACGATGCCGGTGTTTCATACGCGTACGATTGAGAGCATCCTGGAACCGGTGGCGCAGCAGATCTCGCACCTGGTGATTATGCACGAGGAGGGCGAGGTGGACGGCAAAGCCATCCCTGACCTCACCGCGCCCGTGGCAGCCGTGCAAGCGGCCGTCAGCAACCTCGTCCGGGTGAGCTTCCTGGGCCAGGGACGGGAGTCGGGGCGGGAGATGTCCCTGGAGCCCCGGTCCGCTTTGCGACTTCTCAGGGTGGGCTGCCCGTGGCTTTGCGCGTGGGCTCTAATGCCAGATACCATGGGTCCTAATGCTGATTTCTCCACTCTGTGACCTTGAGCAAGCTTCAGAGCCTCTCGGGGCCTCAGTTTCCTCATCTATAAAATGGGGGCAATCATAATAAAGCTTGTCTTGCGGGTATGGTAATGGTCAACGAGGTATTATTTGTAAAGTGCCTAGAGTGGCGTATGTCAGTAGTAAATGGTAGTTGTTAATCTGTCTGGTGGCCGCTTCCCCTGGACAGGCTGTCGTTCCTCACATTGACTACCTTGCTCCCAGCTCCTTTTTAGGCCTCCCCAATCTGGCCTGTGGGTGGTGGTGGGGGGGCGGGTTCTCTTACCGATTCCCTGCCTTTCCTTCCAGGGATTCATATTTGAACCACGCTGCTCTCCTTTCTAATGAATATTTCCGCCCCTTACTCTGAGACCTGCCTCGCTCACCCACCCCTCGACAGGGCTCCCTGGATCTGACCCTTTTTTCCACTCGTCTGACCGTTTGTCTTCCTGCGGTCTCCTCCTTCACCCCGGGCCGTTTCACTTCTCACACCTCAGGCATTCTAACACCTTTATGCAAGAATTCATGACCAGGAGCCCATTCTCCCACTCCCTCGCCCCTGCTGCCTTTTATTTTGTTCCCGCCTGTGGAGATGTCCACCTGGCTTTACCTGCTGTCAACCGGCTTCCTCCCTCTGGGGCCTTTCCAGACTCTGGGGCCCTCCTCGGCCCCTCCTTCTGGCAGGAAGCAAGATGGAGCTGCTGGGAGAGGCCTGTGGAATCCGGCATCTGCGGGGCCCCTGCCCGGGAGAAGGCTGGGGCTTCCCTTCCCAGGTCCACACTTTTCTGGTGGCTAGTGGCTCTGCAGACCCTTGTAGCCTACTGCTCTGACTAATAACTGAGGTGCTTCCTGGAGGAGGTGGAGTCAACTTCTGAAAAGGGACAAAAGGTGCCCAGTATCCTCACACTCCCCTGACTAATGTCACACTTTATGTCCCACTCTGGGTGGGTGACTCAGACAGCTTCTGTGAGGAACAACTCTGGAAAAAGTTCTCACTGCTCCCTCACTGAGCTGGGTAAATAGCCTGTGTCAGGGCAGTTGGGAGGTTGGGAGGTAACTGTGTCTGGGTGGGGCTTGGGTTACATATCTGATTAGCTACTTGACTGTACTTACAGGCACTTCAGCAGCTGAAAGTTTTCCTTCGTTTTCTGGGGCCCTGGACTGCCTTAAGCAGTTCAGAAGACTGGTAGCTAGGAAGACAGGGACATATCATAGATCTTTTGTCTATAAAGATTTAGTAAGAATCTATTCAAGAATACTGTATTTATTCAAAACGTCTAGTTCTACATTGTTCTCTTTGTAACTAAATCTAATTTAAGGCTCCAGAGTACATTCTTATGTAGTGTTGTCTAACATGGCTGCATTCCAGGCTTCCATTTTTCAACAAATGGGAAACAATGTAAAGAGACAAGGTAATAGTGTCCCTTCATGTAGTACTTCAGGAAATGAAATCTTAAAACCACATGTTGCACTTGGAACAGAGTTAGTGTAGTCAAGGGGTTGATATCTGGTTAGGCTATTTAGAGAAAAGTTATTTATGAGCCTTCATGCCGTGAATTAATAAGCATTAATGTCTGTAGTATAAAGAGCATTATAATAAATCAGTGGTTCTCAGCTTAGAGTGTGCATGAGAATCACCACTGGGGCTTTTTAAATGTAAAGATGTTCAGTTTCCATCCCAGACTTTAAGAACTCTCCAGGGGTAGGGTCAAGGGCTTTGTCTTTTTAAGAAGTTCCATAGGTGATTGTGATATACAACCCTTGGTTAGGAAACACTGTAAATAAATGCTGTGAGAATACAAAGAAATAAGCTTAGTCATGAGATGAAAAAAAATTACATATGGTTACATACTTCCCACACAAACAAAAGAAGGAATTTGAGATTGGTGCTAGATATGAATAGGCAGAGAGAAAGTAGAAAGGATTGTGCTGATAAATAATCATGAACAAAGATACTTGCAAGTTGCTTCCAGATTTCAGTAAGTAGATTGTCTTGATTGCAGTTTAGGAGGCAAATTGGAGAGAAATTGGAGATGGAGTCAGTGCTGACATATGGTCAGTTTAACAGAGGGCCTTATCCAACAAGATGAACAAAGGCAGGGGGAGGGGGAGGATGAGAATGGTGTGTGGGGAAGACTGTATGGGTTGTGTCCTGGGGAGGCCAGAGGACCTACCTACCTATTGCTTTGAAATCGCAGTGCCCATTGTGGCTCTTTAAGTGAATCCTCTCCTTACTTCAAGTTCCCAAGTAGATTGTATGTAGAGAACTGGCCTTAGTTAATTTTTTTTCTTTTTTTCTTTCTTTTTTTTTTTATATGCTTTCCAGTTCCTTTTCTCAGCATTGGCACACAGATGGCTCAATAAATATTGCTGAAGGAAAAGGAACTATGGGAAGGGAGATAAATTAGAAAACTTTAAAAATTGCTTTATCATGAAGAAAATGAAGGCTTGGACTTAGGATTTTGCAAGAAAAATGAAAAAGGAATTAATTAGAAATATATTAGAAGAAGAATAACTCAATAGAACCCTGGGTTTGAAAGAAGCATATGGTATAGTTAAAATAATGAAACTGATTTTTGAGCAAATATTCTAGAATTTATATAATCAAAGTGAGTGTTTCTTAGGAGTTACCTTTGGAGGTTCAAATGTTCCTCTTTGGGAATTTCTTTTAGATATTTACATCTGTACGCCACATTAGTCTTATTTTGGTCAATAAAATGTACATTTTGACTGAAGTAGGTATTTGTGAGCCCACAACTGTATCATTCTTGGTCTCAATAACATTTCGATACTTCCAATATTAAAATTTACTAGATGAAGATGGAATTCTTGATTGTTGAAATGGGTATTTATTTATTTGGTACTGGGAATCAAACCTAAGGCCTCAGGCATGCTAGGCAAATGCCCAACCACTAAGCTATATGCCCTACCCCTAAAACAGGTTTATTGAGACCCCTTTGCATGTCAAAGCAATAAGTATGGTACTAGCCAGAATAAGTGTGATACTATATTGAAAAGTTCTAAGTGGCACTGAGGAATTAAAGTACTTTGGAAGTTCAGAGGAAGATGAAATGACTTTTGTTTTTTGTTGTGGCAGAAGGTAGAGAATATAACATTTGAGCTGGGCTTCTAAGGCACAGGGGACTTGAGCATTTAATAAGATAGGCCTTACAAGTGGAAGAAACTTTACCTAGGCAAAGGTGCAGTATTTTCAAGAATCTGAGGATCAGGTTTTGCCTTAGAGCTTTTTTTTTTCAGTGCTAGGGATTGAACCCAGGGCCTTGGGCTTGCATGGCAAACACTCTACCAACTGAACTATATCCCCAGCCCACCTTAGAGCATTTTTAAGATGACTGTTTTATGGGGGGAGCAGGACTCACTTGGATTTGTAATTTTATGTATCTTTGTTAGACGAAGTAGTCTACTCTGTCCATCTGTCTGTCTATTATCTATATATATCTTTATTTTACAACTGAGACATCACTTTTACCCCACACATGGGCAGTGGTAGGATGGGAATATTTATTTCCATGTCTTTTTTCCTACTCCAGATCCTGAATGAGACCATTTTTGGACCAGGTTTGTTGAAGTAAAATTCACATACCATATAATTTGCCCAATTAAAGCGTACAAGTCAATGGTTTTTGGTATATTTACAGGGTTGTACAACCATCGCTGCGATCTAATTTTAGAACATTTTTGGTCCCTCAGAAAGAAACCCCATGGGCTGGGGTTATAGCTCAACAGAAGAGTGCTTGGCTAGCGTGCGTAAGACACTGGGTTCGATTCTCAGCACCACATATAAACAAATAAAATCCATCAACAACTAAAAAAAAAAAAAAAAAAGACAAAGAAAAAGAAACCCCATGTTCATTAGCCATTACTAGTTATCTCCCCAACTCTACCTCCCTTGCTCCTTGCAGTCACCTGTCTACTTTCTCTCTCTGTGGATCTCCGCTGTTTTGGACATTTCATATAAATTATATAACATGTAGCCTTTGTGTCTGATTTCTTTCACATAATCTAATGTTTTCAAGGTTCAGTAAGGTTCAAGATGGTATAGCATGTATCAAAACTTCATTTCTGGCTGGGTGGTGCATGCATGCCTGTAATCCCAGCTACTTGGGAGGCTGAGGCAGGAGGATCAAGAGTTCAAAGCTAGCCTCAGCAAAGGCTAGGTGCTAAGCAACTCAGTGAGACCCTTTCTCTAAATAAAATACAAAATAGGGCTGGGGATGTGGCTCAATGGTCAAGTGCTCCTGAGTTCAATCCCCACTACTCCCCCCACCAAAACAAAAACAAAAACAAAAAACCAACTTCATTCCTTTTTATTGTTGAATAATAGTCCATTGTATGGAATAAGACCATTTTAAACACAGCAAGTTCAATCCAATAATAAAGCAAGAGTGAGGTAGGAAAGGAAAGTGCAGAAACAGAAAGTAGAAGAGAGAAGTTCTAAGGATGGGATTCAGTAAGCAGTGTGAAAAAGTAAGTCTTAGACTGTTCATCTTATACCATGGTATGTAAATTATTCTTCTTTCCCATTGAGGTGGCCTATAGAAAACTGTCAGTCTTTGATGTGCACATACAGTCAAGTCAGTTTTATTAATGGGGCTTCAGATACTTTGCTTTCTCTATTGCATCTGAAGGCATGTGTTGTAACTATTCCTTAGGCTCATGAAATATTTATTTGGGGGGTTTTTGTGCCCTTGACTTCTATGGATCTTACCCATATATCATATGCTATTGGGACCATTTTGGTACAAATAGTAGCATTGTCTTTGCTTTAAACTGATAGATGGGAAAGGCAGTTTGGTTCCCCACCCCCACTCCCTAACCTTGGAAGCATAGGCTTTGTACATGCTAGGCAAGTGCTAGATCACTGAGCTATGTTTTTATTTTGAGGCAGTTCTTGCTCAGTTACCCAGGCTGGCCTCAGCCTCCCAATTAGCTGGGATTATGGGCATGTGCCATACACTCTGCTCTTAAAAAGAGATCAGCAATTAATTATGTCACTTTTAATTATCAATATTAACATTTGAAATTATTTCCTTTTTTTTGGTTGGGGTTGAACTTATTTCAGATACAATAAGTAACAATGTTTGAGGGAAAAGCCTCTGAGTAATTTTTTCTTAATATTCTTCTGTATTTTCTAACCTTTTAAATGAAAATGTAATTACTATATTAAGTAAAAATTAATAAAGCATTTGTATAAAGTTTTAGAATTCATGAAATATTTTCATGTTGACAATCTCTTTTTTTTTTTTTGGTACTGGGGTCTGAACCCAGGGGCACTCCACCACTGAGCCACATCCTCAGCCCTATTTTGTATTTTATTTAGAGACAGGGTCTCTGGGTCTCACTGAGTTGCTTAGGGCCTCGCTGAGTTGTTGAGGTTGGCTTTGAACTCGTGATCCTCCTGCCTCAGCCTCCCAAGTGCTGGGATTACAGGCGTGCGCCACTGCGCCTGGCATGTTGACAATCTCATAGCAATCTTGTGGGTAGATATTGTGTGGTCCCCATTTTATAGATGAGGGCACTGTAGTTTAGAGAAATGAAGTAGCCTGCCCATAGTCAGGCAGCCTGTACTCAAGCTCTGACTCTCTTATTCTAGGCCCTCTGCTTTTTTCACTCCACTGTTCTGTATCCACTTAGAGAAAAGTTCTTAAATGTCAATGGAGGTTTTCCACCTAAAACCAGAAGCAGCAAGAATGCTATTAGTCACGGAGTTTCCATTTTTCCTGGGCCTGACAACTTATCCTGACTGCTTGAAGGGCCTACATGAGAATGAGGTGAAGGTAGACTTCTGTTTCATAGCTTCACTCATTTCAAAGCTTTCCTTTTCTTTTTTTTAGAAGTAAGAATTGATATGCTTGTAATCCCAGCTACCCAGGAGGCTGAGGTAGGAGGATTGCAGGTTCTAGCCCAGCCTGAGCAACTCAGTGAGACCCTGTCTCAAAAAGGCCCTGGGTTTAAAGAGAGGGAGAGAGAGAGAGAGAAACATGTAAACTTTTATATTCCAATACTATTTAACATTTACTCTTGTGAGAGAACAAAAGATTTTTGGAAATTGTGTATGTTTTTTTCTTTCTCTTTTGGTGTAGCAGGGATTGAACCCAGGACCTTGTGCATGACAGGTGAGTGCTCTACCACTGAGTTATATCCTCATCCTGAAAATTGTGTCAGTTTTTGTAACTATGTGAATAAGTTTAATAGAGCTCCAATCTAACTGTTTATATCTACACAATGAAAATTTGGTCTTTTCTAAAGCTATTTCATAAATATCATTGGTGTAATTTATTTATATATATATTTGTTTGTTTGTTTATTTATTGGTACTGGAGATTGAACCCAGGGACATTTAACCACTGAGCCATATCCCCGACCCCTTTTTAAAAATATTTTATTTAGAGACAGGGTTTCGCTGAGTTTCTTAGGGCCTCACTAAGTTGCTGAGACTGGCTTTGAATTTGCAATCCTCCTACCTCAGCTTCCTAAACCACTGGGATTACAGGCGTGCACCACCACACCTTGCTTCATTGGTATAATTTTAAATGGGCAAAATAGGAGTCAACAACAGTACCTTAGGTTCTATGCCCCGTTATAGTCATGGAATATATTTATTTAATTACTAATCAGTTATATAATTATAAATTGTTTATTTCTTTATATATCAGAACTGAGCGTTATCATTTTAGAAGTCTTCTGACAACTTTCTGGTCTTTTAGTGCTGCCTAGGAAAGGAATAGATGGGAATATCCTCATTATCCACAGTAGAGCATGTATATGGTCCGGTATGGCACTTGTCATGCTTGTTCAGTGTTTGTCTTCTATAGGATGTAGATTCCTTGGTGGCAGAGACCAGATCTGTTCTGGTCATAGATGTGCAATATGAATTTTAAACTTAAGTGAACATACGCATAAGATTCATTTTTATGTATGCAATATGGAATTATTGTGCAACCAATATTCCCCAACTTTCAAACATCTGATACAACTAAATTTGGAGTCTTCATCAAATTTATAAGGTTTTGACCGAAAACGTAGAATATATATTAAGAGGGAAGAAGGAATGGCTAACTGCCCATTGTTTGAGATAACAAAAGTGTTCAGGCTATTTTGGGTTGTGGTTTCTCTGTTTCAGAGTCATTTCAACTATGCAGGCCACTTACTAAATTCATAACATGCAACTATATTCCCTCCTCTTTGGAAGTAGCATTTGGATTTTGCATTCTCTTTCTGGGAGTGCCTTTTTAAAATTTAATGATTTAGACCAGGTGTTGATACATTATTTGGAACCTGCTGGTTATGCAGCCTCATACTATGAGTCATAAATTCCTCATTAAAGATCTTTATTTCCTTGAACCATATGACAAGAGGCAAAGATATCATAAAGTCGATCTGCTGCTTTTTTGCTTTTTGGCTGATTTGGGCCCAGCCTTTTCATTAAACCTTATGCCATGGTCATGAAAGTATTATTTTTACATAATAAACGAGCATTAGGGCAGTATCAAAGAAGCAGCAATCCTTTAATGAACAAGTTTCAGAAATTAGCTGGTTTCTTTTTATATGTGTATACTGAAGATTGAACCCAGGATGCTTTACCATGGAACTACATCACTACTCCTGTTTTTTATTTTTTGAGACTGGGTCTTACTAAGTTGCTGAGGGTCTCACTGAGTTTCTGAGACTGGCCTCAAACTTGCAATTCCTCCTGCCTCAGCCTCCCCAGTCACTGGGATTACATGTGTGCACCACCTTTCCTGGCTAGAGATTAGCTGGTTTCTATCTAGAGATTCTCTAGAATAACAGTCTATGCTCAGAACTGTAGATTAGAAGCGTCATTCAGTCAGGTCATGTACTTTTAGGCAGGTCAGACCTTGAACCTCCCTGTATGGATGGGACTAAAAAGACCACAAACTTCTGCCTTAGCACTTTTTAAGCTTCAACAACCTTTAGTTCTATAGAGCATAAATTCTTCAGAGTGAGCTTTTAGGAGGAAAGTCTAAATCTGGGATACTAAGGAATAAAGTTGATAAATTGGAGGAAGAACTTCCTGTTGGAGGCTTTCACTTGTTTCTATTCCTTGTACACTGGACTTTCAGAATTTTTGCAATTTGTTTGAACCTTTTGGACCACATAAACTCAGATACAATGAATTTTGAATTATCTGCTGGTTATTCTTTATTTTTGCAGTCATTTTTAATACTAACTCTATTCCATTTTGGGTATTTGATATGGAAAGGAAGGTATCTCTCACCTTTTTCTTGTCATGAAGTTACAAAAAGGGGCTGGGGCTGTAGCTCAGTGGCAGAGCGCTTGCCTAGCATATGTGAGGTGCTGGGTTTGATCCTTGGCATCACATATAAGTAAATAAAATAAAGGCATTCTGTCCATCTGCAACTACAAAAAATAAAAAATAAAAAAAGAAGTTACCAAAAAGGTTTATTAAGGAAGGATGTTTAGTTGGACATAGTGGCACATGCCTGTAATCCCAGAGGCTCAGGAGGTAGAGGCAGAGGCAGGAGGATCACAAGTTCAAAGCTAGCCTCAGTAACTTAGTGAGGACCTCAGCAACTTAGCAAAACCCTGTCTTAGAATAAAAGAGATAAAGTGCTGGGGATGTGGCTCAGTGGTTAAGCAAAGTTTAGATTAATATATGTGGGAATTTTGTTCATTTGTAGCATATTATTAGTAACAATTTTTTATCATGCTCAGTCTTTTAGATAGTCTTTGAAAAATAAACATTTTTCTTGTTAAAATTAATTTTTCATTGTTGAAAATATAATTTTATTAAGACAAGGGATCAGATAACCATTGGTAAAATTTGTTTAATTTGTTGCATTTTTGTTTGCACTATGTGTAGAGGTCTAGTATGATGGAGTATTGAGTAAAAGGTGATTTGTGTAATTACACAGGAAATTGAGGGTTTGTTGCTTTCTTTCCCTTGGTAGAAACTGTAGATTTTGTATCCTCATATGCTGGATTATCAGTCCTTGAATGATTGATTTCTGTACAGTTTTCCCTTCCTCCCTAGTCTCCTAGGGTGTCTCCCTTTAGATGTTGGTTTCTTGAGGGCAAGGACTATGTTATATTGTTGATATTCCCAGTGCTGTATTTATCATAGTCCTTTTTGCATGGTAATCCATTCATGAGCGTGTTTGATACTTAATGCAGTACCTAGTCATTTTAGGTTATTTCATGACGATGAGGATAGCTCCCTATATCTTGCTTCTCTTGGAAGTTCTATTGATTCTTTTCCTGTTTTCACATGTTGCTATATAAATGACTAGGTAATCACAAAGATTAACAAAATTCATGAATTAATTATATTACATTTATTATATATTTTGGACATATTTTTAGGTTCCAAAAAATTGTCATTTCTTTTCCTTTTTTTTTTTTTTTGGTACTGGGGGTTGAACCCAGGGTCACTTAACTACTGAGGCACATCCCAGCCCTTTTTTAAAATTTTATTTAGAGACAGGGGCTCACTAAATTGCTGAGGGTGGCTTTGAACTCTTGATCTTCCTGCCTTGTCTCCTGAGCTGCTGGTATTACAGGCATTCGCCACCGTGCCTGGCAAATTCTGTCATTTCTATCAGTAGTCAGTTCATTGGATGGGTGTGAGTGTGGGTGGAGTGTGTATGTATACAAGATGAGAGAGGTGGTGAATCTCAGAACTAAAAATGTTTTATAGATATTGTTAAGTTGCAGCAAATGGAGTCTTTGGCCCTTAGAGAATTTCCCACTGATAAAATTTCCAGTTGAATTACTTTTCAGGGGAAAATGGCGGAATTTCATTTGCAGTTCTTACCAAAACTGGCCACAATCCAAGTTAAAGTCATTCTTTCTTTTGAAATAAGGTTTAGTTATTCCCATGAGTAAGCTTTCTGTGAAGAAAGAGAAATGGCATGTTTGTTCTTAGAGTTGAGAGTTGAGGGACCTCTTATCTAATTTCCCAATGTTTCCAGCTTTCTCTCTGTCTCCACCTCATCTTTGCGGAACTGGCTCATTTTTTTAATCTATCAGGTGAACAACATGTTTTTATTCATGTAGTTAAAAATAGATAAAGAGAAAAAAAAGAGAAGAAAAAATAGATAAAGATACATGAATGGGCTAGTACATGTTTTACATAGAAAAATATATCAGCAATACTTAAATTTCTTGTTTTACAATTCTTCATCCCAGATAGTAAAATTACTTATCAGACTCTGTCTATGTACATTGTTCAGTGTCATGAATGATACTAGACTATAAGGTATGATTTCTAGCTTCAAGTTGCTCAAAATACAGATGGAATTAAAATTTTATAAAGGGCCAAGTGTGGTTGTGCACGCCTGTAATTGGAATGGCTCGAGAATCTGAGGCAGGGAGATCGAAGGTTCAAAGTTGGCCTCAGTAATTTAGTGAGGCTGTAAGTGACCTAGTGAGACCCTTGTCTTAAAATAAAACATAAAAAGGGCTGGGGATATGGCTCAATGGTTAAGCACCCTTGGGTTTAATTCCTGGTACAAAAGAAAAAAAAATTATAAAGAACGTATTATGTGATTATTACTTGTTTGACATCTTTCTTCCTACCAGAGCTTTGTTGTTTGAATTTTTAGCACCCATCATGGTGCCTGGCACACAGTAGGATCTTGAGAAATACTTGTTGAGTGAAAAATGAGACGATAAGCCATACTGTAATCTCAGCTACTTGGGAGGCAAAGGCAGGAGGATTCCAAGTTTGAGGCTAATCTAGGAAATTAAGCAAGACCCTATATCAAAATAAAAAATAAGCCAGGTGTGGTGGTACATACCTGTAATTGCAGCAACTTGGGAGGCTAAGTCAGGAGGACTGCAAGTTTGAGGTCAGCCTCAGCAACTTAGTGGGACAGTCTCAAAATAAAATAAAATGAACTGGGTATATGGCTCAGTGGCAAAGCACCTCTGGATTCAATCCCTGGTATCAAAATATTAAAAAAATAAATAAGTATAAAAGGGCTGGGGATGTAGCCCAGTGGTAGAACACCTGCCTAGCTTGAAGCCCTGGGTTTGATCCCCAGCATGTGTGCACACACACACACAAAGCTCTCCAAATGAACAAACAAACAAAAACACATTTTTTGCTTTCCTCCAAAAACTGTTTTGAGCTTCTTTGGACAAATACCGTATACATCATTACTATCAGTGAATTTTGAAGGAATTTAACTGCCAATTAGGAAAGTGATGTAAATCGTATGCAATAAGACCATACAACTCACAATGAGTAAATTCCAGGCATAGTCCTCAGGTGCATATGGTGATCCTGCCCCACCCAACACAAGATTATGGGGAGTATGTAAGTGTAAATAAAAATGAACTTGAAATTCACTGTTGGTTTTGATCCTTTGCAAATGAACAGAATAGCCCACTTTGGCAAAATGTATCTGGTATGAGTTAGCACATACCAAAGTCAGACTTTTTAGACAGATTAGGTGAATCAGTATAGAAACAAAACAAAAATTTTGGGAAGTATTAGAGTGTAATGATTAAGAGTTTAACTCCTGGGGCTGGAGTTGTGGCACAGTAATGCACCCTCCTAGCACATGTGAGGCACTGGGTTTGATCAGCACAACAAAAAATAAATAAATAAAAAAGAGGCATTGTGTACATCTACAACTAAAAAAAAAAAGTTTAACTCCTTAAATTCAAATCTCACCATTGACACCTTGGAGAAGAATGCCATTGGAAAAATTATTTAATACCTAGTTTTCATGGTCCTCCTCTGTAAAACAGAGCTAAAGATAGTACTTGACTCAATGTTATTGTATTAAATGAGTTCATTAAAATGTTTAGAACTATTCCAGACACC
This sequence comes from Glaucomys volans, assembly GCA_020662805.1. Classification (NCBI taxonomy): domain Eukaryota; kingdom Metazoa; phylum Chordata; class Mammalia; order Rodentia; family Sciuridae; genus Glaucomys; species Glaucomys volans. The sequence continues at coordinate 71,246 of JAJEJO010002367.1, forward strand.
TAGTTAAGAGCTCAGTGAGTGTTAGATATTATCACTAATATTCTTTCCCGTGATTTTTAAGGCATATTTTAAATGTTAATCTAATGAAAAGGCAGAGTTGTTTTTTTTTTTTAAATGTCTGAGCATAGCTTCTAACTTCTACTCAACAAGGCAAAGTGCCAATGAAAGCTTTCAGTAGAATTCCATATGTTGTGGAATACACAGTTTTACCAACTGTAGGGAAAATATCACTCACAGTTTTAGATTCCTGAACCTTTGATTGCCAGTTCCCTATAATTAAAAACAACTATCTGATTTTTTTCTCTGCTGGGGATGGAACCCCAGAGTCTCAAGCATACTGGGCAACTACTCAGCAACTGAGCTATAATTCTCAGTCCAACCATCTATCTTTTTTTTTCCCCCTCTTTTGCATATGGGTTCTTGATATATTACCAAGGCTGGGCTTGAACTCCTGGACTCAAGCAATTCTCCTGCCTCAGCCTCCCAGGTAGTTGGGTCTATAGGCATGCACTAGCTTAATTTTTTTCCTCCCGTTGGTACTGGGAATTGAGCCCAGGAGTGTTCTACCATTGAGCTATGTCCCCAGCCCTTTTTATTTTTTATTTTAAGACAGGCTCTCACTAAATTGATGAGGCTGGCTTTGGACTGCAATCCTCCTGCCTCAACTTCCGAAATCCATGGGATTATGGGTGTGCACCAGCATACCAGCAATATTACCATTTTTTTTTTTTTTTTGAACCAGGGATTGAACTCAGGGACACTTGGCCACTGAGCCACATCCCCAGCCCTATTTTTTATTTTATTTAGAGACAGGGTCTCACTGAGTTGCTTAGGGCCTCGTGAAGTTGCTGAGGCTGGCTTTGAACTCTCGATCCTCCTGGCTCAGCCTCCCAAGTCGCTTGGATTACAAGAGTGTGCCACCACGCCCGGCACCATTTTTAAGCATACATTTCTGTGGCATTAAGCACCTTCACATCGTTGTACAATCATTACTACCATATATACCTCCAGAAATCTTTTCATTTTTCCCCAGTTGAAATTATGCATTTCTTCTTCTCCCTAGGCCCTGGCAACCAGCACTACTTTTTATCTCTATGACTGTTCTTTTACTTTGCCTTTTAATGCCTGGCTTATTTTACTTAGCCTAATGCCTTAGGTCTGGACTCTGTCCTTGGTGGGGTTGGGCCAGGACTATGTACCCAGCCTCTGATGCCAGGGAGCAAACATAATCAATCCCCAGTACCAAAAAACAAAAACAAAACAAAACAAAAACCTAAAAAACCCAAACAAACAAAGCCATATAATCAAAGCAGGTTAAGGCCCTTTTTCAGGATATGGTGGGAAGACAAGAAGTGACCTTCACTCTTTCTTAGAGAGCACAGCATTTGAAGCATGAGGAAGTTTTCTAGTCAAAGAAAATGGAAAAATCTTTTGTACAGAGTGAATATAAAGATAAAAAAGTTTAAACATGCAGTTGGGGAATGGGAAAGCCTTAGTAATGAGACTACTAAGGTAGGTTGTGTGCTTGCTTGTGAAGGGACTTACTTGCCATATACATCAGGTTTTTCTTTTTCTTTTCCTTTTTTTCGGTACCACTGATTGAATCCAGGGGTGCTTAACCACTGAGTCACATCCCCAACCCTTTTCTTTTTTTAGAATTTTTAAAATTGTAGATGGATGCAACATCTTTATTTTTATGTGGTGCTGAGGATGGAACCCAGTGCCTCACATGTGTGAGGCAAGTGCTCTACCACTGAGGCCCAGCCCCAGCCCATCCCCAGCCCTCTTTAGCTGAGTTTCTTAGGGCCTTCCTAAGTTGCTGAGGCTGGCTTTGAACTTGTGATCTTCCTGCCTCAGCCTCTCGATCCACTGGGATTACAGATGTGCGTTACTGTGTCAGGCTATAAATCAGTTTTAAAAAAGAAAACACTAAATTTCATATTAGATTATGTAAAAAATTCACAGTTCAAAATGTAAAAGGTAAGATGTATGCAGAGAAAAGTGTCCTTTTCTCTTGAAATCCAGCTAACTGGTTTTCTTTTTCATTGGAAAATAGTAACCTGAGAAACCCAGTGTCTTAGGTATGCTACTAGAGATTGTTATACATACCCAGGCAATATGTATTTGTTACCTTTTTATTACAAATGGTAACTTATTATACCATCCTATTCCTTGACTCCCCAACCCCCAGTATGTTGTGGAGAATGTTTCTTATCAGTACACACAGAACTTTCTCTTCTTTAAGAGTTACATAATACAGTAGTCTCCCCTTATCCATGGGAGATATGTTCTAAGACTCTAGTGGATACCTGAAACCACTGAAAGTAATGAACTGTGTATATATTATGTTTTCCTATACAATACATATACATCCATCATAAAGTTTGATTTATAAATTAGGCACAGAAAGAGATTAACAATAATAAAATAGGACAATTATAACAATGTACTATAATAAAAGTTACATAACTATGATCTTTCTCTCGAAATATCTTATTGTACTATATTTACTCTCTTGTGATGATGTGTCCCATGAATTAGAGTACCGGTAACCACAGGTAACGTAAATCTCCGAAAGTGAAACTGTAGATAAGGGAGTAGTATCGAAGTCCCTTGATGGTTATAACATAATTTATTGAACTAGATTTAATAGAGTAACTGTAGGCTATATATGATCATTTGTTGTTTCAGTTTGGCAAAGAGAAATGCAGATGTCATTTTATGCATGTATGTAATACATTATTTATAGGATGCTTCCTAGAAGTGGCGCTTACTGAGCACTGAATATTCTGTGACAGATTTTTAGCTGAGGTATAAGATTTTGAGACGATAAGCCTGGTAGTGGTGATGAAGATTGGTTGGAGCATTGGTAAGACAGTGGATGGGCTGGGGTGTGGCTCAGTGGTAAAGTGCTTGCTTAGCATGCCTGAGGCCCTGGGTTTGATCCTCAGCACCAAATAAAAATAAAATAAAGGTATTGTGTCCACATACAACTAAAAAAAAAAAAACAGATTAAAAAAAGAATGAAGTTGGAAAAGCCATCCATCTAAGCAAGATAGTAAAGGTTGCCTTCAAGCAGTGAAAGGAGTGCAGAAAGAGGGGACGAATTTTAGAGACAGCCTCTTCCTAACTTAATTTACATTTGGATTTATAGTATTCTGAGTTTAAAAAATGAATCAGGCCAGGGCAGTGGTGCATGCCTGTAATCCCAGCAGCTTGGGAGGCTGAGGCAGGAGGATTGTGAGTTCAAAGCCAGCCTCAGCAAAAGCGATACACTAAGCAACTCAGTGAGACCCTGTCTCTAAATAAAATACAAAATAGGGCTGGGGATGTGGCGTGGTGGTCAAGCGCCCCTGGGTTCAATCCCTGGTACCCTCCAACCTCCTCATAAAAAGAATGAGTAAAAGAAATGTTTTAAAAATTATTAATTTATTTATCCCAAGGACAACACTGTGTAGTTATTATCCCCACTTTTTGGGTGAGGAAACAAAGATGCATAACATTTGAGTAACTTGTCCACGGTCCAGAGCTAACTAGTGGCAGTGCCTAAATATAAGAATTTTAATGGTATAAAGGAATTTACTTTGAAATGCAGGGCAGAAAACCAGAAATCCTTATCAAATATAAAAGATCTCAACAATGATTGTTTTGAAATTGTATATGAAACAAGTCATGCTCATATCTTTTTGATCTCATGTGAAATAAAAAAAAACTGAGTACAGTTTTTTCATTTATAGAGAAGCTGAAAGAAAAAGAAAGAAAAGATCAAGTTGAAGCAAGAGCTCAAAGGAAGGTCAATAAGGCAAGGGCTGCTTGACCTTGAACATGGTTCAAGGAACCATACTTCCATGGTTCATGACAGTGGTTTTTGGTCAGTATGTATTTCAAGCAAGCATGGATAGATATCCTCACTGGTAACATTTTTTGGTTTGTTTTGACAGTGTTGGGGATAGAGCCCAGGGCCTTGCATGTGCTAGTATGATGTTAAAGAAGTCGGGGATGGTGGTACATGCCTGTAATCCCAACAGTTCTGAAGGCTGAGGTAGGAGGATTTGGAATTCAAAGTTGGCCTCAAAATTTAGCAAGACCCTGTCTCTAAGTAAAATATTAAAAAAGGACGGGGGATGTGGCTGAGTGTTTAAGTGCCCTAGGGTTCAATTCCCAGTTACCGCCCCCCCCCCCAAAAAAAAAAGATGTTAAGCAAAAACAGTAGGGTAATATGTTTAGAATAATCTGATTTTGTATTATGCTATGTGTGGAAAAGTATATACTAATATGTAGGGGATCTAAGTGGTGGGATTTCAGGTTCATTTTTTTTTTTCCTTAACATAATTGTGCTTACCATCTAATAGTGAACCTGAGAAATAAGAAAGGCAAGTCTTTAATTTTCCCCATCCTTTTGTTATTACTGTTTGTACTTTTCCCAATGCCTGGAAATACCCTTCCTCTCTTATTAGAGTGGGCCCATGGGCAGAAGCCATTTTCTATGAAGTTCTTCTTAAGCTGCTTAGTTGAAATTACTTTCTTCTTTTGCTATATTCATTTAAGACTTGACTATGGTTCTTATCAAACCATTTATGAATAATAACTACTTATGTTCATGTCTGTTTCCTCTCTTTTTTGAACCCCACCCAGCTTCCAAGTTTGAGTTCTAGAAGGCATCTAGTACTCTCTTGAGGGGGATTATTTGCACAATACTGACTTTAATGTTGAACTGCTTGTATTTGTAGTACTGCAGGTTTTTTTTTTCCCCTGTCAGAATAAAAAAAGAGCTAAAAATTCTGAGTCATAGTCAGTAGAGTGATTTTTAAAATTGGAGGACAATGATACAGCTTTGTATACCAGATAAATACTCTTTCCTAATTTAGGACATCTCTGGAGTAAAAGGAGCTATAAATAAATAACCATCATTTCTAAAACTGGCATATCTATTGCATCTCTAAACCCAAAACTTGAAAGTTACATTTTCCCTAAAATATATTAGAAGACTCTTTGAACTGAAAACTCCAACTTAGATTACTCTAAATCTTCCATAAAAAGGCACATTCCTCAGTTCATATACTGCAGTCAGGCTATTCTGATGACACAGGGGAATGAGAATGCAAAATCTCCTTTTTCCCTCTTTTTGTCTTGAAATTGATCTCTTTTATGTATGATTAAGAGATAAATAAACCTGTTCCTCTTCTTTTTTTCAAGTCATGGTCTGTTGATCTTTCCTTCCACAAATAATTTTTTCTTCTTTTTCTTCCTCAAAGCTACTAGACTCTGTTAGGCTGATTATCTTCTAATCCCTCCCTCTCAACCATTATTGCCAAGTAAATCTTCTTTTAGTACAGCTCAGTTCTTAACACCTTCTTGCTCAGAAGCCTTCTAAGCCTCCTCTACTTTGTCTTCTAGATTAATATTATTCTAGCTCTCAAGGGCTATCATACTCCTAACCCCCTTTCTGATCTTATTTCTCTGTGGAGAGCAGGATTCAGCAAAAATTTGGCTTCTGCCAAATTTTTCTTGCCCAGGGGCTAAGAACAGTGTTTACATTTTTTTAGTGTTTGGGAAAAAAAATCAAGGGAATATTTCATGGCACATGAAGTTATGCAAAATTAAAATTTCATTGTCCATAAATACAGTTTTATTGGAACACAGACATGCCCATTCCTTCACATATTGTGCGTGGCTGTTTTCACACTTGCAATGACAGAGTTGAGAAGTTGTAACAGAAACCATATGGTCCAAATATTTAATGAAATATTGAAGTCTAAAATATTACTATCTGACCCTTTATAGATGAAAAAATAGCCAAAAAAGAAAGAAAGAAATCGTCAACTGCAACCTAGAGTCTTAGGTTTATAGAGTTGGAAATAGACCTCAGAGATATTCTAATCTAACATGCTCATTTGAAAAATGAGAAAACTATATTCCCAGACATAACCAACAGTATATTTAAAGAACTTTCCTTCAGCAGTGGAGAAGCCAAAATCAGAATCCAGTGCTAAGCCTGCCTACCATGTGCTATAAACACAGTCCCCTGAATTTTTTTTTTTTTTTTTTTTTTTTTTGGAACCAGGGATTGAACTCAGGGACACTCGGCCACTGAGCCACATCCCCAGCCCTATTTTGTGTTTTATTTAGAGCCAGGGTCTCACTGAGTTACTTAGGGCCTCGCTAAGTTGCTAAGGCTGGCTTTGAACTGCGATCCTCCTGCCTCAGCCTCCCAAGTGCTAGGATTACAGGTGTGCACCACCGCGCCCGGCTCCCCTGACTTGTTCTTGATGTACAGAGGTTCTGTTGTTATATACCTTCTTAAACTCAGTTTGAGATGGTTTTCATGTATGAACCAAATATAGACTTAATATTGTTTTTTTTGATGAAGCATTAGGAATGAACTTGATCAGGACTGAAGATAGATTGTAGTTTAATTCATAATGTGTAGGTGCTTTGCCAGCACTAATACTTTTCTTAAAACCACAAACTAACTGGGTCTGGTGGCACATGGAAGGCTGAGGCAGGAGGATTACAAGTTCAAAGCCAGTCTCAGCAATTTAGGGAGGCCCTAAGCAACTCAGCGAGACCCTGTCTCTAAAGTATAAAAAAGGACTGTGGTTGTGGTTCAGTGGTAGAGCGCTTGCCTTAGCATGTGTGAGGCACTGGGTTTGATTCTCAACAACACATATAAATAAATGAATAAAATAAAGGTCTATCACCATCTAAAAAAATATTTTTTAAAGGAAGTGCTGGAGATGTGGCTCAGTGGTAAAGCACCCCTGAGTTCAATCCCTGGTATCCCCCACCGGAAAAAAAAAGCACAAAATGAAAACCCAAGAACAAAAATAACAACAAATTAGCCGGACGTGGTAGTGCACGCCTGTTATTCCAGCAACTCAGGAGTCTGAGGCAGGAGGATGGCAGGTTAAAAGCCAGTCTCAGCAACTAAACAAGTCTGTAAGCAATCTAGCGAGACCCTATCTCAAAATAAAAAGTAAAAAGGGCTAGAGATATGGCTTATTGGTTAAGCTCCCTTAGGTTCAATGCCTGGTGTCCAAAACAAACAAACAGACAAACAACAAACAAACAAACAAACAAACAACCATAAACTGACTAAATAGATTGATGGACTCATTACAGTGTAATTCTCTCAATTCTGATTAATTCTGTCTCTCTTTTTTTTTTTTTTTTGCTCAGCCTGGAATATGTTACCTGAGATGGTAGGACTGATATTTCCTAATGAGTCTGTGGCACCTACAGTCTAGGCTGTAGTATTGGTATTTTATATCAGTATGCAAGTGAAACAAAGGAAATTTAGTATTACTGTAAAATCTTTCCCTTGGTTTAGACCATGGTTGTATCTAACCTATTAATGTTACATGAAGAAGAGTGATGAAATAAAATCTGTGTAAGGCGCAAACACAAATAGTATTGCTGGGGATGGTTTACAGCTTATTTCTATCAGTACATCTTGGCCAGTTTGGTCTGAAGTGCAGCAGCTGTTCTCTTATTTCACTTATGGGCAAGTTTAGAACCAAGTCTGTGCGCAGCTCATATGTAGTCATGTGTGTTTGTAGTTGTTGAAAAGAAAAGATAAAAGTCTCTAGAAGAAAAGCTGGAAGGTACAACTCTGAAAGTGTATTTAGTAGAGGCACCTTAAAAGTCTCTTTTCTATGAGCATTTTAATTGGTTAATAGGTAGGCTTGCGGTTTGACCCAGGTGTATTACAAATAGAACCTCCAGTCTGGCTGTCTGTGAGAAATTGTTTGTAGTTTGAGTGCCACATTTCTTTACAAAGAAGTAACAAAATGTTGCTTGTGGCTCTAATTTAATGGGTCAGGGTGTTTATTATGGCCTGGAGCCAAATGCAATTATTATATTGTAAAAGAGACTAATCCTGAGTTAGCAAGCAGGATGGCTCCCAACATTAATAAAGACATTTAAAGACTGTTGCCACTGGGTTAATATCTCAAATTTTGACAATGCCTACAATTAAATATTTTAAAAAAAGGTTATATTGTTGGTCAATCCTGGTTTAATTTTAAAAGCTTGTTGACACCAGGCGGATTCAGTTATTCTTCCTGGGTAAGGACGCCTAACTGATTTTGTGGAAACTTTCTAGCCTCTGGGAAGTAAAGCCAGGACAGTTGTATGTCAGTTGGTCAGGCTGCATTCTGATCCTGCATCCTTTTTGTCCAATGAGAACTTGAAGTTTTCTTGTCCTTCTTGCCATCTGATAGCTTTGTAGAATTACAGGATAATGCAAAATAACAGCAAAAAACATTGGACATCGTTGAATCTCATTCCCTTACTTAAAAAAAGATAGTATAGTGAGAAGCTTTAATTTACTGGGACTTCTTCCAGTTTAGAATTAGAACATGAATTTGCTGTGGTGAAGACCTCTGAGTGATTTTTAGGCAAATCAGTTAACCTCCTGTATCTCTCTGATCCTTATCTATGGAATGGGATTGCAAATGGTGGCTATCTCCTGAAGTTGTTATAAGGTTTGAATGAAATAATAAAGTGCTCCTGACTTGTAGCATGTACTCAATTAAAATTTAAAAAATTTTAAGAAGAAAACTTGAAATCAAATGAGTACTGGCAATGGCAGAAGAAAGAAAAAGGAACTTACGCTTATTTGGCACCTGCCATCTGTCAGGCCCTGTTCCAGGCGATTTACATATGTATTACATCCTTTAACCCTAAGGGATCTTACTTTTTCCATTTTAGTAGTACAGAAACTGAGGTTTAAAGAGATTGTTACTTAGCCAAGGACATAGAGCCTAGTCATAACAGAGTGAGGTGAGATTGAGACTGCCTCATTCAAAGGTCCCAGCTCTTTTCCCATTATTCTGTTACCTTTCAGATGGGGAAGAGGAGTTTTCCTAACATGAAAATGGGTTGCTCTTCAGAAGTTCATTTACAATTTGGTTGTTTGGAGTTATTTTTCCTTAGAGGCAATGTTATAAATGGTGGGTACAGTCCAGGTTTATCTGCAAAAGCTACAATGTAATTGCATTTCTGCACATTTGTAACTAAAACATTTCTTTTTTATGGTGCTGGGGATTGAACCCAGGGCCTTGTGCATGAGAGACAAGCACTCTACTAAGCTATATACCAGCCCCAAACTTTTTTAAAAAATGTGTTTGCAATTCTAGGTATTAAAACAAGAGGGGAAAAAATAATGAAAAATAAGAATACATTTAAAATTTTGTGGAATAATACTTTGAAAAAAGCAGATTTGGTTTGAGAGCAGTGAAGGTTTACACTGGTTTGATTCTGGTGGGACTTCGGGGATACTTTAATGGTCTAGGCAGTTGTAGTGTATTCATACCTGTTATTTTCCTTTCTTTATAATCACACATGAGATAGGACCAGTGGTAGTGTCAATGTAATTGCTCTCGGCAATATTTAGCTTTCCCTTTTTTCTTGCTTTTATCAGTTTTTCTAATGGCACATGGGAGCCTACCTAGCTGTTCATCTTAATACAGTCATAAGGGTATTAGAATTTGTAGGTGTATTGAAAATATAATGAAAATAAAATAATGATAGTTTTACTGAGTTAATTGTTTAGGAATAGGAAAGAATGGAGAAGTTAAAAAAATGTGTGGGCAAATATGAAGTTGGTTGTATTAAATGTTAACTTACTTTGCTAATTGTCTTTATCATTTCACTTATTTTGGCAGACAATTATTTTCTGAGCATTTATTATGTGCCAGTCACTGTATATCATGATTGTGAGGGAAAAAAACATTCTCAGATCTGAAGTCACAAATTCCCTAAAGAACCAGCTCTCTGAAGTATTTACTAAGATTATATTCAGCTCATTCAATGATATTTTACTCCCTATCAATACTTACAAATATGCAATGGTTATTTAGTTATAACTAGTGGGAATAATACTGAATTCTCATTTAAGTGATTATTCCAATAACTAAGAAAGTTGGAAATAACTACAGGAGATTAGGAATGATAAACATTACCTTTATGTTCCCATTATAACTGCTTAATTTCCTGTCAGTAAAGGCAGGACTAAAGGGTGGGAGTTGGGGGGTATTTATGTTATGTAGCATTTGCTTATGTATGTTTGAAACCAATATGGAAATTGGCTTAAATAGGTTTAAATCACTTTAAAGAGGATTTGATATATTAGTGCATGAGTATGGGAATATTAGTCTCTTAAATATCTTGCTTGCAAATTAGGGGTGTGCTTGATACACAGGAAATGGAACCAAGAAGCTGGGACTCAAATTCATATTCTGTAACTCTCAGAAATAATCTCTCTAAGCCCCATTTCTAAAAATGAAGAATTTGGAGTAGATTGCCACATTCTTTTTCCTTCAGCGGTTCTGTCTGAAATGGAAGGAAATCATCTTGTATTTCTTTGAGGGAGTTTGGGAGAAAGTGGGCAGTGATGGGACATTCTCTGTGCTGATGACCTGTTTTCCTATTATTTATTGGCTCTCCAGAAGGCAAGTGTAAGTGGTTGTAAAGTCTACAGAAAAATCTTGAGTTGACGGAGAGAATGAAATATTTGTATACTGGAAGCCTTTTCACAGGTCCTTCCTAAATAGGGATCTGGTAAGCAAGTCTACTCTGCTAACATTTATCTAGCCTTAATTGATACACTTAATCTCAGTGTTCAGTTAGAATAAACAGCTGCTGCAAAGTCAGCTCAACTTTAGCTCTAGGGAAACAATGTGGCATCAAATCAGCTTGTTGACATTAGAACTTGCCACCAACATGGTTCATCTGTTGAACCCATGTGATTAAGTTCTCATTGATGTACATACAGATTAATTCTTTTGAATTGGTCAAAATGTGAATCTTCAGGCACTGGTGATTTCTCATCACTTTATAAATTGTTATTTACTAAGAATATTATTGATACATTTTAGAATCTTTTCTGTGTTTTTCTGATTATGAAGCAATGCATACTTAAAAAAATTCATCTGTAAAGTACAGAGAAGGATTAAAAAGAAAATAAAAATTCTCTGCATGATTTTTCCCATAATGTTTCAGTCATTTTTTTTTTTTTTTTTTTTTTTTTTTGCGGTGCTGGGGATCGAACCCAGGGCCTTATGCTTGCAAGGCAAGCACTCTACCAAATGAGCTATATCCGCAGTCCTCAGTCATTGTTTTCTACATGGATATATATTTGGAGGAGAGTGGGATGTTTTGTCATTAGTGAAACAACTGAGGGTTAAGTAAAATTTCACTTAAAATTCTTGATATTGGGGAGCTTGGCTAATGCATTGTGTTAAGATTGAATCCTGTTGGGCTGGGGATATTGCTCAGTGGTAGAGTGCTTGCTTAACGTGTGGGATGTGAGACCTTGGGTTTAATCCCCAGTAAACACACCCACACACAATAAATAAATAAATAAATAAATAAATAAATAAATAAATAAAATCTTTATTCAGTAGGCTGAGGCAGAAGGATGGCAAATTTGAGACCAACTCTTGCAACTTAGTGAGACACTCAAAGTGGGAGGGAAGAAAACAAGGTGGTGGGGTGGTGCTGCTGGGGATGCAGCTCTGTGGTAGAGTGCCCCTGGGTTCAATCTCTGGTACCTATTGCAGAGGGGTGAGAAGAGAACGATTGGATTTTTTTTTTTTGTTGAATGAGGTGGCACAAACTCTGATGCCTGCAGGATCCAAATAGGCAGTGAGTGAATCAAGACTCTGGGAAGTAGCATGGATTAAACAAAATTAAACAGATTTCCTGACAGATCCTTTAAATGTAAATTAAAAAATGTAGGCTCTAGCTGAAGACATTGCTATCTCCAGCTAATTGCTTTCATTTGGAGATTCTTGAGCCTAATGTTATCAGATCTTCCTAATTCTCAAGGAAGTCAAGAAATTTTGATTTCCTTTTCATGTGAAACTTCTCATGTAAGAAAATACTGTGCAGGTCAAACAAAATAGGTCTGGGTGTTACACTTGGCCTACATATTCCCCTTTGTCACTCCTGACATAAATACTTCTCAGTTTTGCATAGAAAATTTTATTAAATAAAATGTTTTGAAGAAGAGTTGGAGAAGGAGTTTCTGAAGTGAAAATTTTCACTGTCTGGACATTGAGAGGGTTGCTTAGTATGGAAATGGTAAACCCAGGTAGGGGAATCAGGTGATGAGGTAGATGAGTGAAATGGGCGGATGTTAAGGGAGTGAGCCGTACGGTGATTATAGTCAAATAAAGAATATTTGAATTCCAGCAATTATTTTTTCTTGCTGAAGTGCAGATCCAGTGTGGCCTGGTCTTCTGATATTTTAAGAAATGCCTGGAACTGGGATCCCTGTCAAACATCTTGATTTAAAAAAACAGTCTGGACCAAACAAAAACTACCCCTGTCCTAATTCTGTTCAAAGGACATATAATTTGCAGCTCCTGACCTTGATTACTGTTTCCTAAGAATGCCCTACAAATTCTGATTTCATCACAGATTAATATATATTGGTAAAGAATTCTTGGTTAAATGAATTTGGAAAATGGTGGATTAAACAAAATTAAAAAGATTTCCTGACAGATCTTAAGTGTGCTAATGTGCCCTATAAATTCTCCAGTAGATATGCCCATCACCCAGAATTACTTTTCTATCTCCAGTCTTTCCCCCCATTACCCATTTTATTTGAGGTAGAGGTGACCTTCTTCCTGTTGAAGATTAGTCTCTCTGACTGTTCTCCAGATTCTGTTCCTACAAACTCTCCATGGTCCTTCTTCAGAACCAATCTCTGGTTTCTTACCTCTTTTTCTTTAGTCTATCAACATGCTTGATTTTCTCCTATTAAAGTAAACATAATTCCTTATGCCAGACACAAAAATTAACCCCAAATGGAACATAGACCTAAATGTAAGAGCTAAAACAAGAAGCTTCTTAGAATAAAACCTAGCGTAAGTCTTTATGACTTTGGGTTAGGCAAAATCTTCTTAGATCCTACATCAGAAACATAAGCAAGAAAAGAAAAAAACAGTTAAATTGGTCTTCGTAAAAATTAAGAACTTTTGTGTTACAAAGGCCACCATCAATAAAATGTAATGTATATCTAAAAAGAACAAATAAAAAATTAAAAAGAAAAGAAGGAAAATGTAAAGACAGCCTACAACCTGGGAAAATATTTGCAGAAACAGATAAATCATTTAAAATGTAGGCAAAGAATTCATATAGACTTTTGTCCAAAGAAGATGTACGGGTAATCAATAAGCACATTAAAAAATGCCCAATGCCATTTGCTATCAAGAATATGCAAATAAAGACCATTCACTATAAAGGCTATAATTAAAAAGACAGATAATAACAAGTGTTGCTGAGCATGTAGAAAGATTGGAACCCACATGCATTGACTGGAGGGAATGTTAAATAGTGCAGCCTTTTGGAAAATAGTCTAGCATTTCCTTGTTAAACATAGAACCATCACATCCATATGCATTAGTTCTTTGTTGTTATAATGAAACATGTGAGTAGACTACTTGTGAAGAAAAAGAGGCTTATTTACCTCTCAGTTTGGGAGGCTAAAAATCCAATATCGGAGGTCTCCTTGGGGTCCAGGTTCTGCTGAGGACCTCAAGGCAGAACACGGTGAGTATGTCAGGGAGCAAAAGATCACATATCAATATAGAAAGGCAGAGAGAGAGAGAGAGAGAGGCAGGCAGGCAGACAGACAGACAGACAGACACACCCCTTAGTCAGGCTTAGGCTTTTATAGCAACATGCTCTGTAAAGAACTCACACTTGGAGACTAACCTTCTCATCTGAGGGCAGTGCCTCCTGTGATCCAAGGACCTCCCAGGAGGTCTCACTTCTTAAAGATTCCACACCATTGAGGCTGGGGGTGTAGCTGAGTAGTAGTGCTTAGTATGCCTGAAGCCCTAGGTTCACACCAGCACCAAAACTAGATTCTGCGCCATCTTCCATGATCATAATGGGGAACAAGGTTCTGACACATGAAACCTTCCAGGGGAAAACCACATCCAAACAATAGCATCATATGACCCACCAATTCAATACCTGGGTATATGACCAAAAGAAATGGAAACATGTCTCTATGAAACCTTGTACTCTAACAGCAGCATATTCATAAGAGCCAAAAAGTGAAAACACTTTAGATGTCTATGAACTGATGAATGGATAGGCAAAATGTGGCATAACCTTACAATGGAATTTATTTGGCAATAAAAAGAAATGAAATATTGATGGATGCTACAACATGAAAGAATCTAGTCAATAAAGAGCAAATATTGTGTGATTCCATTTATATCAATCATATGTCCAGAATAGGCAAATCTGTAGAGACAGATAGTGGATTCATGATTGCTTTATATTGGGTGGAGGTAGAGAAGGTTTGAGGCTAACTGAAGGGCATGGTGACGCTGATGGTTACCGAGTTTCTCTTGGGGGTGGTGAAAATGTTCAAAAATTGATTGTGGTGGTGGTTGCATACCTATGCATATACTGAAGACTATTAACGTATCTCTGGCAATTGACTGTTCTTGAAACTCCTACTTGACCTTTATCATATAACTCTATTATTCCTCCTATACCCATCTCAGACATTTCCTTTTTACTTCTTATCACCAGCTTTTTTTTTTTTTTTTTTCCTTTCCCCCTGGGAACTGGGAATTTAACCCTCACACATGGGAAGAAGAACTCTTCCACGGGGGCTGTCCTCCCAGCCTTTTTTTTGTTTTCCGTTTTTTTTGTTTTATTTTGAGACAGGGTCTTTCTGAATTGTCTGGCTAACCTCCAACTTGGAATATTCCTGCTTTAGCCTTCTGAGTAGCCAGGATTATAGGGGTGCCTTGCTACCAATTTGTTCTTTAACCAGTTGCTTATCTTGTTTGTTTGTTTGCTTTTTTGTTGTTGTTGGGTTTTTATTTCATTTATTGTTCATGACTTTTAGAACCACCTGATTTTTACTTTCAAATCCATTTCTTTAGTCAGGGAAGTGAACTGAGGAACCATCAACTCAGTTATTTACTGGACATCTTCATTGGAACATCCTGGTGTTAATCCTTTCCTTCCAGATCTCATTTTCTTCTTGTATGACCTATTGATCCAATCACTTGAGTCAGGAGCCAGGGAGTCAACCTAGATTTCTCTTTCACCCTCCATATGGAGTACGAATCATATAGATGCATCTCTTTATCTGCCTTCTTAATCTCTACCCACATTGCTGCTGCTTTCGTTCATCTTTATCTTTGGCTAAGACTCCAAACTCCATGAGATCAGGGGCCATATGTTTTTCATTCATCACTGACTATAATTTCTATGTCATATAAATTCCTTGTTGGTTGAGTATGAACTAAATTAACTTGTCTTTGTAGTTTCCTTCACTCTGGTCCATTCTTGCTGCTTAATTTTTCTGTTTGAAATTCAAACCTAATAGTATCCTTTGCTGAGACACAGTAAATAATTTCACATTGCTTAGAAGATAAATTCTAAGCCCATTGCATTGCATACAAGGCTCTCTATGATGTGACCCCTATCTGCTTCTCCAACTTCATTTCATCTCTATATCTCCTCTCCACCAGTACTCTGTGTTCTTGCCAAGTTTATCTAAGTTCCTTAAACTGGCCATGCTTTTATAAATGCTGCTCCACTAAATAGAAAGCCCTCCTTTTGACCTCAAATCCCATTTCTCTTGGAGAATTCTCATGCAGCCTCCCTAGAGTTACTTTTCTTCTGTGAAACCTCATATACCTCACTGATAAAGGTCTGAAACTTGGGTATAATTCATTTAGAGCATACAATTATTTTGTAAGCATTGTCAACAAAGGGCAAGAACAGGATCATTCACTTTTATATCTGCATACCATAGTGAAGACCTAACAATACTTAACACATAGGGAAGTACTCAGCAAGTACTTGATTAAATGAATGAGTTGGAAATCAGAGTGGATTAGAGAGTCCCAGATTTTGTTGGTATTTGGCCTCTTAAACACCTGACTCTGGCTGGCCATCTGTGAATCATATAAAAAAGAAGCAAAGGAGTGGATGAATTGCAAATCCATCACTACTGTAGGAAAACAGGTCATGTCCACTATTATCTTTGAATGACCTGTGCTTGGTAATGGACACAGCTGTGTGTGAAAATGACCCTGTAGTGTAATGGATTGATCAGCCTAAGACTAATGCCATAAGATGTACCCAAAGTAAGTACAGGTGAATAGGTGCACATTCCTTTGTCTGATCTCATTGTAAAGATTTACATTTTAATTACATGTATTCTCTTGTTTAAATTTGTTAAGAACCTCTTGTTTAAATACATTATGAAATCTCCCTACTGACTTTTAATGTAATTTCTAGTAGTTAACCACTTGTACTTGTACAGATTGGTAACAGAAGTCCTTCTTACTGTATTTTGTCTTAGCATTTTCTTAGATTTAGTCTTCCTAATAAAGACATCTACATTAACATATTTTTTAGTCCAGGTAGTAACTTGAACCAGTGGAGTTTTTTTTTTTTTTTTTTTTTTTTCTGGAAAGAAACCAAATTTCAGAATCAAAATGAGTAGATTGTGATGAAAGAAGTAAAAATAACAACAGCAGAAGACAAGAGCCCTTTTACATAGAGTTTTGAACTAAAGTCACACGTTGAACAAAAGATATTTAAATTAACTGTTGAACAAAGTAAGAACTCTTCAAAAGAAACAGGGCTCCCTGCCAAATCCCCTGAAAATGCCCCTAGGCCTTTTCTCATTTTCTATTATTTCAGTTTATATGTCTAAGATATTTTATTTCTTATCTATTCTCTTCCTACCACCTAGTGGACATACAGTTGGCACTTACTGCCTGTTTATTGGATTGAATGGAATCAGGCCGCAAGAGTTAGTCATTTCTGTGAAGAAGAAACTAAAAGAGAAATAATTTTCTCCATGAATAGAAACAACAAATCAGGATTCTCTGCAGTGAAATGAAATTTAAAAGTAATTAGATTATTCTGAAAGGATTATTTTTAAATGGAAGACTTGGTCAGAACTTACATTATTACTCAGACTTATTTGTTGTTCTTTCTCTGCATTTTTTTACTCTTTAACTTATAGGTCTTTTTCCGAGGGATAGGATGTAAGGCAAAAAACCCTCAAGCATTAGCTTTGGTAGAATCCGTTAATTGTTAAATATAACATAAAATGCATAGGAATCAAGAGCTTTTAAATTTTGTAATTTTTTAAAAAAAATTTGTTTTAGTTGTAGGTGGACACAATACCTTTATTTTATTTTTATGTGTTGCTGAGGATTGAACCCAGGGCCTCACGCATGCTAGGCAAGCACTCTACCATTGAGCCACAACCCCAGCCCTAAATTTTGTACTTTTTAACTATTTGTTTTACTTTTTGGTGCATGGGATCAGAACCCAGGACTAGAACCCAGGACCTTGTGCATGCTACACAAGGGTTCTACCACTGGTCCCCCGTATTAATCATTTTATACATTGCTTTGTTCTTGAAAGAATTTTGAGATAGTAAATGGAAACTTAAAGTAGAAAAGCATGTTTAAAGGGCTACTTCCTTTATTACAGAGCTAAAAGGTGGTTTGGACAACCCACAATAGATAAGAAGATACCTAGAGAGATCACAAAGTAGTAGGAGAAATATTTAAGTAATTATAAGATTTACTTGAAATCACATAGTTATTAATTAGCTAAACTAGAATAAGAAACTAAAATGCCAAATTTCAGCATGTGTGGACATTTGGCTTTATAGGCCAGGTATTTTTGCTATACAGGTTTGAGAAAGATCGGTTGAGATTATTACTGATCTGTTTGCTTGTGAAGTTGTAGCCTCTACTGGGAGTCATATACTTCACCATTATAAGATGACCTGCAGGAATAGTGTTTACCTACAAGCCATGCCAGTTAACATAGAGCATTTTGTGAATTAACGCCTTTCTTATTTGTTCTCCTCTATTTATATTTGGAAAATATGGGTGCTATAGAAACTTTCTGTTTTGAGGATGTGGGGAGAGAGGTGGAAAATGTACTTCCTGACATCTCCTAATTGAGGGCTTCAAAACTGGAAGCTTTGCCTGGTTTTCCTAGATAGGCTTTGCCATTTGTTCAGAAATTAGGAGGTACCTCTCTGGTATATCTTCAGAAACTGGCTTCTTTAGAAGTTATTGATGTGATATTTCAGCGATAGAACACTGAATTGGCAAGATTCAGAACGGAGTATGACAATCCTTCAATAAATGGGCAGGTCAAGGAAACATAATTCTCTATGCATTCACTTACTATACAGAGCCTTTCTGAGGCACATTGGACTTTCCTTTCTAGCCTCATATCCTTTGCTGAAGCCATTCCAGCCTGTCCAGTAAACCATGTACTCAAACACATCTGACTTAACCCTTGTCTTTGCCATTCTTTCTGATAGGATTGTCTGTCTGATCCTTTTCTTCTTCACTCAGCAACTTCTACCTTTGTAGGACTAGCTCCTTTCTTTTGTGAGAAGACCATACAGCAAAGGCATAAAAAAAGACTGATAAAGCAACTGTGAAGAATGAATTAGAAGAAGGAAGAGTCTAGAGAAAAGAATACCAATTTGGAGACAGTGAAGTTTCCATGGATCTGAGCAGTTCAATATGATAGTCACACATAGCAGTTTAGATAAAAGTGAAAATGCAGTTCATCGTTTGCACTAGCCACATGTGACTGATGGCCATCGTATTGGGCAGTAGAGTTTAAATAGAACCATTTCCATTGTAACAGAAAGTTCTGTTGGACAGGACTGCCAAAAATCAATTCCCAAAGTGAAAATGACATTCATTCTTCATCGTTATGTTTTACGTGTTGTACCTCAAAAACTGGGCCATTCATCATACCTAACCTAATTCTAGGCTGTTTTCAGAATTAGAATGACTATGGATACTATCACTACAAGCAGCTTAGAATAACAAGATCGAATTTTGTGTCCATCATTTAAATACTTAGAAGTAGCTTCTAAATAAGTAGCACTTGAGCATACTTTTGTTATCCTCTTCTCTTTCCCCACCTACTCCTCTCCTTGCAAAAGAGGCACAAAGTAATTAAATATAGTTTTTGGTTTTTTTTTTTTTTTTTTTACTTTCTACTGGGGGCAGAGTATTTGCTCTTTGCAAAATTATTGTAATGGTTTTGCCTGGTGTGACCATGATTGTTTTATCTTATGATAAATCTTTGCCATATATCAACCTTACGGTGTTGTTGCATTTTTTTTTTTTTTATATTGGTGATTGAACCCAGGGCTCTTAACCACTGAACCACATCCCCAGCCCTTTTAAAATATTTTGTTTAGAGACAGGGTCTTGTTAAGTTGCTTAGGGCCTCACTAAGTTGCTGAGATTGGCTATGAACTCTTGATCCTCTTACCTCAGCCTTCCGAGCCACTGTGCCTGCCTGAGTGTTGCTGGTTTTTTTTTTTTGGCGGTTCTGGGGATTGAACCCAGGGCCTTGTGCTTGCAAGGCAAGCACTCTACCAACTAAGCTCTATATCCCCAGCCCAGTATTGCTGCTTTTGACAACATTTCATTTAATTGACCTAGATGTCATTTTAAATTTTTCTTCATCTTAGTTTACTCCATATCCTCCATCCTGCCTAGTCCAAGAACAAGTTCTAATAATGGTTGTTTCCCCCCAAAGATATAATAATTCTGTTCTTTTTTTTTTCATTTCCATTTTTCATGTCTTGTATTAAGTCACTCTCTCCCCTGGAGGATTGCAGTAGCCTCCTAATTGCCCCCTTAGATAAGTTCTCCATATAACAGGCAAAGTCACCTTTTAAAAGCAAAATCAGATCATACCAATTTCTTGTTTAGGACTCCTTTTGCTGCACTTAGAAAGGATTTCAGATAACTCATCCTGGGCTGAAAAGCTCCTTGTGACCTGGCCCTTGCCTTCTTCCTGATCTCATCACAACATGGCACTTCCCTTCTTTCCTAAGCTTTTCTGGCCTCCTTCAGATTTCCTAAGAACGCCCCATCTTTCCTACTTCAGGGCCTTTCTTTTGCTACTTCCTCTGAATTGCTCTCTCCCAACTCTTGCATGAATGATTTCTTCTTAGCTTCAAAATCTCAGCTCTGATGTTATTTCTTTAGGAAAGATTGCTTTGTCTACTCTTTCTAAAGTAGACTCCCTCTATTTCCACCCCTTACTCTGTAGCATCACCTTTACCATTATCTTGGAATTTTATTATTTGTTTACTCATGTACTCTGTCTACCCCTACTAGAATATTTAAGTTCCACAAGGGCAGGCAACCTGTTTTTATTTTCTGCTCTATCCCCAGTCTCCAGAACAGTGCCTAGCACTTGTAGTTTTGCTCAATAAATGTTTCATAATACTAAGTAACTAGTAACTTTCTGAAGGAGATTTAAGAAGAACTCATCTCTCTTCCCTCTCTGCTCTCTGTCTCTGTCTCCCTGCTGCACATGAAAGGAAGCTCCATGTGTCTTACATGTGCTTATATGTGATTATCTATATGGCTTTTTTTTTTTTTTTTTTTTTAGTTGTCAGTGGATCTTTTATTTATTTATATGTGGTGCTGAGTATCAAACCCAGGACCTCACACATGCCAGGCAAGCACTCTACCTCTGAGCCACAACTCCAGCACCAAGGCTTTTCCTACTTAATATGAATCAGTGACTTCTAGACTGAACTTCATCTTTTTACTTCATGAAATGGTGACCCACAGTTTTTTGAATGGTTAGTTTCAGCTGGAAAATATAGTGAACAGTACATCTGGAAATATTCTGTCATGCTTGATCTGAGAAACTGTAGAGAACCAGCTGCTGATTTGAAAGGCTTTTATTATGATACAGATAGTCTATTGTCTACAGAAGTACTGGCTATTACACAGTAGTGTGTGTGTTGCTTTTTCTGAGCTATTAGCTTGAGAGAAAAAACTTGTATTCACTAATTTATGCAAGACTTGTATTCCCTAAGAATGGTTTATTGTGTTGTTCTATTTAGCTGATTTACTGTGCACTTAGGAATTTTTCTTACTCCATTTTTATCTTCTTTAGACCCAAAAGTTAAGTGGCTAAGTAGAATTGAGATACTTCCCAATCTTCATTTAAAAAATTTCACAGGAGTAACCAAAAATTTTTTTCACAGGTTTCTGCATTCAAATGTCATTTAAATTTATGATTTAGCATTCCTGGATAGCTGTATATTGACAAAATGGGTAAATCACTATTTACTGTGTTAAAGTTTACTTCTTGTGGAGTACTTTATAATCATGACATAATGGAAGAGAAATTAATATCCACACCCTGCATAGGAGTTGTCTTGAAGAAAGGAGGTGTATCATTTATGGTATAATACATACATATATATAATGTGATTAATGTGACTTTTAATATTTTGATAATTTTTAATTTCATGTTTGTGGTGCTGGGAGCAAATATGTTTTAAAAACTTTACCATTACTATTTTGAAAATTTATGTAAAATGACAGATAATTACTTAACTTTCAACTAGGAAATAATTACACCAAAATAGTTTAGAGAACACTTTAATATTACTCTTTAAATTGAAAAAATATATTACTACATTTTAAAAAATTGAGAAATAGGCAGTGCAAATCCAATTTTACTCAAAACTCCCTAAGCATTAATATAGCTACTATTAACATTTTGTTTTCTATTCTTTCAATGTTATATACATGTGAATTTTGTCTTTGTTGTAATGATAGTGTATTTGTTATTTATATTTCTTCTTTTAAATGAAATATAATGTCATAAAGATTTTTCTCATAGAGCTGAGTCTTTATAACCACTGCCTTAATTGCCCCATAGTACTCAATCTGAAGCTGTATTTTAATTTTTAACTGTTCCTTTTTGTTGAATTAGTTATTAAAAAAGTGTTTTAGTTATTATAACTGAGATCATTGTGAATACTTTTGTGAATATTGTTATTACCACATTTGGTATTATTGCCTATAGGGTATATAAGTGGAATTCCTGGAGACATTTTTGCCTTTCCTAATAAACACTAACAAATGATTTTCTAAAGAGAATGTACTAGTTGATATTGCCATTCACAGGGCTTAAAACTACCTGTTCTATTGTTATATATTATACATTACATATATTATTTCTTCTTAAGTTGCCCTGTAGGTAGGGAACATTTTAATTTTTTTTTATCACTAGTGAAGGTACATGTTGTCATATTTGGTTTCTAATGTCAGAGTCATAATCATTTTGAATATTTTCTTCAGTTTCAATAACCTATTTTTTTCTGTATCGGCATTTTAATCTAACTTTAACTCATGTACTTCCTCTAATCTTTTAATCATTTTGTCAGTTAAACATATGTATAAGTCAAGCCATGGTGGTACATCTCCTGTAATCCTAGTGACTTGGGAGGCTGAGGCAGGAGGATTGCAAGTTTGAGATCAGCCTCAGCCATATAGCAAGACCCTGTCTTAAAATAAACAATAAAAATAAAAATGGCTGGGGATGTGGCTTAGTGGATACTGGATTCAATCTCCAGTATAAGGGGGATGTCAAAAACATATGTGCATATATATTCTTTTGTTTTTTTCTTTTTTTTGGTACTGGGGATTGAACCCAGGGGCACTCCACCACTGAACCACATCCCCAGCCCTATTTTGTATTTTTATTTAGAGACAGGGTCTCACTGAGTTGCTCAGGGCCTCGCTAAGTTGCTGAGGCTGGCTTTGAACTTGTGATCCTCCTGACTCAGCCTCCCAAGTCGCTTGGATTACAGGTGTGCGCCACCACACCCGGCTCTCATATATATTCTTGATGATGAGTTTCTTTTTTTTTTCTCACTGTGCTCATTGATGTCTACAAATTAGTTATTCTGGAGAAGGGGTAATTCTGTTTATGTTATCTAAGTATGTTGTGGAAGCATATGGAATCAATCTTTTTTTTTTTTTTCCCTTGGTACTGGGGATTGAATTGGGCAATCAGTCACTGAGCCACATCCCCGCCCCTATTTCGTATTTTATTTAGAGAAAGGGTCTCACTAAGTTGCTTAGCACCTCACTTTTGCTGGCTTTGAACTCAATGATCCTCCTGTGTCAGCCTCCTGAGCTCCTGGGATTTCAGGAATATGCCACTGAGCCCAGCTGAGAGCCATCTAATAATTTAAAAAATCCAGAAATTGTCTTGAATTCAGAAATTTCAGTGAATAGATTATGTCTTAAAGTATTAGTTTCAAATATACTTAAATAATAATTTGTAAAAGTCTGAAAATTTATATTTAAATTATCAACCTTTCTCTCTTGTAGGTTGGAAAAGAGACTGTTCAAACCACTGAGGATCAGATATTGAAGAGAGATATGCCACCAGCATTTATTAAGTGAGTAATTAAAATATTTTGTTGCTCGATAGAGTAATTTTGTTAGAAAAAGTAACTGATTCCAGGAATAACTTTTTAAAAAATGTACAACTTATGTTTACAATTGAAATGTCGAGTTTTTGTTTTTCAAAACTTCTTTTTCCTACTGTGTTGATTTTAGGCATTGGTGTTAGGCACTTTGGTCAAGTCCTCAAAGTGAAGACTAATGAAAGAGACCTCCCCACCCCCTGCCACCGCCAGCCCACAAAAAAAGAGCAGAACTCCTAGAAGACAAGACTATTAAATACATTTAATAAAGCAATCCACCTCCCAGGATTAGAATAAACACTTAAAAAAAAGAGAGGAAATCCAAATGGCCAAAAACACATAAAAGGTGATCTATCTAATTAGCTACAGGGGAAGTGCAAATTATTTAAATTCCTGAGTTAAAAAGTCTAATAATGTGAGTTATTGATAAGGTCATGGAACTATCAGTTGAACCTCTGTTGGTTGGGAATATAAATTGGTATGGACACTTTGGAAGACAGTTTGGTATTGATAAAGAAGAAGACAGGCAACTCCTCTTGTAGGTATGTTATGGAGATACTCATGCACATGCACACTGGAATTCATATAAAAATATATCATTTGTCAAGATGACCTCACTGATCTGTGAGGAGAATGGATTAAAGCAATCATGGTATAGTCATAAATTGGAATATTAATAGCATTAATAAAAAAAGAGAGTTTTTCACCTGAAAATATCTAAAGAATTAAAATTCTTTGTTTTTAAAAAGCAGTGAATGAATCTTAAAGTTTGAAGGACATTCTATTGTGTATAACTAATTAGAACAAATTAAAAAATTTAAAAAAACTTTGAAGGAAATTAGTGATAGACAAATAGCCCATTTATTTAAAGTTCAAAAACATACAGAAATAAACTGTTAGGGATGCCTATTTATAAGATAAAAAGATAAAGGTGAGTAAGGAAATAATGGTCACTGAAGTCAAGGTAGTGGTATCTCTGAGGGGTGAAGAGGTTTATACTCAGGGAGAGGCTTACAGGGACTTCTAAAATGTTAATAGTGTTCTGTTTCTTTTTTTGGCGGGGGGGAGGGGGCGGCGAGTGGTAGTGATGATTGAACTTGGGGGCTCTTGACTACTGAGCCACATCCCCAGCCCCTATTTTGTGTTTTATTTAGAGACAGGGTCTCACTGAGTTGCTTAGCACTTCGCTTTTGCTGAGTCTGGCTTTGAACTCTGGATCCTCCTGCCTCAGCCTCCCAGGCTGCTGGGATTATAGGCGTGTGCCACCACATCTGGCAGTGTTGATGAACTTACAGAGGTGGTTGTTTTATAATTACTCATCATATTATAGTTTTATGTAATTTTCTGTATGTAGGTTGTATATCACAATTTTAAATACAACTAAAATGTTCTTATTTTTTATCTTCCTTGTGTTTTATTATTTTTCATTGAATAGATGCAAACATTTTAGTCATTGATGTCTTATTTCTAACTTGAGTGGGTGTTTCTAAGGAACTGTTTCTTTTAATTCATGTGTCAGGGAATGAGGTACTGGCAACATCTGTTTTTTGTAGATTTTATTCTTGATGACTTCCAATGTTTCCTCCAGCTCTAACCTATATGAGCCTACTTTATCTGCCATCCCATCACCATGATAATAATGATGAATAATATGCTGTTTGTTAAACATATAATTAAATTTGCATTTGCCTTATATTAAAAACAGTGGTAGCTTATACCAGGTTGCTATTAACCTGCTAGAAGGTACAGAGCATGATGAGACAGTGAACAGAGTTTCAGTATCAGGTAGTTGCACTAGATAACCTTCCAAAAGTTTCTTTCAATACAGGTCCTTTTCAATACAGACAATCATTAAATTGATTTTGGATACTGGAAAAAAAAAGGTACTTTTTTTCTTTTTGTGGTGCTGAGGATTGAATTCAGGGGCCCTTTATCACTGAACTACATCCTCAGCCCTTTTCTTAATTTTTATTTTGAGATAGGATTTTGCTAAATTGCTCAGGCTGGCTCTGAACTTGGTATCCTCCTTCCTCAGCCTCCGTAGTAGCTGGGATTACAGATGCAGGTTACCATGCCTGGTCTTTTTTTGTTATTACAAAGATTTCAGATGCTGTAGGAAAAAAAAAAGAAAAAAATCTTACTCTTTTATTAACACTGATATCCTAGTCTATAAATGTAGTTTGGTAAATGGATTTTTTGTTAGGAAACTCATTTCTGCTCATTTTCAGAGATATATCCTTGAAATATTCTATGTATTCTCATAGGCTTCTTTGGAGACTTAGAAAAATTAAAGAGGAGTATGTCCTAGTTGTGATTAAATCTTCAAAGGAGTAGGTAACTGTA